>CM075852.1:10574313-10911813 GCA_037975125.1 Latrodectus hesperus | reverse complement strand
CTTAGGTGAGATTCGAATCCACGAACTGTCGATGAGAATGCAAGAATGCTAACTACTCAATTACCAGTTCGACTTTAGGATTGCTAAACTTAATTTACTGTATTTATTTATTTCTTATAAGTTTGTCACACGATACATTTGATAGAATAGAGGCAATTTGACTTCATTAACTGATATGAGAATATATATGCAATAGCGAATTAAAAAAATAAATTGGAGATGTCCTCATATAGTGAAATTTGAAATCTAGATAAATTGTTTATTAAATGAAATATTTGTGGATAAGGCTATAATCAATAACCTTAATAAACAAATTAGGTTTTTTTTCACATAGGTAAATATGTATTTAAATCATTATATTATGAGCATCAATAAAATTTATTTTCTAGTTTGTTCAATAGTACCACAATAATCTCTACTATTGTTGCAAAATCACTATTATTGTGAAATTTGAGATAGAAAATGAATTCAGTAGAAAATATGCCACATTTTTTTCTTCTCAATTGCATTTTTTTCTCGAATATCTTATTATCCTAACGTATCTTAATTATTAGAAGTATTTGTCAACTTTAAGAATAATTTCTTATAACTCCCGAGATTGTAAATTAAATTATTTTTATTAACAGAATATTTTAATAAAAATAGCACACACACACACTGAAAAACGTGTCTTATGGTAGATTATTTTGAAATTAAATTTGTCAAAGTGCTTTTATTTTATGTTTCAAATGATTATACGAACATCACATTTTGAGAAAATTTATATTGATTTTTTTCAAATATTGTTCTGTTTTCATTTTGATTTGAAAATGTTTTCTTTTTATAATTTAATATAGTGTTTAAACAATAGCACAATCGATGAATATTTTCCATTTCTATATGATCTATCAAATATAGATTCGTGATATCCAAAAGATTTGGTGAAGTAATACTTCACATTTATTTTTAAAAGAAACTTTAGGAATTCTGGAAATAATCCTTAAGAGTTGACAGAAAGGAAAAATCAATTAAACTTTTATTTATTAAACATCTAGTGAAAAATTTTGTCGTTTATACCAGATACAATATTTAGATTTAAAATCATTAAAATTGGCATTTAATTGTATATTTATATCAGAGTGTACGTACATATGTGTGAAACGTAAAGAAGTCACACACACACGGAATTCTTAATTTTATACTTCGAATACTGCATGCTGTTAATACTTATCCTTATAGATTTTCTGTAAAATATAAAATTTCACATAAATTTTACATATGAAATTTAATGCTTGAAAAAATCTTTGTATTTCATCGTTAAGGCATATGAATGCCCAATCCAGGTAGGGCTCGATCCTGGTTGTCTAATTCAAAGTAATGAATGAAGAAAAGCAAACTTTAATCTCAGGAATCAAAAATAAATATGAAATAAAGGGCTTTCTTAAATGATCTTCAATTATAACAAAAAAAATTCCAGAAAGTTTTAAGAAGTTCAGAAAATTAAAGGTACATTTTATATTTTACCCTACAGATATCCTAAAATTTCATATTTAACAACCACTATGTTTCTTGCTTCTGGGGAAATTTTCAAAAATCGTGAGTCATTTTACAAGGAAGGAAAGTCTGAAGATAGCTGAGGATATACTTAGACAATGTCATTGCCCGGAATGGAAATTAAAACTTTTATCACTTGTTGTTCACTTAAAACTTTGATTCTCTCTTGTCAGAAGGAAAAATAAAATAAGTTACTTTATAGAGTTTCTTAACCCCTTTGTTTTGTTTCTATGCTCTTATTCATATTTTATCAAATATTGTTATTTTTGAATCTGCAGTTCTGACTGAATATTACATTATATATTAGTAAAAGTAGGCAAAGTAAAATCGCAATTTTCATAACACGTGATTGAACGTTTTAAATTATTTAGTAGTATATGCAGACAATTTTATCAAACTTGTCGTTGTAGTCTATTATAAAAAATTAAAGTAAACAATAAAAATTTTGTCTCGCATCAAATTTTCTTTCAAACGAAAAAGCTTCATCTAGATTGAGATTCCATACTTTGTGTGTAACTTGGCATATTTTTTCTTAATTTAAAAAGAAATTTATTAATAGATTTAAATCTTTAACAAATTTCCTTAAAATTTATCCTTCTTATAAGAATTTTAAGTCTAATTCCAAAAAAATAATTTTGAGGAATTAAAATTCATATCAATTAAATGTCCTTAATAATTTTAGAGTATTTTTAAAACTCAAAATTGTTTAAATAATAATTAAATAATAAATTATGTTTACTTTTACGCGTTGTACTGTTGTTGTGTGCCAGCTAGGCTGGCTTTATAGGGTGCGCTGCTCTCCTTTTCCAACTGAACCTTATTTTGGTGTGGAGGCCCACTTTCTCAGTATACACATGCCATAGGTATCCGTTTATAGGGTAGGCAGCCATTCACAACACATTCATACAAGGAAAGGATAAGCGCAGGATAGACAGAAAGAGAAAGTATATCCTTGCCCGTACCGGGATTCGAACCCAGGACCTCCCTATCCGCAGTTAGGACGTGCTGCACTTTCCTTATTAAATAGAAATCCACTATAGTTTTCTAATAGACTGTTCTCTATTATACGCATACAATGAATTTCTGTTTTTATAGTTAACTATTATTAATAGGATTTTTATTACTATTATTTTAACTATTATTAGTATTATTAAATTAATCATTATGCCGCCCACCCTGTCTGGTGGTCAGCTTGCCTACTGCTGATAGGAAGGTCCTGGGTTCGACTCCCGGTTCGGACAAGGATGTACTCTCTCTCTCCTTTCTTTGACCTTTCTTTGTGTGAATAGTTGTCTACCCTATAAACGGGTACCTATGGCATGTGTGTACTGAGGAAGTAGAACTCAACACCAAATTACGGTTCAATTGGAAAAGTGGAGCAGCACACCACTTATTGCCAGCCTAGCTGGCACAAAACAACAACATATTAATTATTGTTTAACTCCGATGGCGTGACTGCCCTGAAAACGACCTAAAAACACTAAAAGTGACAAACTGGATGATCTTATCCAAAAATAGGGGGTCCTGGTATGCACTTCTGAGGAAGGCAAAGGCCCACCCTGGGCTGTCAGGCCAATGAAGAAGAAGATTAATCATTACTTTATTAAGTATTATTAATTAATAGATTTTGTCTTAAATATTCAAAACAATTTTTTAATTTTATTTGTTATGTGATGGAAAATAATAGACTACTAATAACATAAAATTTAAATGAAAATTCATAAAAAATTAATTTTATAATTTAGATTTTTAAAATCTTGTTTTATGATGAGTATTTCGTTTTTCCTATTCATAAATTTTGCCTTCAAAACCAGATTAAAAAATTATATTCCTTGAGTAAATGTTTTCTGGTTTTATTACATACAAATCATAGATTGATCTCCTATTTCTATTATTTTGGAATAAGAAAATAATTTTGATTCTTATACTTTTAATTATTTTTATTTATTGATATTAATTTTTTAACGCTAATTTCTTTAACTTGAAAATATTTTAAACATAAATTCTGTTGAGTAAACTTAACAGTTTTAAAAATATTCGAAAACTCTACGGTATATTGAAATATTTATATAAATACATCTCTTTGTGTTTAGATTAAATGTGAATATGTTTACGATACCCCTTATAAGTTTTCAAATATGCTTTAAGGAAAAGATATTTTAACTGGACTAAATGAAACTGGTTAACAGGACATTCAAATAAATAGAAACAAAAAAAGTTAGTTTTATTTTTCAAAGTAATTGAAATGCAAAATAGTTAAATTTGCATCACTAAAAAATAATTACATAGCAGCAAAATTGTCATTAAAGGCAAATAAATTAATTAAAACGTTATTTAATGATTCAGAGAGAAAGTGAAATAAATTAATATGGAATGCATTCAGAATTCAGCATTCATTAAGTTCTCCCGATCCCAGCTCTATAGTTTCTGGATACCTTCCCTTTGTTTCTCCTGTATTGTATATTCAAAAATGAGGCATTCCGTTTTTCACATTTTTACTGAAAATTTTAACATCCACTCGTTGTCAGAAGGAAAACTCCATTATGTGGAACTTCAAAAATCGACCCGACTATCTATCAATAGCAAAAGGGAAAGTGGAGCTTTTATTAGACTAATGATTAGGGATCACATGGAAAAGGAGGGCACCGTTCTGAGCTGCAATTGAAAATGAAACATCCGGAGATACCTTTGAAGAGCTTCTGCTCCGTCTTTTCACTCTTTTTGATGAACGCTGCCAAAGGAGCTTCGCAGCAATTAAGTTGATGGAAGATTGAAATTGAATTCTCCCACCGGGAGGAAACGGAAGATGGTTTCTCTGTCTCTACTTTAAATGCGATGATAAATTAGCAACAAACTGTTGAAAATAATCAGTTTTTAAAGTCAATATTGAGAATTTTATATACTGAATAAAAGAAATACTGATGAGCTTCTCATGTTTTCAAGCTATAAATGCGCATATTTTTTAGAATATAGTTATGGATTATTGACAAGTTTTAAATGGCAGAAAAAATACTGAACATAAATATGCAATCACTTTATTGGTAATAAAACTTTTATAATGACATTTTTTGTAAGATTAAGAGTGCTTTATTAATCATATTCTGAAAATTTTATATTTTATTTCACAAAATGACAAATATTAGTGTTTAAGCCATTAATTCAAGGGCACACCAAAACATTTTAACAATGTCTTTGTGCCGAGAAAGTGTAAAACAGATATTTAAATGTTCAAAAGAAATCATAAACTAATTAGAACCTGGAACCAGGGGGTACGTGTACCTTCCTGGGGCTTGAGCACAGCCACCAGGCGCGTCGGCAAGTGGTGGATAGCCGAATGTCCTGTAGGAATGACAGGATAGCCTTGAATATAGAATCAGAGGCCGCGAACCAGCTCCCGTAAACCCTGGTGTTATGCGATCCGTGCCTAGGGCTAATTGGCACCGCGGTATTGGTGTCTTAACGGAGCCTCTAGTTGCTTGGCGAACTTCTAGAGTAATTTGCCTTGCCCAGTAACTCAGGCAATGCTGGGTGGACTTATATCACCTGAGCTTTTTAATTGTTATCTTGTGGCTGAAAAGACACAAGAAGTAACAAGCCTTTCTGCATTTGCAGGTGAAGCCTCTAAAGTAGATCTTGCTGAAAAAGACAAGGGAACTCAGAGGCAATCTTGTAGAGGGGCAGTAATGAATCCTTCACTTGAGGTAGAAATGACCTCTAAACCATCTTCTTCTGGTGAAAATCGGGAAGCTATTCCTATCATGACTGACTTTCTGACCAGATGGGACTGTTTCAGCAAGACCTTATCTGCTGGAAATGTCATATGCAAGAGGAAACGGCAAAGCATGTCATTTACAAATGTGAGGCTCTTGCCCTCCCTAAATTAACTTCTTTAGGCTTCATCCATACTAGAGAGTTACACCTAGACTCCATTAAAGGGTTATTGGACTTTATTAGTAAAGTGGGGGACCCGAGCAACTGGAACTAGGAAACATTGGGTTTGGAGTTAATGGTACAAAATGCTGATAAAAGCAGAGGTGCCCAATGACATACAAACTCAATTTTAAGAAGAAGAAGAACTAATTAGAATCATAAAATACAGATTGGGGAACAAGCCACTCCTTTTCAACAGAGATCATCTCCAGTTCGAAGTCTAAATAGAGCCATTGCTGTCTTTTTTGGAGAATTGGAAAAAGTCTTTCTTTTCCCTGAATCTTTCATCTTTTATTCATAGCATTATTCTATACATTTGTCTTCTAATTCTTTCTTCAAGAAACTCCTTTGATTTGCTTCTGAATCAATTAAGTGATTTTTAATAATTTTGTTATTAATTAATAGACAAATTTGGTAATTTATTTTCTTATTATTTAAATGTAATTTTAAATAACATTACTAATTCAAATAATACATGGATAATTAAGAATAATAAACCTATTATTGAATTTATTTCTGCCCATAAAACTAATGTTGTTTCCACTTATGATTTCAAAGATTTATTCCCTAGCATTCTACTTGAAAAACTTTTTGATATTATTATGTTTTACTTTTATGATTTTAATTCATTATTGGATATCGATATAAATTTTTGGAAACTCTTTGTTTATTTTGTATTTATAATAATTATATTTGTTATGGAGAAAATATTTATACTTACAAGTTAACAGCATTCCTCAGGGTTCCAAATTTTCAAGTATATTAGCAAATTTATTTTTAAACTACTATGAAAAATCATTTATTATACAAATGCCTTTTGCTTACAGATATATTGACGATTTTATAATTTTTAATTGCTTAGAATTTGATGAAATTTATAATAATATATATTCTCTGAGGAATTAAAATTAATTAAAACTAATATTGATAACTTAAAAACTGAATTTTTAGATATTTCAATTACGATAAAAGATAACCACACATTTACAGGCATATATGATAAAACTAATAATTTTAATTTCAAAGTTAATAAACTGATTTTCTGGAATTCGAACATTTCAATTAAAATTTATAAATATATTATTTTTAATCTACTTAATAGAATATACAATATATGTAATAATTTAAACAACATCAATAAACAAATAAATAGACTAGAAAATATTTTATCTCATAATGGCATTCCAACTAAATTTATTAAACACTATTTGGCTAGTAGAGCATTGCTTATAAGAGTGAAGTAAGGCGTAGTTTTATACTACAGAAGGGTCACCGAAGCCTTGAAGGTCTTATAAAAAGCTTGAAATGCCAATAGTGTTTACACTTAGTCGTTAATTTATGTATTTATTTGGTTTACATAGAGTATTTGGTGCGGTTCTTGCAGATTTGGACTTGTATTTGGGTATGGTTTTAATTTGATTATTATAAATTAAATGTATTTTGGCAACATTGGATTTTGGCTTACATATTTTAGATTAAATTTTACTTCTTTTATTCTGGCTTGATATTTTGGTTTGAACTTTTGGTGTGGCTTTGGGGTGTACTGGCTTCTTTTTAAGACTATGTCTTGGACCAGTGCAGAAAAGCCATACTTTGTGCCAATGTGGTCAACATCCCCTGACGAAGCTGGCCATGTTGGTACTTCGTTCCATTTTATATTTTTCTTTAAAATTTTTCCAAATATTTACTATATTTCATATTTTCAATGTATTGATCTCTATTTTCTTTGAAATTTTACGATATATATTGAACATTTTTCCAACCATTTACTACATTTCGTATTTTCAATATATTGTTTTCCATTTAGTATTTTCAATGTATTATTCTCCATTTGGTATTTTCATTGTATTTTAAATGTGTATTATTCTCCATCTAATATTTGATTATTAATTTTATAAAATATACTATTAATTATGTATATATATCATAATTATATCATCTTTCCAAAATATAATGTTTTTATTTAATTTCCAATATATTAAAATTATAAATATCATGCAATCTTAATCCTTTGAAAAACAACCATTCCTGATTTTTCTGAGAAAAACCGTCAAATTAAGGCTACAAGGTGGTCAAAGGAAACTAAGTAATGCTTAGGATAATTATGCAGCATTTTATTCTATGTCCATCATTAAAAAAGGTGACTTGTGTGTGTGTGTATGTGTGTGTGTGTGCTGAATGCGGGTACGGAATCTTAAACACAGCTCCAGCAACTACTTTCGCGGAAACAAAAAGTGTATTTATCTCCCCGATTAATTTATTTTGGAGAAGAAGTCGCGATAAATTACCAGATGATCCCTTACTTTATGGCCGAAGCTGCCCAATTAAAGTTCCGCACACGTGGAAATGTTGAGCAACACAAAGAGCATCGTTCAACGCGTGTGGCCGCATAACGCGAAGATGGAAATAAAAAAAAGAAAGAAACGAGGCCCTGTGTCTTCCGCCGATTGTAAGGCCGAATGTATTTTATTTCAAAGATAAACAACTGCCCTCATTAATATCTCTCTTTCTCTGGGACATGATAATAAAAGAGCACGCTTATCGTAAAAATTGGCCCCGAAAGTCTAGGGTGAGGCGACCTGTTTACGATTAAAACGATTTTTATTAAGGCTTGTAGCGCCTTTTAATTTTCCTAGGCCGCTTGGCTCTTGGGCCTCATCCAGCGATCGTAAAACAGGAGTGTGCCCGGGACCCCATGCTTGAGCCTTTTTCTGCAAAGCACTTGATAAGTTGGTGACTATGGTTTTAAGAGCTATTGAAAGGAAGTTTTCTTGTTTTTGTTAGCACCAATTTAAAACCAATTACGCTGTAATACTTCTCACAAGCTTGAAAGCTATTTTTCTCCATTCAAAGGAGAAGGGAAGCCTTTCAACACAAAATGAAATGAATAATTTTATGAATTTTGTTTTGCCAAAATATTAAATTTTAAAAATACATTATTGAACTCTTATATAATTAGATTTAAGTGTTAAATAAATGATAATAATTTCTTAAAAATCACTGTAAAAACTTCCCTATTCATTTATTCCATTTAAGACTGAAATGTGTTGCTTTAAATTTTAAGAATTTACAAAATATTTTTCATAAAATAATTTTATTGTTTAACAAATTACATAATTGAGATCTTGTGGTGGTTATACGATCGACTGAAAACTGGGAAATACATCTTAGCATCCATAATATATTAGTGCCTTCAGTGAGAAGTTTTAATGGACAGTGTGGGCTATACTCATACATTCGCACGTGAAAAAACAGGAAAACACACACACTCACACATACAGATATATGTTACTGCTTTCCTGTATCATTCTTCTCCCTTAGTGCATGATTAGCAGTTTAAAATTTATATTTAATTTGTGCACTATAATTAATAATTTATCCTTTTAGCTGTTGGGAATGTCTGTAAAACACTAATATTTTTTTATTTTTTTACCTTAACCGGATAATTCTTCGTTATATAGCTTAAAACTAACCAATTTATTGGATATCAACATACAAAATTTAGTATGCAAATTATTTTGATAAAGATTGACATTTCATTACGTTTCATTAGTTGGAACAGCTAATTCAAAAGTAATTTTTCTTGTGTATAATTCTCACTCAGATATCGAATGTGTTATTTAACCATAGCTCATTTTTTCTCAAAAATCATTTATTTCCCAACAATCACTAGCAACTGGTTTGTTTGTTTGGTCTCTCATGACTATTTTTTGCACACGAGAGATAACTAGACAGGGACTGCAGTTTAAAAGGGATTCCGAACAGCTGCAAATTTCAATGCCTTAGGTGGGATTCAAACCCACGAACTATTGTTGTTGTTGTTGTCGTGTGCCAGCTAGGCTGGCAACATGGGGTGCGCTGCTCCACTTTTCCAACTGAACCCTATTTTGGTGTGGAGTCCGACTTCTTCAGTACACACATGGCATAAAAACCCGTTTATAGGGTAGGCAACCATTCACAACCCATTCATACACAGAAAGGACAAGGACAGAATAGACAGAGAGCGAAAGCACATTCATGTCCGAACTGTGATTCGAACCCAGTACCTCCCTATCCGCAGTCAGGCACTCTGACCACTAGACAGGGTGGGCGGCCCACGAAGTATTGTTGGACAAACAATTGCAGTTCAAATCTGAATCCATTGTACAAACTGCCGGTGATCATAAATCTTTCTATATTCCATATTATTTCTTTTTGTAAAACATCGAAAGGAGATTTAGTAGTATTTCTTTCAAAAATATTAAAATGAATTTTAACAAATTTAAACAAGTATTTATGTAAATTTTCCCTCTACATTATTAAATATATCAAACAGTTTTTATGGATCAATTTTTGCGAAATTAATATAGAAATAATTTACAGCAATTTATTATTTGATTTTAAAAGGCAATTTCTAAATTCTGTTAACGATGCAAATTATTTTATAAGTGTGATTTAAAATATTTAAAACTTTAATTCTTAAATGAAAACTTATAACAAGGATTTTTTTTTAAATTTCTCTTAAAATAAATATAATGAAATGTTGAAAGGTTGTCTTTCAGTAAAAGTTGTATACTTTGTTTATTATTCACGCAAATTATGTTAAATTGAGTTCTTTTGATTTATATAGATACACTCAACTTTTTTCCTTATTAAACTAATAAGTTTAGGTGGAAGAAAGTAAAGCACTTAATTTAATTTCACGAAGCATCGTTATTACGTAAGTGTTTGTTCAACTGATTAATGAGGAGCGTAAATGGAATTCACTGTCTTAATAAGGAACTTTTATTTTTCACTAAATTCTCCCCAAAGCAAACAGATAGTTGCTGTTCTGCAGAGCGAACAACGACTCGTCTGAGATCATCGTGCAAAAAGCATAAAAAAACGAATGGAGCTTTTATTTATTGAAAGAAAGAAGAAAATAATAATAAAGAAGAGAAATTCGAAAGCACCCCACTGTTCACAGAAAGCTAATGAGCGCAATTTATTGCTCGGCCAAGCAAACGAGCAACGATTTCTTCTCCCAGCCCATATATAGCCTCTTCTTGAAGAACCCTCAAGTTTCAATAGAGCTGTCGCCAAACTACAAAGGTTTCATACCAGCTCAAAAAGAAGTCAACTTTTGCACTTTAAATTTTGGCAACACTTAACAGCAAGGTATGTGCCTGATGGAACCATTTGTGTTGTTTCAGTTTTCTATTCGTTATAATTTCTGAAGTTGAGGCAAAACGGAGAATTTGCATTTTGTCACCATGGTAACCGATCTTGGTAAAAATGGTTGCTGCAACGAGGAAGGATAAAAATGTTTACTTGGCGACTTCTTTGCATATGTGTTACGCAGTGCTTTTTGTTGTTCATTATTTTTAGTCCTGCAGATTTTGATAAATGGATTTTCGGTATTTGTACAATTTTTCTTACCTGGAAAAGGGAGTGTTTATTGAAGAAATATCTCATGAAATTCAAGAGAACAGAACTTGAGTCATGGAAATATATAATAACACAAAAATATTATATATATATATATATATATATATATATATATATATATATATATATATATATATATATATATATATATATATATATATATATATATATATATATATATATATATATATATATATATATATATTATTTTGTTTCTTGTATAATTTTCATATATGAAACCTATATATTTTATACATTTTTGCACAAGCTTTTAAAAATTGAGTTAATAATCTTTTTAAATAGTATTGCTATATTTTATTTAGTGTTATGAATAATTAAAACATGTCTCCAACTCAATATCTTTATAATTTTTGAATGCCAACATTTCGTTACAGTAAAGTTTTTTGCCCCTATTGTTTTTAATTAAAATCCTATTGTAATAATACTTAAAATAAATAGAGCAATTATGTAAGAAAACTATGAAATACAAAAATATTCAACTTAATCATACGAGTAAGTTATAATTAGTTATTTTATTGTGAAACTATAACTTGAAATTAAATGAAAAAAGTTTAACTTGATTAACAATTTTTAGAGAGTTATTAGAAAATTATTCGTAATTTTTTATGAAAAATTATTATATTTTTGCTATTGATAATTAAAAATAAAAAGTTTATTGTTCTTTAAAAAAATTTAAAATGACACTCGATTAAATAAACAACGCATAATTATTAATCTTTTATTTACTTTATTATATTTAACAACTCTTTAAGTGAAAAAATTAGTATATTTTGTCAATTTTTGTAATATTTTTTTTACTCTGAATATGAAAAGTTAAATCTTTTCTTTTGTATACATACCAAGAATTGAAAAAGTAAACTTCGAAAAATGCTCAACAATACTTGGTTCATGTTAATATTGAAGGCTATTTCAAGATAAGAATTTCTTACAGTTACTCATCTCTTACTTCTTCTCTATCTTACAGTTACTCATCTCTTTCTTACAGTTACTCACCTCTTACTTCTTCTCTATCTTACAGTTACTCATCTCTTTCTTCTCTTTCTTACAGTTACTCATCTCTTACTTCTTCTCTATCTTACAGTTACTCATCTCTTTCTTCTTCTTTCTTACAGTTACTCACCTCTTACTTCTTCTCTATCTTACAATTACTCATCTCTTACTTCTTCTCTATCTTACAGTTACTCATCTCTTACATCTTCTCAATCTTACAGTTACTCATCTCTTTCTTCTCTTTCTTACAGTTACTCATCTCTTACTTCTTCTCTATCTTACAGTTACTCATCTCTTTCTTCTCTTTCTTACAGTTACTCATCTCTTACTTCTTCTCAATCTTACAGTTACTCATCTCTTTCTTCTCTTTCTTACAGTTACTCATCTCTTACTTCTTCTCTATCTTACAGTTACTCATCTCTTACTTCTTCTCTATCTTACAGTTACTCATCTCTTACTTCTTCTCAATCGTACAGTTACTCATCTCTTACTTCTCTTTCTTACACTTACTCATCTCTTACTTCTCTATTTTACAGTTACTCATCTCTTAGTTCTCTTTTTTATAGTTACTTATCCGCCGAATTACTTATAAGTAATTCGGCGGATGAGAAAACATGTTTTGATCTATTTCTAAAATTCTTAGAATCTTCAAGTGAAACCAACATGCATTAGAATAATTCCCTTAAGGATCTTTTATAATTTATCTTTAATAAAGCTAAAAATTTGTACAAAAATAAAATATTGATCATTTATTTTCGTAGAGAAGTATTATTATCCTTTTAATATTTTCTTTCATATAATTTCTTTTATTTATTTCGTTTTTTTTTTTTTTTTTTTTTGCAATTTTTTTTAAATTTCTTGCTTGATGTTTAATATTTCTAAATAATATTTAAATTCTTTGTACTTCTTAGTAAATTCTAATAAATAATAATAAATTCTAAAAAAATACTTCTTAACAATATTAAATTTCTTGCATGTGATTTTTAATACTTCTCAATAATTAATAAACTGCATTATGACCGAGAATGAGTTTTTTAAAAGTAAACTCTTCCTTAAAATGTTTGGTTTTTTTCATGTAATGCAAATGGTCACAAATAAAGTATAATTAATATTCTTTTCCCGTTTCTGACATGCTATACTCAATTTATACTGAGGATTACAGTTTATTCAAGAATTAAATTAAAAAATTAATATGAATCCTGCTTCATCTCCTACATAGTTTAATTCAAGGAAGACACAGATATGGTTATTACAATAGAAATGATCTTCTGCTTGTAACATAATAATTGGTATTGGTTAGGAAAATTGATAAATGAGCAGATTGGAAAGTCATAAAACGTGTTTCTGTGTTTTTTTTTTTTTGCAAACTAAGCACCACTTATAAAGAGAACGAAATCACTTTTGTAATATTTCTCAGAGGGTAGTAATACTTAGGTTTGATTAGAATGCACAATTAAAAATAAAAACGCTTATTACCAAGTCATTAATATGTTTCAAACAGCTTTTTATAAATAATTTTGTGTGAAGGCTCACAAAAGCATAAATTTATGGAACTGATTTTTTGAGAAAATAGCTGTCATAAAATTGAAAATGAATTAATTGTTTAAATTAAAATTTAATAAGTAGATGAAAATATAGTGAATTTTGATATTAAACAGCATTATATTTAAGAAATTATATTTTTTTTTGGGGAGAACCATGACCAACTAAAATAAATGTATAAATAATTTCTCTAATTTGCTATTTGCGTAATCTTGAATTATACTTTTTCCTAAATGAAATAATTTTTTTTTAAATGAAATGGTAAATCATATTTTTTATTTGAAGAAAAATAAATTTTAGTATAATGGCTTCAAAATAAATTATTATTCGAAGTATATGAAAAAAAATCTTTCTCCTAAAAGTTGATTAATTTTGAACATACAGTGTTGAATTATTTTCCCTTTAAATGACAGCGTATAAATAATACATACAATTTATATTACCTTGCGATCACATAAAATAGACATGATCACACATGTCTATAAATTGAGTGCAATGCTGGAACTGGCAACTAAAGCCACGGGAACAAAACAAACTTGACTTATTCCTAAGTCCCATGAATTAAACAAATGAGAAGGAACAAAAAAGATGGTGTATGTATGATACCAGGCATTCAAACCACGATTATTACTCCCTGGAGCACTTACAACACATATCGCGCGGTCGACAACTAAACAGTAAGTTGTTGGTATAGATCGTTAACTCCTATACGAAGAAATACACAGATTTTGCAATTCTCTTCAGAAAAAAACATACATAAAGAGAGATGTCAGTGGTAATTCTAGATATGGTAACTTATTATGCAGAAAACTTGTTAATTGAGAATAATTGCTGTACTTACTAAATGATACAGAAAGAACTTAACATTAGATTCGTCCCCCATACATGAAATCATTCATTATGAATTTTATAAGCAAATTAATTTAGCATAGGGTTTCCTATAATTCCACTGAATACCGAAACGAAAACTTGTTATACTCTATAAAAATAAATTCCTTAAACTATTTTAAAATTGTGGACATTGGCAATATTTATAAAGTTGTAATTGGGGATGAAAATAGCATAATTTTTTTGCTTTTCAATTCGTCCAGGCCGAAAATATGGAACTTTTGAAGAGATTATGGGAAGATGATTTATAACAGTGAAACGACAACGAGTTGAAAAAAAAAATGTATGCTATTTTTATTGAAAAATACAGGACTAGTTAAAGTCATCAAGCTCGAAAGATCGAAGACAATCCTATTTAATTGTTGCACTATTGGATGTCATCCACAAATTCTTCAAGAAATGAATATCAGAGGAATCATACTCCCCCATAACAAATTTTCTTCATCGACAGTTTAGTTTCTGGAACAAAAATATATCAGAATGACACGAGATCCATTCTATTCTCCTGATCGATGTATGAGTATATTGGGTATTTATAATTCAAAAATTAAGCTTATCTGGACGTCATTTTTGTTTTGAAGATACGATTCATGAAAAATACATTTATTTCACAGAAATGTATTTTTTTTTCTTTGATTCAAAGAAATGAATGACTGAGAAATGACTTAAAAATAAATGCCATCTACTGAAGTATATTGATTCTGAAGAAGAATGCCTTGGACACTTACATAAAGTTTTGTAAATATAATTTTAAATGCCTTAATATATCTTAAAAATATCTTATAGACTCTTTGCATAAAACAGAAATAAGGGAGTTAAGCAAAAATGGATGAAAATTATTTTTATGTTCAGAAGTATATTATTGATCTCTACGATCCCAGTCACACGGAAAACAACATTTGATGTTTATACATTAATTAACAAAATTATGTTTCTTATATGAAACATATTCTCCTGCAAAACATAATTATTTTCCAATAGAATTCTTATGCTTTTATGCTTATTTCACATTTTTTGAAAAAGAGAAAAAAAACTTTTTGAAATTGTCTGAGAGGAAACTGTTTAAATTGATTATCAACGAGTGAATGAATTGTTTTCCATTGTTTTGTGTTCATGTTCAAAGGAATTCATGAAAGCGTAAATGTTGTCAATTTGTTGTTGAAATAAATTCTTCAACACAGAAAAAAACTTTTGAATCTCTTCCCAACAGTTACGAAAGAAACATTCTGTAAGAGATGGCAACTTTTCGGCTAAGAATCAAAATTTTAACCTAAATTTTTGAGTTTTAAGTACAGAAAAAGCAGATTCAACTTTTCTTGAGCTAAAATTGTTGTTAGATTGGTTTGTTAGAAGTGGTATTTTCTTCAAAAATCGGCCCTTTTAGTTCATTAGCATATGATTAGATATTTTGCAAAATATTTTTTTATTCCAATTTTATTTGCAATGCAGAAATATAAGTCCCATGAATGATTTTGATTTTAATGGTATATCCTTGTCATGAAAAAAATCGTGTGCCTAGAACTCTGGGCCAAGCAGTAACGAGCCTCACACATGAGAAACCGTACATATGAGGTGTCCATTTCTGATCTTGATTTACCGTTTTGTTATCAAAACACTTTCATAATACTTTTTGCCTAAAGGAATCAAACATCATTGGATTTTTTAAATGTTAAATCCTCTCACACAACAATAGTTATTTAAATGATTAACGAAATTCAGTGGTATATCAACCAACTTATTAAATAGAGAGAACAGAATACAACCTTACCACGTGGGTCTACAATGACTGATTGTGCAACACTATCACTTTTATAGAGCACCCCTGGTTAAGATGGTACAAACAAAAGTATGTTTTTGTATCGCGATGATGTTACAGATGAAGTTATGATTCCATTAACAACCTGTTGCTAAACACTAAAAGTTAGTGCTTACTTATAATAATGTAGTCTTTAACTACCCATATTTATATAAAGAAATATATGGAAGAAAGGCTGCACCGGTGCAAGTGCCCTGTCTAAAAAATGTTTGGGATATCACAGGGATATCATTTCACGTGGATGACATTGAAACTATAAGCCCGATGGCTTAGTGCCAGCGTTTCACTCTCCCAATGTCCGAGTTCTCCCAAGGTCCAAGGTCAAGTCCGAGTTCGATTTTCGGGCTAGACTAGGTCGATTCAGCTTTTCATCTCTTCAGTGGGTCGACAAACTCAAGCATGCTTGGTCACACAACAATAGTTATTTAAATGATTAACGAAATTCAGTGGTATATCAACCAACTTATTAAATAGAGAGAACAGAATACAACCTTACCACGTGGGTCTACAATGATTGATTGTGCAACACTATCACTTTTATACACTGTAAAAAAAACGGAAGAAATACAGTAAAAATCACTGTTATTTAAATAGCAGTCATAGGAACACTAATGATTACAGTAAATTTTACTGTAAAATTCAGCCGCGCAGAAAATCGTTTGCTATTGGGCATGCGCATTGAATCGGCGGGATAAAAGTTTCTTCTGTTCCTGTGACAAATGAATCAAATTAATTTCGCCATTTATTTGCCCTTGTTTTCGTTTGATGAAGTTGGTGATATTTTGAGAGTAATTTTTCCTTTAGTTGAATTTCTATTGAAATTTAACCACCAAATATAAGGTAACGTATACTTTTCATATTGTTTATTATGCAAGTTGTTAGCTAACCTTGATATATACAAATTCTTATAAATTTGACAACATTTCTAACATTCTAGAATTTTAAACATTTCTAGAATTTTTTATTCTAAGCTGAATTTAAATACGATCATTTTCACTTGTATTAATTCAGTGTCAATATTTTTTTACTTACTTTTTATTAATATTTAAAATATTTTATAGTAGTTTGGTAACATAATTGATTAGTATTTTAATTATCAAATTTTTGACGAAATTAGAATTGTATTTAAGTGCTTCCATTGTTATGAAATTGCTTAGCTATATTTCCTTCGAAATTAAAATTGAATAATCATCTATTGTTATATTCTTGTAGATATATATTAAATATATATTAACGGAATTTCCATATTATTTCGCTGTTGAAAATTCCTGATTTTTCCTTCATTGTAAAATAATATAATTTATTGTATATTAACTAAACATAACACAAGTTTTTGATTAGAATTTTATTAAAAAATGTTTATTTTTTAATACAGATCGTTAAATATCATTCTAATTTTGATCATTAATTCAATTCCATTTTGTAACATGCATTAAAATAATAATTTTTTTAGGCATAAATGTTTGTAAATTCTTTCAATAAAATAATATTACAAAATATGATATTTATTAGAATAAATGGTCTTGTGTTTAGAATTTGCCTGAAATATAAAAATGCATTTCAATGAAAAATATAATGTTTTTTTAAAATATTTATTTTTTAAAATCATTATAACGAATATATAAGAAATATTCTTTTTTAAATTCATATTAGGAAGTACTATTCGAATTAAGGTCACACACACATTTATTTAGAAAATGTAAAGTTTATTATTTTATAACCATGATTATTTTTTTAAATTTATGTTATTAATTAGATCATTAATTAAAAACCTGTTTGGGAAATCTTGTTGGTAGTTTGATATTTATAAAACAAAATTTCTGGCAACACATTTTTTTTTTGTAAAAAATTATATTACTGCAAATTTAACTTTATTTCATTAAAAATTGCAAAATTTGTAGTGCTATTCATAATTTATTTACGTGTTAGTGAAGAAATCTGAAATTCATAAAAAGAAAAGCTAATTTAAAATTATAATTAAGAAACAAATACATGAGAGAAAACTTGGTAATTTGTTCTTGCTTAACAAATTTAAAACATATTGTGCTCAAGATTTTTCTAATACTACTGTGCACATTAAATACTACCTTCCAATGTAGTCACACTTTTTAAAAAAAATTTAAATATACCTTTGTTTAGAGAAAATAAGAATTTATGAAGAAAGCGTTTGATTTGTAAAGGAAGTTTTAAAAATAGAATAATCACAAATAACTTTTAGTAGTAAGACTATTCAGAGTAAAGCCTCTTCTTATCAACTTCAGCCATATTTGAAAGATGGAATAGGTATTGGGAGAGTGAGAGAGTTTTTGTAAGCATGTGTATTTTTAAAAGTTTTCTATTTATCCTTCATTGTGATGTCCGACAAGAAGCCAAAATGCAGTGTGTTTTTTGATGTTATGATTGAAGAGTCTGTAAAATTAATATGAGACTTCTCCATTTCAATGAAAAGATATTAACACACCTAGTGATATTTCCACATTAAAAGAAAGATTGCTTATTTTTAAAGCAAAGCATTTTGGACCATTTTAAGTGTTTAACTGATGTAGATTTAAATGAAAGACTTAAGTTGGCATCAGCTAACAAAATTAAAAGAATTGTTAATTTCTTAAAAACTTCTCCTCCTGGAGGTTGTAAAATACGATTTTCAACCATTGAGGAATTGGATGGAAAGGAGGATATTGGAGCGTGTATTATTCTTCTATCTGCAGATTTTGGAGAAGACTTGAAAAAATATTTAGAAGTACTGCAGTAAAGTATTCAAAATTTTATTTTTAAAAAAATTACTGCTCAGTAAATTATAAATAAGAAATTTAGAAATGAATATAAAAGTTAATCATAAATAAATTAATCAGGAATTTGTTTATTGGTTTTAGATTTCCACATCTTCTCAGGATGCAGGACATATTATAGACTTACCTTGCACACCATGTGTATTATATTGTGGTATGTATTATTTATATATTTCATAAGGTTTGAAGTGTTTTAACTCAAAAGCAAAAATTTGTTGTTACATTTATTGACCTCATCAAATACTGTTTTACTCTGCTAACATTCTATTTAAAATAAATCATATGAATATATAAAATTCTAAGAAAATCTAAGTAAATTGTTTTAGAGTTAAATATATCTTTTTTGATACAACTTCAATTGTATTCTCCTTTATTTATCTCTAGGTACGTATATAATGCCTTAAATATGCAGACTTAATGAACAGCAATTTTTTTATATTTCCTAATTTTGCACTATTTCGTGTAATTTTTTATTGAAATTAAAGTTTTCTTAGCGGGAAACACAACTTGAGATCTCACTCTAAGACAAATTAGATTTCACTTTTGACGTAACTATTTACGAATTAAAGGAATTAAGTTTTAAGCAAATGTTTTACAAAAAATTACAGTTAAACGTGCTGTAAAAATTACAGTGAAAAGGGCTGTAAAATTACAGTGAAAAGTGCTGTAAAAATTACAGTAAAAAGAACTGTAAAAGTTTTACGAATATGCTGTAAAATTTACAGCAAATTGTACTGGCGCCCAAAACGCCAGCACATTTTGCTGTAAAATTACAGTGCTTTTTTAGAGTGTAGAGCACCCCTGGTTAAGATGGTACAAACAAAAGTATGTTTTTGTATCGCGATGATGTTACAGATGAAGTTATGATCCCATTAACAACCTGTTGCTAAACACTAAAAGTTAGTGCTTACTTATAATAATGTAGTCTTTAACTATCCATATTTATACAAAGAAATATATGGAAGAAAGGCTGCACCGGTGCAAGTGCCCTGTCTAAAAAATGTTTGGGATATCACAGGGATATCATTTCACGTGGATGACATTGAAACTATAAGCCCGATGGCTTAGTGCCAGCGTTTCACTCTCCCAATGTCCGAGTTCTCCCAAGGTCCAAGGTCAAGTCCGAGTTCGATTTTCGGGCTAGACTAGGTCGATTCAGCCTTCCATCTCTTCAGTGGGTCGACAAACTGAGCACCACAAGCATGCTTGGGAACTAAACACTGCAGATCTCATGTTAGGCTAACCACCTAACTGGGACACATGTTTCACACCCCAGCGCTCTCGATCATGAAAACTGTTATGGACACTTTAGGCCTTGGCCCACATGGGCTGTCATGCCACGGAGTTTAGTTTAATTCAGACATTGAAACTACGACATATCTTACGTGGCCCGGTTGCTATTTGTGGACAAAGCGGATCATCAGTTGGGTCAGGAATTGAACTCACTACCTTCCGAAAACGAGAGCGAACGTCTTAACCCAAGGCCACCGTGACCTTTTTTATCATCATAATTTAAATTACGTTTTAACCCGCCAAATTCAATTTTTATCATCATAATTTGTAACCATTTAAATATTTTTAGATTTGAAATTATATTTGGGAATCATTTATCATTGCTTGAATGCCCCTCCCCCAAAAAAACTGTACATGTCTCTGAATATGCTTTTATTTATAAAAATGTACACATGAAAGATAGATTACAAAGGATTTTGAGAAAGTATCTTCTGTTAACACACAAATTATTAAAATCGTTACAAAATATTAAAAAAAAACCGCCATCTCACATTGGATTAAATCTCAAAATGGTGGTCAACCTTTTTTTTTAAAAATTAAAGAAATTAGTCACATTTCCCCCCCCCTTTTATAGCTTAATCTTTGCTTTGAATAAGTGTGTAAACATTTTGCTGAAATATGTGATATAAATCATCAAATAAAAGTTGACAACTTAAGCCAAGAAGATTGGATGTCAGAAAACCTATCGCTACTCATCTAGAGTGATTTCTCAAGATGCCAGATATCAATACCAATACATCCGCGGGGTTCTAACAGTGGGAGATCAACCTCAAGTTTGAATTTACACAGAAATTATTTTCGGATACCCTACCGAGCGAGAATTGTAGCGTGAGTGGTTTCAGTAGAACACTTGTAAAACGATTTTTTCTTCCCTTTCCTCGAGGAAAGATATAGTTCTATAGGGCAAGACGAACAGACGATAAATTTCCCCATCGCTGTCCGATAAAAATCGTTTTCTCCGTGCAAACATTTTCAAACGATTTTACTAGAATTTTTTGCAGTTGAGAGTTAATTCGAAACCTATAGTTATCTTTTCTCATTTCTCTTCAGGGGAAAAGAAACACAGGGGGTTAAAGACTTATTTTTTTTATGGTGCAGGGAAAGATTATAGAAGTCAAAGAGGGTCGGACAGGAAGAATAAGCAGAGGGGAAAAGAAGAAGGGAAGGAATATTTTCGAACGGTGGGAGGGACCGAAATGACAGAAACAGAGGGAGAAGTTCGAAACTTGGGGTATACCGGCGTGCCTTCACATACTTGCGCTCTATAATTTACTGAAGATGAGAGATCGAAAGTTTAGAATTTGGCTATTTATCGTTTTTTAAAGATGATTACTTGCTGTTTTATACTCATTTCGATCCGCTGAAGACCAATTAAAACAATCTCAATTAAATCATGAGTTGAAAAAATGAGTTTGAACATTTTTTAAAATTGATGAATTCGTTCATATTTGCATGTCATTATTAACTCAAAGTCGATTATAAATTAATTCTGTTTCATAATTATCTCCTAAAATGTAAATAATTATGGTATTCAGAGTATCATAACTTCTTTATATAGATCATATATAACATTTCTTTTTTTCTGCAGAATAGTATCAATGAACTTGACAAGTTTAAAAACTAATTTGCTAGTATATGGTGGTGACATGATCTCCAGCTGAAAGAAAAATGGCTCAGCAAATCTACTTCAGTTGATAACCCATTGCTTATCGTAAATTTTAAAAAGTAAATTTAAGGAGTGAGAGCTCTAATATATAGTTTCATCGTTGATAAGTCGTGGAATTAATAATATGTGATAACACTATAATAATAACATTTGTAAGGAGAATAATACTAAGCCTAACAAGCCGACAGGGAACAAATTCAAATGTAGGATATAGATTTTAACGCGTGAAGTATGTGTACGATCGGTTATAGTACTACTGTACCACATGCTTAGTCCTGCTTTTGGTCTTATGAAATCAATATGTAATGGTTATCAGCAAACTTGTCTTTAAATTTTTAAAACAGTAAGAAATTAATATTTTTAGCAAATATCCTTATCAAAAATAATTCATCACTAAAATTTAATTAGGATAGCTTGCTTCTAGAAAGAAATATAAATAAAAGATAAAATTCTTACAAAGAATGCCTACCATACAAGAAACTTATAACTTTTAAAAACTGTTTATGATTAACAAACTTGCTTGCAAGATAAATAATTGGAAAGAAGTTATAAAATAAACATATGGAATTCTTTGAAAATGGACTTTATGAAGCGTATCATAAAGAATTGAAAGACAAATTCTGATTATCTGTAAATGTCATTCATATAGTACATGTAAAACTGCCGTTGTACTCGCAATTTATTGATCTTGTATTGACATACAGCAAATCTGTTATTGTCTGAGTTGACGATGATTTAAAATGACAAATTTTCGTTCCCCAAAAGATTTCTCATTACAGAAGAATTTAACTGTTAAAAAATAAAAATTAAAAAATTGTAAATCCATGAAAAAAATGGATTTACAATTTCCTCTGTTCACACTAAAATAATTTCGATCTCGAAACTTTTAATTTATCTCAATTATGCTCTTTTTTTGCATATTTTTCTTAAAATTTATCGAGCAACATATAACACAAATTTCTGACTTTTCTTTGAAAAATTTTAACAACTTGCTATTATAGTTCATGAAATATTGTAGATACAGTAAAGAAAGATTCCATTTTCGATTTCACAATTCTTAAATAAATGGCTTCAAGTTGAGCTTTGAAGTTAGCAGAGCATTCAGTAGGTAATTGGCGAAGTATAGCAGCATTTTTGACCTATATTCACCTATTCTTGGAGCTGTTTTCGATATCGATGAATCATCGAATTATCTGGCAAGAAATTTTGAAGGGCGTTTTTTAGAGGTAGGCGTTCAGCTAAATTACAACTTATAGATGATGGATCGTGGTGCAAAATGCGACAGCTTCATCGAGGGCTGCAGTTAAAACAGCCATTCCAGGATGTCTGCAAGGGCTGAGATCCTCCATTTGCAACAGCGGAAGGCGATTTATCACTGCGGAGGAACTCTTGCCATAAACGCCCATGCTGCAACTCAAGAAGAGATTCATAATTTATGGCTCTTCCGTTTACTGAAATTTCAATTTCTAATTCAGAAATCGCGATCGATTATCGAATTGCAACACACTTCTTTGGAGTCCACGCATTTGTGGCAAACTTCTCATCTCTGAGTGAATTGTACACATTTACAAAGATGTATTGCATTTAGACAGATTGGTAGGTCTGACAATTCAGTGCAATTTATATCCAATATCTGTGCTGTGTGTGTATAGAATGTATATATATATATATATATATATATATATATATATATATATATATATATATATATATATATATATATATATATATATATATATATATATATATATATATATATATATATATATATATATATATATATATATATATATATATATATATATATATATATATATATATATATATATATATATATATATATATATATATATATATATATATATATATATATATATATATATATATATATATATATATATATATATATATATATATATATATATATATATATATATATATATATATATATATATATATATATATATATATGTATATATATATATATATATATATATATATATATATATATATATATATATATATATATATATATATATATATATATATATATATATATATATATATATATATATATATATATATATATATATATATATATATATATATATATATATATGTATATATATACATATATATATATATATATATATATATATATATATATATATATGTATATATATATATATATATATATATATATATATATATATATATATATATATATATATATATATATATATATATATATATATATATATATATATATATATATATATATATATATATATATATATATATATATATATATGTATATATATATATATGTATATATATATATATATATGTATATATATATATAAATATATATATATATATATATATATATATATATATATATATATATATATATATATATATATATATATATATATATATATATATATATATATATATAGATGTGTGTGTGTAATTTAAAATTTATATTGTCTAAGATATAAGAGAAATTTCTGTTTTAATATAAATAACTAAAATAATACAGTACTTTAAGTGCAATACAATTAACAAATTCAGTCGTAAGAAATGAAACATTTTATATTACAGTATAGCCGATATAGTATGATATTGTATCCATATAATATATTAGGTTGGGGAATAAGTTCGTAGCGTTTTTACCAAAGACTTTTATTTAAACTAAAAACAATAATTAAATCAATAAGTTAATCGATTATATATTCGCCGTTGCTCTGTTTACAACCTCTTCCCACCTCTCGACCAATTTATTGATGCCGTTCAGCCAAAAATCGCCAGGTCTGACGTTAAAGAAGTTGTTCAGCCAGTTTTTAAGGATCTCTTTGTTATCGAAGGTAACGTCCTTCATATCGCTTGACAAGGAGCGGAAAAGATGATAATTGGTCGGTGCAAGGTCCGGAGAATACTGCGGATGCCGAAGGACCTCCCATTCGAGCTCTTGGAGTGCGGTTTTGACGACTTGTGCAACATGGAGCCGTGAAGGAGTATGGTTGTCTTGAAGGAGTATGGTTTGACCATGTCGCGATCAGGTCTTTTCAGTCGAATAGCCTCATTCACGTGGTGTAGTTGAGCAGTGTTGAGCTCCTTGTTGACTGTGGCTTTCTTTTCGAGCATTTCCCAGTGCACCAAGAGGTCCTTATTTAAGATATAAAAAATTTCTTTTTTAATATTAACAACTAAAATTATACAGTGTTTTAAGTACAATACAATTAACAAATTAATATAGTGTTTTAAATACAATACACGTAGCAAATTCTGTATAATAAATGAAACATTTTATATTACAGTATAGCCGAATGTGTAGCTTTCTGGCCTTTGAACAGCTCCTGGGTCCGATTCCCTCTCATTTGTCATGATTTGGAATCCACTTTAAACTGTAGAATTGAACAATTAGCTCTATTGTGCAAAAAACTATTTTTGAGCAGCACCTGAAAGCCAATCAAAATTACATTTACGTAAAAAAAGGCTTATTTTTAGAAAACTTTACTGGAAATTTCATATTAACAATTTCATTAACTAAATAGGAATTCCTTGAATAGTCATAGTTTTGCTTTGTTTCCAACCAAATAAAAATATTATACTTATAACAAATTTTTCAATGAACATTTAATTGCTAAATTTCTTTTGATCGTGAAATTAATATTCCACTTCATACGTAAAGGAATTATATTTTAAAAAGCTTTTTGTAAAAATAATTTACATATATTTTTTAAATTATTAATTGGTTTTGTATTTTTTTGTATAAATTTGTAATTTAACAAACTGTTAAATTAAAATATCAAAAACAAAGATAATATGCTACTCTAAAATTGTAACTTTATACTTCATTTATTCATCAATTGAATTCCTTGAAATGCCCTTCTTATATCAAAATAGTAGAAAATGAAAAATATTCTAAAAAAATTATTAATTTATTTTCAATATTTTATTTTAAAATTAAATAAGTAAAAAGTATTCTTAATTTTCTGATTCCAGAGATTTTGAATTCTTGGTTTATAGTTTTCATTCGTAATGTGGCAATTTTACGAATGCCACATTACAAAGCAATTTTTGCTTTATGATGAATTCAAAACCAATTAATAATCTGTTTTTGTATAATAGCATATAACTGGTTTATTAAAAATATTTGCTACATGTTCATTTCTTTGTCATATCCTTAATTCTTATCTAAGATTATTTGTTGAGTTTTAATGGTAAATGAGAAAATGTATAAAAAAATAATTCCTCTATTTACTTATTTATTTTTTTCTAGAATATTTCCCACTTAAAAATTATTTCTTATATAAATTCTTCCCTTCCCTTATGTGTACTAAGAAAATTAAAATTCATAATCATGTCTCAATTTTAAGCACTTTTGAGTTTTTATGAATAATTGTAGTGCATTCTTTTTTTTAAGTGTTAATACAATAGTTTCATAATTTCTCTTTTAAAATATATTATTTTCGAATGTAATAAAAAATAATATTATATCATGAAATACATTCAAATTTTATCTTTAAAATTTAAATGCTGAAAGTGATGTATTTACATAAAATAATACTTTTGAATTATGTAATCTTTTGTCAGTTTCAAAATTTCAAATTTAGACTATAATGAACATTTTTCATCAACACATTGCTATTTACAAATAACATAAGGCTTTTAATATCTAAATAATGCTTACACTAAATCTAAATCTACTCTCAATGAGTTTAAAGTAATGGTGGTTCTATAAAAATATTCATGCTCTTCCATTCATAATTTATAAGTATTACATTAATCAAATTTGCGAAGTCGTTTTAATAAATATGCTTAGTCAAATAAGTCAAATGATATATATTACATAAATTCAAATTAAAATATGAAGAATTCTTTAATCAGACAATGTTTTAGGTATATACCTAAAATATAGTCTGATTAAAGAAAGAAATTGTTACACTTTTCATCAGTAACTTTCCTGAATTTATTGACAAAAAAATATCAACTGTTCCTTCAAACAATTCTATTTATTTTCAAATATAATATTATTCAATAAATATAACTAATTTCTTTTTTCTAAAGTGAACAGAAATTTATCACAAACCAGACATCTTTAAAACACTTAAATTTGATTAGTAATGTAGTAAGGATTATATGATAACGAGTTAAAATGTTAATTCAAAAAAGTATTTTCTAAAAGAATAATTAAATGTACAAAAATATGCACTGACTTTGAAAGAAGTATGGTTTCTTTCATCGTATAAATTTAATTCCATAACTTACGCTATGTAAAAACTCTAAATTAGATTCTAAATAAGAATATTTCTTTAATCTTTGCAGAGTGAAATTTGTATTTTTTTAACAGGTTCTAAGAGAATAATTCACTTAAAATTTTTCCTGAAAAAGAAATCCTCAATCTTTTATTTTACGCGTTTTCGTTTAGATATTCTATCGAAAACAAGGAAAAAAGAAATGGGAGAAAAAAAAATGCTTCTTGGCGATGCTTGGCGAAATGAGCTTCGAGGTGCAACCCTTGCGGAGGAAGAGCAACAAACCGACCACGTGTGCTCCAGCAAATGATGCAGAGAAGCTGTCAGAGAGAGACTGTTTACGAGCTTTTCCCCTGATAACGCCATGTGGGTTTCGTGGACTCCCTTATAAACCCAACCAAAGTTATATCGATGTCTAGTTGAGAAGATAAAAAAAAGTATATTGACAAGTTACAACTATTTGAATATTTGCTAGAAATTTAGAAGAATTTATAGATGAAATTTTTAACGAGTAAATTTTTTTTAATTTTGGAAAAATATAAGTATTAGAAAAATTATGAAATTAATAACGAGTACTTTGAATTGTGATTTTTTTGGTATTATTTGAGAAAAGTATCGCATTTGGCGAAACTGTTCTGTAAATAAATCTGAAGAATATGTATATTGATAAACATAGTTGATGCAACCGAATTATGACGTGTTGTTGTATTTTGATCACTGTCATCTTATCTGACTTACAAATACCGCAGTGCTACCCGATTACCTGATAACCATCAGAAATAAACGAAGATGCACAGGATTAGAATAGTTCATCTTTTATTGGGATTCTTCATGTTCTTCTTGACAACAACTGATGCTGGACAAGATGGTGAGTTGATTTTCTTTGCATTCGATATTTTCGGAAGAAACGCCAGTTGCTACAAAGGGATACATTTTTTTCGTAATTCTTTTATTCTATTATTAAAACTTTTTTTGTTTGATATAAAATCAAAAGTACCAGAGTTCTTGTAATAAATTCGATATTATTGGCCAAGACGATGAGTTGATTTTCTTTGCATTGGATATTTTCGGAAGAAACGTCAGTTGCTACAAAGGGATAAATTTTTTTCGTAATTCTTTTATTCTATTATTAAAACTTTTTTTGTTTGATATAAAATCAGAAGTACCAGAGTCCTTGTAATAAATTCAATATTATTGGCCAAGACGATGAGTTGATTTTCTTTGCATTCGATATTTTCGGAAGAAACGTCAGTTGCTACAAAGGGATACATTTTTTTCGTAATTCTTTTAATCTATTATTAAAACTTTTTTTGTTTGATATAAAATCAGAAGTACCAGAGTCCTTGTAATAAATTCAATATTATTGGCCAAGACGATGGGTTGATTTTCTTTGCATTCGATATTTTCGGAAGAAACGTCAGTTGCTACAAAGGGATACATTTTTTTCGTAATTCTTTTATTCTATTATTAAAACTTTTTTTGTTTGATATAAAATCAGAAGTACCAGAGTCCTTGTAATAAATTCGATATTATTGGCCAAGACGATGGGTTGATTTTCTTTGCATTCGATATTTTCGGAAGAAACGTCAGTTGCTACAAAGGGATACATTTTTTTCGTAATTCTTTTATTCTATTATTAAAACTTTTTTTGTTTGATATAAAATCAAAAGTACCAGAGTCCTTGTAATAAATTCGATATTATTGGCCAAGACGATGAGTTGATTTTCTTTGCATTGGATATTTTCGGAAGAAAAGTCAATTACAACAAAAAAGACTAAAATTTTTTGTTAGTTTAATTTTTATTCTATAATTAGAGCTATATTTTTATTTGGCATGGAATTAAATGCATCCGATTCATTTTAATAAATTCGATAATATTATATTTAGTTCCAATAATATTAACATAATTAAAACTATAATTAAATCTACAATTAAAACCATTTTTGTTTCGCATAGAATTAAATATATCCGTTTACTTGTAATAAATTCAATAATATTGGCCGAAACGGTGATTTGTTTTTCTATGCATTCGATATTTGTGGAAAGTGATCGATGATTTTTTCCGAAAAAAGTCAATTTAAAAAAATGATTAGTTTTTCTTGTTAATTTATTTCAGTATTTTGTAATTAGAATTATTTTCGTTGGGCATAGAATTAAATACGTCCTATTCCATGAAATAAATTCGATAGTATTTTATAATTAAAGCTCTATTAACATAACTATAATTAAAATTATAATTAAATTTACAATTAAAACTATTTTTTGTCTCGCGTAGAATTAAATAGATTCGACTCATTATAATAAATTTGATATTTTTGAAGCTAAAGTCAATTGCAACAAAAATATAAAATTTTCTTTTTAATTTAATTTTTATTTTATTATTAAAACGTTTTTGTTTCGCCTATAATTGAATGCATCCAATTCTTTCTAATAAATTCGATTACAATCCATAATTATAACTATTAACATTATTATTATTATTAATATAATTAAATCTATAACTAAAACTATTTTTGTTAAATACATCTTGTTCCTTGTAATAAAAGCGATAATATTGGCCGGGACACTGAATTGATTTTCTTCGCATTCAATATTTTTGGAAGAAAAATCAGTTGCAATGGAAAGCTTAATTTTTATTTTTAAATATCACTTTATAACTAAAAACAGAAGTTTTAAAATAACCTATCGAAAGCAATTTTTTGTGTAATTTGTGTAAATTCGCTTTTGGTGTAAAAACGTTTATTTATTTATTTTTTTAAAAATAATTGCTTAAAATTAGATTTTACATCAGATTTTATTTTTTTACAACAACAAGCATTAATATTTAATATATGTTTTACTTTTAAACATCAACAATTTATTAGTTTATTTATTAATAATACATGTAAAACCTTTAAGGGAATAAATAATAAAGTAAAATAAATTTAGGAACGAATTAAAACTATTTTCTTTGACATAGAATTAAATGCATCCGATTCTTTGGGATAAATTTGATAAGGTTTTTTATAACTTCAATACATTTTTATTAACTTTATGTAATAATTTCGATATATTTCCTTGATTCCCTCGAATAATTGGGCAATTTCCCCCCCCCATAAGCTGCAGTTATTCAAGTGCTTCTCATGAATTTATGTCTTTTATTTGTAATAAATCCTACATATTTACAAGTCATATTAATATTATAAGATAAGTTTTAATACATGCGTAATATAAGTCTTCAGTAAAATAACAGGTTCATAATTCACTACATTTCCTTTTTAAACACTTAAATTAGGATGTTAATAAGTATACGAAGAAATGAAAAAAGTATCATATTGCATCTCCACTTTAAGATTTATGTATTTTTTTTTCGTTTTATTTTCTGTATTATTTATTAAATATACGTCTACTTACATGTACTCTTGCAATAACATTTATAGTTCTTGACTGTTATGATTAATTTTACAACAGATAATCACTTATTTAAAGAGAATAAAACTCCTCGAAACTTGAAATATATCTGCATGCACAAACACTTTATGAGTGACATAATATTTTTAAGTGATATTTCAACTACTGTAATTGCTTTTAATCACTCTTTTTAAACAAAATCTAAAAAAATAAATTTTTTTAAACTTTCTGAAAAATTATTGATAGCAAAAATGTATATTTGCTGCGATAAAAACTTTGAAAAATAAAACAGATTGAAATTGAAGCATTAAATAACAAATTTAAAACAAATTGGTATATATCTCGCTAAAAAGGAGTGAAAAGGAAATATTTTGTAGCACTTAATTCGTTATTTAGCTAATACTATGTTTGGAATGTAAGATAGCACACCAGTCTCCCATTCATCAATAACATATATAAACTACAAATACAATAACTATACAAAATCTAATCATTTGATTAAACTAATATTAATGATACATTTTGCATAAAGTATTTTTGGTGATGAAAGTTTGAATCTATTTTAAAACTTGACAATAAAGTAAAATTAAAAAATTTTTCTCTGTACACAGATATGTTTTATCCGTTTCAATGTAAAAGAAAACAAAATCATATTTTGAATAATTCTTATAATAAGCAATTTTTAAAAATTTTATTGAAATTAATATATTTTTTTTTTGAAAAACGTTTTAATTCTTATAGATTAGTAATCGGATATATACGATGTGAAATGTAACCCATTAAAATATTTATTGTTAAAGATTTTTTAGTCATATCAAATTATCAATAATCAAATCATGTACAAAAATTCTGAGATTTTGAGTTCCAATATCTGCATTGTATTTCTCCTATTATTAATGGTACGAAATTCAGATGAATGAATAAAAAAATTTAAAAAAAAAAGAAAAATATTTAAACAAACAGTTACAATTTATTTCTATCAATCACTGTATATAATTTCAGAATGTAAATTGATATACGGTATAAATAAAGATTTCTTTAAATGTAATGTATTGTTCATTATCTTTAAATATTAAATACTCAAAATAAATTTGCAATATTTTCAAATATGATTTCAATTTATCTTTGTTACATTACAGCAAATCAATCTTCATATTTTTTTGCAAATATGAACGAATTTTGTATTTTGTTAGTTGATATTGCATTAAAGCCTGATAATTTGTAATCTATAAAAAAAGAAATCTTAAAAATAGTATTTTAGTAAAAAAAGAAGTCTAAAGCTAATTTACACCAATGGCCTTTTCTTCGGGATTCAAATTCATAACCACCTAATCATTATAAGCTAGCGATTATATTCCACATGTAAACAGAATTTCTTACTGTAAAAAATTGAGCAGCTTTTATAGAGTAAATTTTTTTTACTTAAAATTTTTTTTTATATTTAGTATCTTAATATACGCGAATAACAACACTACTTGTGACTAATAAGTAACAAAACATTTTTTGCTCTTTTAATTTTATTTTCTTTATAGATATAAGCAGATAATTATTTCCGGACTAGTTATATTTCTTTCATGTTGCGCTGAAGCACATTTAATTATGTATGACTAATGAATAATTTCAGTGTAATTTGCTCTCTAATTAAAGACTTCCTTCTTCAAAACTCATACCAAAATAATTATCGAATTCTTAAAATTCAGTACATTTTGGAACGGAAAAAAAACCTGTTGAATGAATAGAAATTCCTTTTTATATTTTACAGGACTCAATTTTTTCTCCAATTGTATTTTTCCGAGGAAATGTTTTAATAAAGGTTTCAAACAACCATTTTCTTAGCTTTTGTAAACGATTTATTTTTCTCAAAGTTCTCATTATTGACTTAAGAATTAGTTTCAGATAATTATTGAAGTTTTTACGAAGTTTCTCTTTTTTATATTAATTAAAAAGATTTGAAACTTTTCATAGCATAGTTTTATTTTCCCTTTTAATTTATCGTATCCTTTTGATTTTTAAAATGAATGCATTTTATTTCCAAAATTAATCGAAAATACTGACATACATGTTTTTTTTAGTTAAATGTACTATAATTTTTTACAAGTATAGAATGAAAAATAGGTATTTTATGAGGGAAAATTTAAAAATTTTTTTTTTACTTGTCTGGTAGTGGAGGTACATAAAACTTGTTTTATTATTGTACTCATTCATTTAATATTCAAATGTAAAACAGACATTTCTTTTCATTCTCGATTGCATGTTAACACTTCCCTTTATTCAATATGTTAATTCTGAAAATTGTAAGGAAAAAGTTCCTGTAGAAGGCGGTACATAGTGGATATCACAAAATCCTAACAACACTTTTGTAAACTTACGCTATTCATTTGCGATGGAATCAAATTTTAGGTTGTAAATATTTTGTGTAATTCGATATGCTGTTTATGAAAAGTTTGCTCGAAAAACAAAAAGCACTGTATGTTGGCTCCCTGGCACAGCTCTTCAGAGCAAAAGTTTCCCAGATTCGATCCCAGCCATTGTTGAACAAGTGAAAGTGCTCTTTGCTCTTCAGCATATACGTCTATTGAAGTGTGTGCTTGAGAATTTTCCGGTTTTCATCCTTTGTGACAAGTGAATATGGCCTATGAAAAGTCCATTTGGAAGATAATTAACGTTATGGATGTTACACTTACAATGGCTTTTGGTCGTTAAACTGTCCAAAATGGTACGCAGTGTAAAAAAATCAGTGTGTATTTACGCTTACCGTGACTTAATAGTAGGACGGGTTCTTAAGAACGAAATGCCCCGGGTTCGATCCTCAACATTGTTGTACAATTGGAAGGCTGTGCTTCTTCCTTCTGCATGCACGTCTGTCGGAGTAGATGCTTCAAAATTTTCCTGGTTTTCTCCCTTGCGACACGAGAATATGACCCACTATCTTTTAAAATATTCCTTTCGGAAAGCAATTATAGATAGCCATTAATATGTTTTACAAACAATCTTAAGCTCCTTGGTGAAGTCGAAAATCATTATGCATTCCAAAAAGCTTTACAATATTTTTGTTCTGTTAGGTTAACTTTAGTAGGAAGTGAAAGTCTTCCTTGCATATTTTGGTGCACTTTGTCTTAGACTCACTTTGGAGCGACAGGTTAAAGGTTCGATTCTGGCTTTGTTGTGTAACAGGCAATGGATATTTTGTTTCGTTACTTTGAATATTCATTTATCAGGATGTGAGTGCTTGGAAATATTTTTGGTTTTTATTTTTTTATGATAATGGCGTATCTTCTTTGAAAAACTAAAGCTTTCTAAAAGAACTTTATGTTGTGAGTTTTGTAAAATCTCATTCTGTTTTCTCTAATATGCCAAAGTTTAAATAATCATTAACTTATATTTTGAAAAATATTTCATTCCATATAAACAAATGTAAAATATCATTATAAATTACATTATTATACTTCTCTGTAAGCAAAAGAAATTAATAGAATCATGGTATTTGTTGGATGTTTTGTTGTACAAAATTTTATTTTAGTATAAAAAATATCCTCTAAAATCACATATTATTTTAAAAAGCTTTCCGAAATTTTTCTATTCTATTTTCTGCATGTTCTAAAAGTGAAAGAATAAATATTGGATTGTTCGTAAAGTAATTTCGTTTTTTCCCACCTGGATCAGTTTTTTGCTGGTAAAAATCAATCATTTTGAGAGTGTGGAATCAACTGGAAAGATGGCAAAAGTCATTGCACTAGAATTGACAATATGCAATTTAATTGAATATTCATTCGCTATGCTTTTTACGTTTTTATAAAAAACGAAGTAACTTTCCGAGCAACTTTATATATCTATTTTTATAAAATAGTAGAATATGTAAAATATATTTATCGCATTGAAAAAAGTAACTTGTTTGTAAAATATCAAAGAGAGGGAAGGGGGTTGGGATAGTAATTTATTCAACTAGATGAGGAAACATCTAAACTTTCGATTCTTTTTTTTTGTTTGATTTAAATTTCTATTTATATACTCAATTATTGTACAAGCACATTTAATGCTTAAAGGTTTCTGTTTTAATCATTCAGGAATATTATAATTTTAAATGAAGTTTGCTCGGAAATATTATCATAAATCTATAATAGAATTAAAAGTTTTCAGATATCGGAGAAAAAAGGGGGGAATTAACGCGAGAAACCCTGTCAAATTTAATCAAGCGTTACTTTAAACGCTTTTTTTTTTTTATTAAACTCACACTCCAAATATTTATATATCTCAAAATGGCAACCATTTTTGTCCGTCTTTTGGGATTAATAAAGCTTTTACATTCTTACTACGCATGTTTTCTCAAATCTTAAAGCCATTTACTTTATCTCAGAAAAAAAAGAGAAAAGAAATTCTAACTAAAGTTAAAAGAAAGCTTCTTGTTCGGGAGATGGAGCATTTTATTTTCCATTATGGACTCAGGTATGTGATTACCATTTCCTTTCCTGGCAAATGTTCCGGAGTTGAGCACATCTCTTGTTGATTTTTCTGGCAACCCTGTTCGGTATCTTCAACAAGACCGACATTCCTACTGCTCTAACCCATGCACCAAGCTGTTTGTTTACCTATACTATCAGTTGGTGTGAAATAAACTATTCATTCATCCTTCGCGCAAGAATAGGACAGCCTTAAGATTTTTTTCCGAAGCCTTTATTATTATATATCTCGATATGTATATAGCATCCAACTCCTTAATTGTGATTTTTAGGTGATTTTAGGTCACCAACTTAAAGTGATTTTTAGGCTTTCAGTTATAATAATAGTCATTCAGTATAATAATCAGTTATAATAAAAACATAAATACAAGTTTATAAATCATAACTAAATTTGCATTAAATAGCTTTTGATAGTTGATATTTTTCATTTTTAAAAGTACAAAAATGTTTTGTTAAGTAAAGAAATTATTATATGTTTTTGAGGAAGTATTAACAAGGGTTTGGAATTTGTAATATTTCAAATTTCGTGTCAGTTTACTGTAATTTATAACTATGAAATGGACGAGAAAAATATGGTAAAGTCGCTCAAGTTTAAAATAATTACAACAAATGCATTATTTAAATGTGTTTGCTGGATATTTAAACTACTTTTTAAGCACAGGAAGATTCAGAAATGTATTTACTAATAATATGTGAAATAAATTATCATATGCTTCAAGAGAATAAAAAATTAACGCAAATTTTTTATAAATCAATTAAATATTTATTTTAAATTATTAAAAATTACTTATGTAAGAATGAAATGTTTGAATTATAGTCAATATTTTTAAATAGATTTTAAGCAAAATAATGAGTACTCAACTATCAACTGCGTTTATTACATTTAACTGACTTTTATAAATGAAAATAAATTTTTGTTAGCCATATTTATAAAGAAAAAACAATTATCCGTTTTTTAATCATTAAAAATTATGTATCATTAATAATAAGAGCATTTCACAGTTACTTTTGAATGTTCGAATATTAAAAGTTAATATTCAAATCATCTCATTAATAAATTCAGAAAAGGTAGCCAAATGTAATTTAACCATGTAATAAAAATATTTTAGTAATCTATTAAAAAAGAAAAAAATCATTCATTGCATGTTAATGGTGTTCGTCATGATAGAATATGCTGTCAATTTATCTTTTTTAATGCATAATGTCTAGGCTAGATATATAAATCTTGGCAATTAATTTCTTGTTTTGTGGTTGCTACTTGCTTACGAGGATGAATTAAACGCAGGTATTTTTAAAGTTGTTTCCATGATTTTTTTTAAATATATATAAAAATAAGATACTTTTAATTTTTTCAATAAGCAACCGCCTGACTTTATACAATATTATATTACACAACATATTGAATTTTTCTAATTTTCCTTACATATTTGTTTTATGTAATAAAATTATTATTGGCAGGAATAGCTACACAATATATAATGAAATATGTGAAATATCTTTTAATGGAGAATGAACATGTTGTGCTTTAGAATAAATCTGAGTTTACAAAAACTACTTTTAAGCCTTGAAATAAATATTAATAAATACATAAAAGTTACTGCTTTTTATTTTTAGAACTGTCATTTGATTCGTTTTTGTTTTGAAAAGTAATTTAACTCCTGTGAATAACAGAACGGCTGAAGCCTGTAACAGTTTTTTCATTATTAGGCATTATTGCTATTCTACAAGAAGAAAATTAGGAAATTTCCAACTGTGACAATGGTAAATGTGCTTGTTGAACATGAAATCTATTCTTTGTTGCTTAATGGCATTAAAATATGATATATTGTATTTTGCTGTAAAAAGCACAGATGTAATCACGAGGACATATTTGAGAACTTAACTAGGAAAATTATTCTTTTGGGGCTTATCGAAGCCGAGTGCAAGAATCGCGCTCTTTCGAGTAGAAAATCGTAGGTTCAAATCCGGTGACTGTTAAACAATAAGGAATGGATGTTGGGTTTCTGCTCCCTATATTTACATCTGTCGAGGTAGATGATTAGGAGTTTTCTTTGTTTTCTGCAATGGGAGGCGTGAATATGCCCCCTTTTATATGAGAATCAAATATGCCGAACATGTCGAATATTCAAATAATTTAAAATTATCTTCGACTATTTGGAAAGTAGTGTCAAGAAAATATTTCTTTGCAACAAAATATTCTTTACATTCCTTTTTGCTTCTTGCGGTTGTTAGGGCAGATCCGGTGGTCTTTGGTGTTAGCGTTTCACGCTTCCAAGGCATAGGTTCTGGGTTCGGTCCTCAGGCTGGGCAAGGTTGACTCAGACTTTCATCTCTTCAGTGGGTCGATAAATTGAGTACCAAACATGCTTGGGAACTAAACACTGGGGGTTTCGCGTTAGGTTGACCACCTAATCGGGATATATGCTTCACACCCCAGGGCTTTTCGGTCAGGAAACAGAGACCGAAAAGCCTCTGTAGGCCTTGGCACAAATGGGCTGCCATGCCGCAGAGCTTAATTTCAATTATTAGGTTGGTGCGTATGAAATGTCGGATTCTTAAGTGATTGTATAAAACTGCATATCTTTCTTCAAAAGCTGTTTATTCAATCAAAGTATGCTCCATTCGCTTCAATACACTTCTCCCAACGAGATTTTAAAGCGTAGATGCCTGTCTTAAAAAATTTTGGTCTTTAGAATTAATAAACTCTGATATCGAGTTTTTTAGACTGTCTTCATTTTCATAGTGTTTGCCCCTTAAAAACAGCTCTAAATGCTTGAAAAAATGAAAATCGGTCGGCGAGAGATCCGGTGAATAGGGTGGATGCTGCAATGATGAGCATACGTTTAACCGATCCAGCTTATTTCGCTCTGTCAGTGCGTGCGGTACCCACTTGTCCATCTTCTTAACCTTGCCAATCTCAGAAAGGTGTCTCAATATCGTTGTATGGTCAACTTTCATCCTGATAGCAAGTTCCCTCGTGGATACGGCTGGATCCGCTTCCACTAGAGCCTTCAGGTCATCTTCTTCACAGACGTTTTGGGTCTTCCGCGCGGCTCATTTTGCAGTGAAAAATCGCCAGTCCGAAATTTTTCGAACCAACGCTGCACTTTCCGATCGTTAACCGTATTCTCCCCAAACGCTTGGTTTATGTTGCGTGCAGCTTTTGCAGCACTATTACCAAGTTTGTACTCATATAAGAAAATGACGCGAATGTCGGCAGAATTCATATCGGCAATAAACTCAAAAGAAATAAAAAAGGGAAGACCTTCGAGAAAACCTATTTTGCTGAAATGAGTCTCTGGCAATGGACAATACGAGTATGAATGAGGTTATGCCAAATACAAAAGTATAACGAAAACAGGGAGGAAAACGTCCGCATGTAAAGAGAATCCGACATTTCATACGCACCAACCTAATAGTTAGAAGTTGTTAGGAATCCTCTGTCTCATGCTAACTTCATTTAGTTTATGCTAAATTTTTCAGTTATTTCTTCTAAGTTATGACTACTGTTGCCGAAGACAAAATATTTATACGGTGACCATCACATCGGGAACATTACAGCAATTATTAAAATATTGTACTTCATAATAAAAAATGCATTTGTCTCTCAAATCAAGTTTGCTTTAATCAAAGTTTCTCGGAGCGATGAATCTTGGTGCAAAAAAGTCCTCCTTAACTTTCCTGCAAAACTGAAACAAAATTTAAAAGCTGCCATTCTTCTTATCTTATCTGATCTCCGAATCGTCACTTTTCCCCTTTTTTAAGAATGACATTAAGAAAAAAAAAAATACTTTGGGATGCACGCAAATAATGATGTCTGTCAAGGAGGATATTTAGTAAAGATGGTTATCTTATCGCGAGATCATGCTTATCCATCAATTACTTTTCAATCTCTAATTTAAAGACATGAATACGTTTAAAATGGTACCAGATGTCTAATTTTTCTGTTATTAAATCTTCTTAATTGCTGTATGACAGAACATACATTTACTTCTACTTAACTTCTTTCTTTTGTTGGACTGCATTTCCAGCTGCATATTTCTGCTTATTCGAATTTCTTCATTTGTTTTGTCTACTACAGTAGTCAAAATCTTATCAATTGTCGCATAGAATAATTTAATTCATATTTTTAACTGTGCGTGTGCTTTCATGAATTGAATGGAAATAAAAAAAATGATTTCTATCTTACTGGAAAAAAAAAAAAATTTTTTTTTCATGTCTCATAAAAATTATGCATTTAAGAAAAGTTTTATATTTTTTTCATAAAAATTTTTACTGAATGGAAAAGATTAAACCATCTAAACATACGTCAATTATATAAGATTCTATATTCGAAAATTAAAGAATTATTTCTATATATTTGATTTCAGATTGAATTCACAAAGATTCATACTTAAGATATTATATTAGTTTTGTTGGAAGAAACATTATTTCCCGATATAAAAATTTAAAGGAATTTCAATCTATTATATTCTTATTTTTTATCAAATAATCTTAAGTATTTAAAATTAATGATAATGAATTAATGAAACATCAGATAATTAAATCAGACTGTTTATTTAATTGAAATTAAGATAATTAAATCAGATCTGTAAAATCCTACCATTAAAAGTAATAATGTTTAACTTTGAAAGAGAGAGAGAGAGAGTAATTAACGTTACGTAACTTAAGTAATAATGCGTTATAAGAATCTAAATTTAATTACAGTCATTTAATTATGATTCATATTCAGGTCTAATGTTTCTAATCTTAGATTAAAATGATTCTTTATACAAGTGATGCTTAAATTAACAAATCTATTACTTAGAGCATTTTTACAAAAACTATGAAACATTATTGAATATAATTGTAATTTCTTATCTGATTATTGTGTGTGTGTGTGATTTATAAAGGTGATTTCCCTTTTTTATTTTCTATCTGTAAAGCAAATCACGCGAAATTTTTTATTTCTTAAAATAGATTTTGAACTTTTTAGAGTATACTGATAAAGAAATCTACTTAAAATCAATTACTAAGGAATATTTCTAATCTTATCTTAGATTATATAAAATGATTGTTTGAATGGTATTTGAATTAACTAATGCATTATTAATCAAAATATTTTCAGAATATAATCAGAATAATAATAATAATAAGTGCACATTATTATTATTATTATTATTTGTAATATTACCATTTACGGTGGATTTTTGTATGAAGAAAGGCTTTTATACTAGCTGATTTTGAGCTTTTGAAGAAATCTTATATTAATTGATTGATAATCTGAAAGTAAAATATTTATTATTCAACTCTTCCTTAAAGATACTTTTAGCTACATTTATGAGATAAATCCTTTTATTTATATATGATAAAGAACATCAAACGGTTAACTTTTCAAAGCTTTCAATTACATATAATCGAATCTTTGAATGATTTATTTAATGAGCCTATCGAACATTCTTTCGCCACTCGGATTATTTCCCTCTCGCCAATCGTCGCCAGCAAGAAAATTCCTCCACTCAATTTTTGAGCTCTTGGACGGAAAACTTTCGGCTTCTCGCAATTAATCATAATTAACGCGTGGCCGCCGCTTTAAAAGCTTGTTTACTCACCTCTCTCAGTAACACGGAAACCGTTATCGCTGATGCCAGGCAAAATGAACAAAGTTTTACTCTCGCTCGAAGAAGAAAACAAAAATCGCCCATGTTTGCCGTTGTTGTTGATCGATTTCCCAAGAGCATCGCCAACGTTTCGGCTGACTGGAGGTACGCGGTGTGTGAGAGCACATCCGCGTTTGTGTGGATTTTTATTTTAAACAAATTCTGGCGATTCTTCTTGTTCACTTTTCCAGAATAACGATAGAAGAGAGGTTTCGGAAAGATTTTTTTTAAAAAACAAACTAAATCATTCTTTTAAACTGTTTTTAAAACAAATGTCGAATTTCGTTTAAGTTGTCCTTTAAATGTTTGGTTTTCTTTTAACGGTGCGCGATTTTATTGTTTTTGTTAGGTTCTCCGTAATGTTTGATCTACAAATGCAATATTTGGTTGTACAGATTGATAAAAAAAAATATTGCTTCTGGAATATATATAAAAAAAAATAATAATAAATCTTCGAATGAACACAGCGAAGAGAATAAATTAGATTTGTGAATCTAAATTTCATTCAGTAAATATAAAATAAACTGAGTTGTTAAATATTGGATTAAAGTACTGCATAAAGTACAGCAGTAATTGATTGTCATACAGATGCTAATACTATTACTGTATATTTTAAAATAGAAACGCACATTTAATTTCTCGTTCAGTATTTTGACACCATGGTTTGATGAGTAGACCGTGGTGACTTGGTTTGTTAGGGCGTCGTTCTCATTATCGGAAGGTAGTGAGTTCGAATCCCAGCTTAACCGAGGATCCATCGTGTTCTTCTAAAGGCATTTTGGGTTCGTTGAATATGTGGTGGTCGCAATGTCTTCCAAGTGAAATGATACCTCTGGGGGTGGCAGGTCAAATATTGCGGATCTTCTGCTTGAACCTCGCCTCAAAATCGCCGAGCTGGCAGCCGAATGGTTAGCGCTCTTGCCTTCGGTTCAATAGTTCGTGGGTTCGAATCCCTCCTTGGGCATGGATGTTTGTAGTGGTTCGGATTCCACTTTAAACCGTAAGTCCCGGTCTAATTAGCCCTCGTGTGCAAAAAATGACGGTTGAGCGACAAATAAACCAAACCATCGCCTCAAAATCACGAAGACTCCCTCTGGCTGCTTTTATCGAACCGGTAGAGCCCAATTCAGGACTAGATGCAGTGAAGCATGTGTTGTGTGTGTTGGTGCAACAATAACATCAGTTATGATTGTTTAATGATCGAAGTTTACTCTGTAAAGCGTTTTAACGTTCCTTCCGTAGTTGCCTTCCAAGAAGATGTTTTCCTCGATAGTGATTCGTATTCACTTTTTGCAAGGGAAGAAATCCAGAAAACTCTCGAGCACTCACTCTGACTAACGTACATGCAGAAATGCACCATCCTTCTCCCGCTGATCAACAAGGGACAGGGATCGAAGCCGGAATTCTTCGGGTTGAAAAGCGATGTCCTATGGCCACAGTGAATCTTTTGTTAGAGTTGTTCCCTAATGTATTATATGGAATCATTTTAGGTTTCATAAAATATTTTTGAAGACATCACTATATTTGTTAGACTTAAATTGCGTTTGGAGAGAATATTGGAAATCGAAAATCTTAAATAAATAGCTGAAGATGTTTCTTGAGATTGGTACAGGTTCTTTTGAAAATCACAAGATTTTCAGGAGCGTGTGGTGAGATACATTCCTTACGATTAACAACTCATCTGACTGTAATTTCAGAAGCACATTTATGTATCTGAAAATTTCATTAAAGAGTTTAGACTAAAATATCAATCCAATATAGTCAAAATTCACCAGAATCAACTCCACGTTTTATATTAAAATTCGTTTTTTGTAGAAAACTTATTTTGATTGAATTTCCGATTTTTACTATTTCATATTGTAAAATCAGTTTTAAAAGAGTCAATGAAATTTTTATTGTGCTGAATTTCTTTTGCTTTTCTCCATATTGAGTATGTATTTTTAATTTATTCGACTTAGCTGGAAAAATCATAAAGTATGTTATAAAAGTTATCGAGAATCAGATGTAGAACATTGGAAAATATTATTCATTAATCCGTGAATTTTAAATTCACAAGTTTACATTTCATTGATACATGTCTGTAAGCAAATGATTTGTTTGTTTCATATTTTTCTCTCAGCTAAAACTAGTCGCCACTAAAATACAAAATTTATATTTGGATAAAGTCATTAAAATCTCATGCTAGACTGAGAAGGAAATTAATGTTGATTCTAGAATATAAAAATAGAATATACTCAGTAAAAATAATTTATCACTATCAAAGCTCTTCTCATTATTCTTAATTGCTATCATTTCTGTGAGCTTTATAAAACAGAAACGGAAAAGATAAGTCAATAAAAATACATTCCGAAGAGAAAAGAAAGTGAATTAGTGAAAGTGATATAGAATCAAATATACAGTATTTACCAAGGTTAAAAACAGCATCGCAAATTATAAAATAATTCATTTAAGCTGTCTCGAATTATAAAATCATTTATTTGCGTCTCTCCCTCTTTGTTTACAAATCACTCGTCACAAAACCGACGCACATTTGGGTATCCACAATCTTTCCCTACTGAGCCAACCCAAAAGCGACATGCACAAAAAAACAGCAACAAAATAACCGCCAAACGCTTACCTACAACTTTTTTTCTAAGAAAAAAAAGAGAACGTGAAAAGAGAGAAAATTTCTTGATGGTAGTTTGATGACAAGGAACTGAATACCTTATTTGAAATCCGAAAAGTAAACTCTGAAGCTAGAGCTCGAGTATTATTTTAACAAGGGAGAGAAATGAAGTTTGCATACAATGTCGTTTGCGGAATAGGGCTCGTTTTCTGGCTCCGGGCTACGGCTGTGGTAGAATAAATACGATTCTTCGGTATATTGAATTTCTACGAGTCGATTTCCCCCCCCGTATAGAAGGGGTGGGGAGAGAGTGATTTTAATACGTCTGATTGTTCGGCTATACGTGACTTAAGCGCAGACATAGATGGCGAAACTAATGAAAATGCACTTTCGGTGCCTTTCTCTTATGTGCTAGGCTGTAGATAATAGTGGCTGATTTTTTTTAAATTGTAATATCATGAATTCATAATATTACCATGATTTAATTATATGAGGAATAAAATAGAAATTAAAATGACATTTTACTTGTGGAACATGTATTGATTTATTCAAGTAAGTTGAATATTATTCAAAGGATTCACAAAACATATAACAATTCATTTTGAAAACTTGTGAAAAATTTTAAATCTGTCTACAGCAAGTATGTTATTTATTATTTAATAATACATATATTTTTTTTAAAAAAAAGGAATTTTTAATTTTTAAGCAACTGAGATTTAACCCTAGACCTTTGATGGATTTTAACAGTTATAAATATGCATATCAATCATTGTAAAGGGATTCAATCAATGTCATCAATAAATAAATATCAATCAATAAATTTAATGGGATGTGTCATCAAAAGAGACACGCTTAAATTTTATCATTTTCAAGATTAATCTTCTTTTATATTACGAACAGTTAATATATATATATATATATATATATATATATATATATATATATATATATATATATATATATATACATTGAACAGCATTAAAATGAAGAAATTTAGGAATGCGGAAATTTAGCTACTTTATTTTGATGCATTTATCATATTTTCCCACACACTATTGAAAAATTCCTTAGTTCATAACCTAGTGTAAATTTTAAGCTAGAAATATTGCTTCTATAGTGTGTTTTTTAATGTAACTTTGAAATGCATCTAGGGCTGCATACTCAGAAATCTACCTTTTAGAAAAAATTTCTTCGTGCGTATTATAATATAACGCAGGGTTTCCAGTGCAGTTATTACTCCAAAATTATTATTGAGATAATATTTATATTGTGTTAGTCTGTTTGGTCGTTTTAATAAAACTTATAATATAGATAATCAATTTTTTGTCGAGATTGTTGTAAAAATGCTTGGAAAGAAGTAGTTTGTGGCTGATAAATCAATGAACGCACTGTGGAAATTATTATAAAATGTATCCTTCTATACAGAGTCTGGGTCATGTAAAATATGTTAAATAAAACTGCCTTCATAGAATGTTATAAGTAGATACTAGAAATTAATCCATGTGCAATTAAAATTAAGTGATATATAACAATTTAAGAACGGATCCTTTTTCTTTCTGAAAGTTACGATTAAATCAATTTAAATAAGGTATATTTCTTAGTAATATCATTAATTTATGAAGCAATACGCATAATGCTAAAAGCTGAAAACATGATGGATTATAATGTGTATGAAGTGCACAGCTGGTTCTGAAATGGAAGTTAAAGAAAAAAGAGTGAAAATAACAAAGATCATGCATACCATTAATTTTTAAATGGTACCTTTAGCTGTAATATGCTTCAAATGAAAAGGAAAAGCTAAAAGTTCGGGAACCAATGCCTTCTTATTTGTTGATTTTGATCGTGTGATAGTAGATTGCATTTGGTTCTATGCAGTGTTAATATGACGAAATACTTCTACATTAATTGTAATAACAGCATTAAGAAACGCTTTGTTAAATATTTACGAAAATCAAAATGGGATTTTCTCTCCATCAGGGTGAGTTTAAGTTTCTTTTCAATGCATCTATGATTAATGCAAATTAAATGAATTTTTTTGACTCCGTATTAATAAATTATTGAAAGTCTGAAATTTAAAATTTAGATAATGTTTTGAACTTAAGAGAACAAGTCTTATGAATATACATGAATGATAGAAAAATTTATATTATTGCACATAACTCTACTAACAATTATTTCACACAACTATACTTAGTAAAAGAAATATTAATTTTAATTTAAAAAATCACATTTTTTCTTATTTGTTTTCAAAAAAATTTTTTTTACTTAGGACAAAATGTCTGGGTATCAGAAATGTTAATTTTATGTAGGCATTTAATGAAAATATTATTTATAATTTTTTTATATTCTAGGGTAAAAAATTTAAAAATGTGTTTTAGGAATATTTAAAAAGATATTTTAGAGATACAAATGTTTATATTCCAAATAAAACTTTTATGAGTTATGGAGGGATTTTTAGGGAATTTTAAAGATCCTCCGACTGGAGGTGAGCTTAATTTGTAGGGAAGCGAGGCCCAATCACCGGGACGTTTCATAATAGGCTCGCATGTCAGGTCTCTGTTTTAGAGTCGGAGATAAACCAGCTGCATGCCACGTTTGCTTCCTGTGGCTGGCAACGCCGGGGCAGGGGTTAAGAGCGGGGGGTTTCCGAATGGGGGTTTGATGTGCACTTTTGAACCTGTGGGTTTCCCTCTTTTAGTCCGAGATGACTTGAGTGATGTTCTATGCAAGCAGAAAGGTTCTATTATGAGAATTCTTTAAAATTCGAATTAAAACTTCATCAACAATATATTCATACAGTAAACAAATTTTAAAAGAAAACTTAATCAGTGCTTTATTTTGTTATGCATAAAGAAATGTAAAATTATATATAAAAATGTAGTAATATGTAATGAATAAATAAATATGTCAACCCCTAATAAACAATTAGTTGTTAAATTTCTCATAAATACTATGACTATTTTCCCTATGACTATTTACTATGACTATATAACGAATATAATAGTAATGTCTTGTGATAATAGAGAATCATTCTTAGGAATACGCGTATTTTCTAAAACTATGGAATATAATGAAATCCGGTTGAAATATTTAATTTGTTAAATGTGAGATTCCTTATATTTTTAACAACGAACTATATTTTATGAGAACTATTTATTTATTTTTCAAAATATATATTATTGCTAAACAAAGATTATCTTAAGAAGTGTGTCAGATTAGGATAATCGTTATGTATAAATGAAGTATTTTAGGAAAGAATTATGTATTAGGATTTATATGTGGTAAACATCACTTAATAGTAATCTCACTTGTTATAGTAATCACTTAATATTAATCATTCATATATAATAAAGTTGTTGGGAATAATGACACAGATTTGCATAATTTATCATAGACTCTGACGCAGACATTGAACAATAAGTTCACAATCATTTGAGTAAATAATAGTAAATAATTAGATTTACGGGCAGATAAACATCTTTTTGAATGAGAGTTGTTGAAAGGATAATGGTACCCCTGACAAAAAATAGTGGCGTTCCAATTTCTAATCAACAAAGTGACCCATTCGGGCGAAAGGCTTAATAAGTAGATATTATCGGTATAACAGCAACATGTGTTGTCTCTTATCCCTTGGCTGTGGCATTTACATAATAGCATCACTTTCATTGTAATAATTTATGTTATCAATTCGTAATTGATGACATCGTAATGCCACTGCATATGGGTATGTACCAATTATGTAACTGTATGTAAAGTATTCCTACAAGCACTGGAAGATTTGTGGTAAATTAGGATAATCAGTATTTAGTTTAATACAATTATAAATTTAATTACCATTGTTAATGAGAGTCTTTCTAATGTATTCAAATACCTGTTTTTATCAGGATTGCTTACATTTTTATTGGTTTAAAAATAACGTCCTACTTGGAATTCGGCTTGCAAAACAAAATCCACAGCTACCCGGGGTTGGAGACCATTAACACTTTTCTGCATGCCTACCAGGAGTGGGGAATGCAAACTTTGGGTGCCTCCCTTGTATCCCCGGTACCGCCCCTTACTTCTTCTCCCACTTTATGATTTTTTTCCCCGTCTTGGTTCTTCTTTGTTGTGAACCGCTCTCACTTCATATTTCTGAAGAGGCCTCTTTGCTTTCTATGGGTCCATTCTTCTCAAGTAGTTTGCAGTGCTGCTCCTTTTGAGTTAAGTTTGTCGCGAGGGGGTCTGTCTACGAGTGCACTTGCCTGTAAGTAAGTCAGCGAGATTACCTGCGCGGAAGATGCTCTGATTAGCCGTGTATTCGAGGATCCCATGTCCTATTCTTCGGCACTCTCCACCGCAGACCGTCCGAGGGAATTATTTCTCGATCTTATCAGATTGACAGTTCTCTCATGCTTCAGGGAATAAATAAAGGGTACAAAGCTGTGTCTGCATTCTTGCGAGAGACAGCACAGTGTATGCGTCTGTGTTATTGACGCAAAATAAAGATTTAAAAAAATACTTTTATTGATCTGTTTTTGGTGTAGGATGAGGAAATTCTCTTCAAACAGCATCATAAATGTCAGATTTGAAAAATGTATGATAAATAAATTATTTTTAAATATCAAATGGTAAAGAGGCCATTTTAATATAGTACGGATTAGTTTTATTGAGTGGATATTTTTTCATTCATTTTTTTTTCAAATGTTTATTTTGAAGTGCATAAAAATATAAATGTCTGGTATTGAGTTTAATGTTTCGTGTCTCACTTTTTTCTGCTATATTCTCGATAATAATTTATTTCAATATTTGTTTTAAATGAAATTATATAAATTAGAATACTAAGGGGTCTGAAAAACAACACCCTCCTTTCATAGTTTTCTCGTGTGACTTTGAATCGCTGCTATAAATGCTATATTTGTGGATTAGCATTAAGCTGAAGTGGATCCTGTCTGGCTATATATTCGCGTGTGACTATTCTTTCTGCATTCATTGAGCAAAAATTTTAAGCCAACCACATTTTTTGATCAATGAAAATAAGCTTTTCTTTAATTAAATAATTGCAAATACTCGATGTTATACAAGTTTAAGTAAAGTTTAGTTTTTTTTTTTCAGGAGTAGTAATGAATAAAACAAAAATCAGAAAAAAAAAGAAAACAATTATATCAATACTACTCGCAATTTCTTTAAAGTAATTTAATTATAACTATTCGGAATCTTTCTATAAGTTTTAAATATATAAAAGCTATAAATCAGTAAATTGGTAAATAAAACAAAATCTGTACATATGTTGTGATATTTTTAATTTACTAAGATAATTTTTTGTTAAAGAAAATTTTACCGTCTTTCGATTCGCCAAGGCAGCGAAAAGTCGCCAAAGGTTCTGTCTAATTTACGCGCGTGTTAGTAGTATTTCTTACATATTATGGTTTATTGGGAAATATGTCAGAAAATGGATCGCTGTCTTTACAATAATTCTTACATTTGACTTTTTTCAGTTGTGGAAAAGAAAAAATGTCATGCGAATTTAATGACTTATTTCTTCTTTGTGAACTCTTTGCCTTCTTCTCTTCTTGTGTAATTAGTTGTGCATGTAATTGTGTAATAAGTAGTAATACTAACACTATTATTCTCAAGATTATTTAGGTATAATCTTCAGTAGTTTTGCTTTCTCTCGTAAAAATCTATAAATTTAATTATTTTGTGTGAAACGAATTTTTTCACATTCTTATGAAGGATTTTTCTAACACCTCTGCTATGTTATTGAGGAATTAGTTAATATTGGTAGGAGACATTATAAACCAAAGTTTATGTCGGTGATAATAAGTAAGCATTTATTTAATTAATAATAGATTAAATGTCATTACTTTTATGTTAGGAAGTATCAATCATAAACAAAAATAAATGTTGACCTTATTCTGTGAGCATATATTAATTTACTTCAACCGTAAATCTTAACTTGCAATAAAACTTTTAAAAAAAATATTTCTAACCTTACATACGTTGTTAATAATAATAATAATCATGAAATTCTTTTTATAAATAAAACAAAAAGCAAATTTTATAAATTGCCAAAACACTGTTTCTTATGTGAAAGGCTGGTGTAAATATCGTTACCAGATTTCAAAAGTGAAAAATACATAATTCTGTCAATTTCATAGACATTATCTAATTAAAATGTGATTGTACAGGGCTTATGACATAGTTTAATGTTTCATAGCGATCAAAGATAATCCAATATTCGAAGGAATTTCTTACATATGGTTATTACTACTTCGATAATGATCAGGCTTCAATCCATACCTCAAATCATACAAACTTGGTATTGGGTTGTAAACATAGTCGAACAGCAATTACTTCTTCTGCAACTTGGCAAGTTTGCTTGGCGAGCAAAGAAGTTGATCGAAAAAATTTGACATAATTTTGTTTATTTTTGCATTTTGATTAGCAGTGGATTTCCGTTACTTCATTATTTTCCATAAGACTAGGCATACACGCGTCTTTTTGCTTCAATAATTCATACGGTAATATGGTCTTCTCTCTCATCTATATGCTTTAAAAAGATGATTTGGCATTTTTAGTTCATTATGTCTTGACGAATCTTATAGATCTTATAACGTAATAATCGCAGAAAATACACAAATTTTGCATTAAAATTGCTTAGAATAGATATTTTGCAATTTTATGTGAAGTGGCATCTTTTCCCTGTATTGAAATTGAAGTCACAAAATTTCATCAGTTGTGGTACGTGATGATAGATTTGTAATTTATACAACGTTTAGGTTTAGTAAACATAAATTTTAATTGTTGTGAAGTATCAAAACTGTGGAAATATTTTTCTACATTCGATTGAATAGTTTAATTTTAGAAAATAGCAATGAAAATAAGATGTAATTAAGAACTTCTACTTGAAAAATAATTGTTATTTTGTTATGACACTGAAAATAAATCAAAAATGGATATATTTATTGTATTCTATAACTTCCGTTAATTGTATTAGGTTGGTGCGTATGAAATGTCGGATTCTCTTTACATGCGGACATTTTCCTCCCTGTTTTCGTTATACTTTTGTATTTGGCATAACCTCATTCATACTCGTATTGTCCATTGCCAGAGACTCATTTCAGCAAAATAGGTTTTCTCGAAGGTCTTCCCTTTTTTATTTCTTTTGAGTTTATTGCCGATATGAATTCTGCCGACATTCGCGTCATTTTCTTATATGAGTACAAACTTGGTAATAGTGCTGCAAAAGCTGCATGCAACATAAACCAAGCGTTTGGGGAGAATACGGTTAACGATCGGAAAGTGCAGCGTTGGTTCGAAAAATTTCGGACTGGCGATTTTTCACTGCAAAATGAGCCGCGCGGAAGACCCAAAACGTCTGTGAAGAATGATGACCTGAAGGCTCTAGTGGAAGCGGATCCAGCCGTATCCACGAGGGAACTTGCTATCAGGATGAAAGTTGACCATACAACGATATTGAGACACCTTTCTGAGATTGGCAAGGTTAAGAAGATGGACAAGTGGGTACCGCACGCACTGACAGAGCGAAATAAGCTGGATCGGTTAAACGTATGCTCATCATTGCAGCATCCACCCTATTCACCGGATCTCTCGCCGACCGATTTTCATTTTTTCAAGCATTTAGAGCTGTTTTTAAGGGGCAAACACTATGAAAATGAAGACAGTCTAAAAAACTCGATATCAGAGTTTATTAATTCTAAAGACCAAAATTTTTTTAAGACAGGCATCTACGCTTTAAAATCTCGTTGGAAGAAGTGTATTGAAGCGAATGGAGCATACTTTGATTGAATAAACAGCTTTTGAAGAAAGATATGCAGTTTTATACAATCACTTAAGAATCCGACATTTCATACGCACCAACCTAATAATATAGATTTTGCCAAAAATAATCTAAAACCAGGTGGTATAATATCGTTATTCAATATATGCGTTGTAAAGTAGCTCCATTATCCAAACGGAGAGCTTATTTTTCACACAAGATACTGGATTTAACTGTATCTGAAAAAAAAATTTTTCTAGGGGTTTTACGTTTCTGCAAAACAAGCCAGGCAATGCTTCTTTCTTTTGAATACGCGGATCTTCAAAGACCAGGAGCCTGTTGTCCCCGCAAGAAACATGATCCGTCTTCTCCAGCAGCGGAAGCAGATCGAGAAGAGCTTTCCTGTTATAGTTTCCAAAATTCTCAGTTTACGTCTATACATCTTGTGTTTCCTTAAAGGAAAGATTTTCTTAGCTTTTTTTTCCACAAAGAGATTGAGAAGCAAGGCGCAATATGCTCTAGGTGTTGAAATGTAACAAATTTCAATATTTGTGAAAGGTAGAAGGCCTCAAGTTTGATTTAGATGTTTATGTTTTGCTCTGCAAAGCGTGGCGTCGAAATTTTGTTGAAAGAAATAGAGTGGGGATTTACAATAATTTCATTTCTGAATTCCAATAAAGAAATGTTTTATGCATCTTATATTTCTTTCAAAGAAATATATTCCATTTTTTTTCCATCAAAAAATGCAGCAACAAGTTGCAATAGGTCTCGAAATGCAGAAAATTTCAGTAATCTAAAGAGGCAAATCTTGTGAGAACTATAGTTTGATTTAGATTGTTGTGTTTAGTTGAGTATAGCATGTGGAATTAAGATTATATCTTTTTTGAATGAAATAGAATAGCACTTTATAATAACTTAATAGAATTTTAGTAAAAAAAAGAGATGTATTTTGAATAAAACAAAGTAATCTAATTAATTTTATTAAAATTTACATGAAATATGAAAATGTTTTTTTCTAAGTAAAAGTAAGAAATTAAAATATCAGTAGTTTATCGTTTATATTAAGCAATGTTTTAATAGAATCTGTTGCTTTATTCTTGTATTTTACAACTAAATCTGGGGACTTATTTCCTGTTTAAGCAGAAAAATAAGAAAAATGAGAAAGTGCTTGCCTTGCATAGCTTATATTATAGATGTCATTTCGGACTTTTTTTCTGTAGGACTATGTTCTGAACTTAGTGTAGTGTAATGATGTCGTTATGTTACTTGGTGCTTATGTTTTGTTCATAGAGTTTTCTAAAAATGTTGCCTTGCTTTCCCAATTTTAGTTGTATCATTAATAGCAATGCTTTTCGCAAATTAAAATGAATTTTTTTTATAAATTAAACGGTTATTTGTGCAAGAAGTATTTTCATAATTATAAATAATGTAATGATTGTCATGTTTAACTAAATTTTGGTAATGAAAAAATGTTTTATAGGTAAACAAAATGATATCGATTCATTTCATCTTATTTCAATAAAAATGTCTTTTGTTGTTATAACCTATTAATTTATCATAACCTAATATATATCCTCCTTATTTCTTCATTTAGGAAGTTTGAATTTTTTGTGAGCTGTCCCGAGCTTCCATCCCTGCATTGAAAGTGTAATAAACTCTAAAATAAAAGTAAAAATTAAATAAATAAAAATAAAATAAAATAACAGTTTTAAGAAATTCAACAAAGTTTTTGAGCCCATGTTTTACAAATCTGCTTTTTATTATTTCCGCAATATTAATTAAAAACATTTTTTTTAATTTTGGCGTAAGCAAATCCTAAGATTCAAAAGAGATTGCTTACAAATATTGCAATTATTAATTCAAAATTCTATTAATTAACGAAATCTTTAAAAATTTAAATCGTCCCTGCCGATTTAAATTAACTATAAAGTGGATGTTTCGATGGTGAATTTCGCCTTGTTTGCTGCCGCTCGAAGAATGTGATTAGAAGGCAGGCAGCAAATGTTTCAACAAGACTACGCTGTCTCAATACGATGTGACGTTATATGACGTCATGGATAATTTAAACCAATGAGAATCGTAATAAACTGGAGTATTCAGGATCTCAACTGTAATGAAAGAAACAACCACTTTATGTTTATAAACTGGTTAACAATAAATGTTTTTAAATGGTCAATAAATTAGAATGCCGACCGATTGGCTGAGTGGTTAGCGTTCCTAACTCCTGAGCTACACGTCCCGGGTTCGAATCCCGGTTCGGGCATGGATGTTTCTTTTCTTCTCTGTTCTCTCTGTGTTTCTCTGTCCTTTCTTCTGAGATGATGTATGAATGTGGCCCACCCTATAAACGGGTTTGTGGTGGTATGGCGTGGGTAACGCTACTCGCCTCCGTGACTTGGTTCACAGGTGCCCACTGGGTAACGACAAATGAGTAGCAGTTTCGGGCCTTGCTGTGGAATAGGGTTCAGTCACCCAAGTGTACACCGTTGGATAAAAAAGTAAATAAATAAATTAGAATGTTTCCATTTATTCGTGGGAATTAACTACATTTTAGTTGAACTTATGGTATCATCTACTTGAATGGATAAATTTCACTGAATATTTTGTAAATATTCTGCTTATTTCAAATCGTGCTGAGCATGTTAACACCGAGAATAATTATTACCAATATTATGATGACAATCAGGAAATCAAATTTTACTCAATTTAGTCAAAGGAAACAATAGCTGGATTATAATGAATTGGTTAACTGAAAAATTTACTTATATTTTAAATCAATGTATCCATCTTTAATCAAGAAAAATGTCAAAAATTGACAATTTTGATTATTGTTATGAATAACTTTTGTTGCATTCCAAAAGATACTGATGTTTTTGAAGCCATTTCTTTGCATCTGCTGTTGTTCAGATCAATATATTAAATTAATTTAGAACTAATTGAAAAAATTCTTTGTGGAAGAGTTGTTATTTTAACCACAATTACATTTAAAATATAGTTTCTTCATACATAAATTTTAGCAAGCAATAATTATTATCAAATAACATCAGAGTTTTCTTTTTATAGTGACATCCGTTTTATCAACTATACTTCAGGAGGAAATGTGGAACTAGTTCTAAAAAAATGTCATAATGGAACCACATACGAATTTTAACATAAGAGGTATGCGAACAAAAAAAAAGAAAACCAGCACGCCATATAAAAGACCAACGGCGAAGTGATTATGACAAAAAAATGTACGCATTCATACCGATTTGTACCAAACCAAATCGACAGGTAGGTGAAGTTGTTGATAAGAAGAAAAAAAAAATAGCGGAGGTGTACTACTCACAATAGAGCTTCTCTCCCCACTCAAGGAATCTACAATTGAATAATGGCTGTCATCTGGTCGCCAACACGAAGAAAAGGTGAGAAAAATGGCGCCCGAATATGATGTCAAATGGAGATGAATGAATAGCACCGGGAAATGTTTTACAACGGATTAAACGAACGAGCTTCCGTGAACGAGAATGATGTCTCGTTTATTTCATTCCATTTTTTCTTTCTTGGCGATATGGGAGGATTTTTATGGTTTTCATGAAAAGAGGATGAGTCATGGAATATTTTAAAGATTTGTCTTCATCAGATTTTTCTTTTTTTCTCTCTCTCTCCTTCCGAACTTCTCCGAAATATTCACGGCATAACTTTGAATTGCGATCGACACGAGATCTCTTTTTGAAAGTAATGAATTTTGCCGTTTTTAAAAGGGAAAGATCGTATAAAAATGATGGTATGGTATTTATTTTCTCCTTTTTTATATCATTGTATTTGGAACCAGTGTTGTTGACAGTATTTTTTCAAAAGAAAAAATGTAAAACTTCTCTGGAAATATTTCGTGGAAATACGGTTGAAATGGAAAATTCTGTCTCACCCCAGGAATACTTTGACATAAAATGTAAATTTAGGATAATATATTTCAAGTGCTGTTTTTTTGTTGAAATAGTTTTACGAGAATATTTTAATTACTTAGGTTTTGGAATAAAATATATTATAGAAATGCTTTAAACAGTGCCTGCAATTGATTGTTTATCTGACAAAAATATAAGTGCATATAATTAAGGTTTTCTCTCTCTCTCGCACACACACACACACACAGGGTGATCTTTTTTTAAGTGACAGTGTTTGGAGCGCCCTGTAGCGCGATCTAATAGTCTAAATGGCACCAAACTTGGTTTTCAGACTAATCAAAACACGGGAAAAAGGATTCCATAAAAAAAAATTTAGTCCCAAAAATCGCCGCTAGGGTATTTTATAGCACATTACAGTGTATAAAAAATGTGAGAAAAAAGAAAAAATACTAAAAAATACAATCTTACAGTTAAATTATGAATGTTTATTTATTACATAAACTTCCTCGGTGAGGAATTAGACCACATTCCATGTGAGCCCCGTTCTTGGAAATAACAGCGTGCATCACAACGTTCTCCACAGCCGTACGTAACATGTCACGAGGAATATTCCGCACTGTCTTTGTTATGTTGTCCTTTAGAATAGATAAATTTGATACTCCACCAATATAAGCGCACGTTCCGGTAACGTGAGAGGCATGGCCACTGGAGCTCGTTTACTTCAGCTGAGATTATTTGTCGGATCTGTCCACTATACTTGCTTTATAACCCCTATTACTGGCACTGTCTTCGCACAACATTTGCATTTTGCTTTGGTACCCTTGTTTTATGTGACTAACGGTGACTTTTGGAACTAAAACTTTTTTTACGGAATTTTCTATCCCATGTCTTGATTAGTCTAAGTACCAAGTTTGGTGTCATTTCGGATATTAAATTGCGCTACAGGACGCTAAAAACACTGTCACTTTAAAAAAGATCACCCTGTACATATTGATACTTTTCCCCGCTTTTCATCGTAAAGAAATATCATGTTTCTTACGGAGAAGCGAAAATAATATAAAGTAGATACGATGATTTCACTGTCTCAAAATTTTATTTTAAATCTAATATAAATTAAATCCAATTTGTTTGTGCAAAAATTGACTAAAAAGTGATAAACAAGCTAAATGCTAAACAAAGCTAAAGTTAGTTGATGGAAAAAAATGTTTGGGGATCATTTTGTCGGTTAAAAGAAGCCACAAAAATCACCTGGGACGAAAAAACATCTAAATACAGCAAAATTTAATTTTGTCTCATTGAAAAAAAGGTGCTGTTACATTATATTTACGCAATCCATCACCAATCGAAAGGACGGCGAACTATTTTTAATCAAAATTCAAAATATTAAGAGTCCTTTTTTACATATAGAGCAAAATTTTTAGAATAAAAATTTAACTCAGTGAACCTTATCCTATGCATTAGAAAGGAAGAAATAAGTTTTTTTTTTTTAATGTGAAAGAGGTAAAAATAAACATAATGTTAGAAATCTTTACTATGAATGAATATCCATTCCTGAAAATTTAAGTAAATATCTTCGTTAACCATAAAAATGACAACGCTTCAAAAGATTACAAGCAAGAGAAAAGCTTTTACCAGATGATTAAATTCGTTACACTTGCGTTAAATGCGTTTGAAGATGGTTTAAGTTATTATAATACATATCTGTGACTGCCTACATACTATCTGTAATGTATTATAATATTTGAAATATTTAATTCCATCTGTCTAATAAAAGTGCTAAATACAGCCAACTGGGGCCGTGGTAGCCGAGTGGTTAGGAGATCGGCCTTCCATCAGGAAGGGTGGGGTTCGATTCCCAATGCCGCCAAAGATCCACCGACTACATGCGATTTACGTGCTCTTTAAATCTGTGGAATCGAAAGTCCTGTGGTCGGTCGTTGAGCAGTTACCATGGGTGAAATGGTCTGGAGATATTTACTCCCCTTCAGATCAATGCCAAAATTGAGGGAGTAGATCCTCTGGTGCTGCCATCTATCGGAGGATTTGAAGAGCGAAAGTCGTACTTTCACCATCATGGTGCTCTGATTAAACGAAAGACGCTCCCAATTGACTTAAATTTGCATAGCCAAGGCATAGCGAGCTTGGCTTGTCCAAGTGTCATTAGTAACAACAACAACAACAGCCAACTACTTTATACATTGGAACCACGGTGAAATGACAGTGTCATTACTTGAGATGGAACATATCAACGTTTTCTTTTAGGTTTAAAATATAGATTATATTCAATATATATTTTCAATCAATCAAAGTAATTTAAACGTTTTCACATCTTTATAATATTTCCTAAAGTATTCAACGCATAGATTCAATTTATGTAAAGAAAATAAATATGAATTTTTATTTTCAGTACACTTGTTTTTCAATTTCGCTCCCAAAGATTTATAAAAGCTTTTTTTTTATCATATCGGGAAAAGAAATGGGGAGTAAATAGAAAAATAAGTCCGGAACAAACCAAGACGGAGAAGAAAAGATTTGGTCTATTTTAAAGTACAGAAGAAACAATATCCTACAAAATAGATATGATTTCTTTTTCTTAAGCAATTTTTTTGAAAGAAAAAAAACTGTGAAAGTTCATTTCAAAAAGCTTTACAAAAGAACAGAAAACTTTTAGTGTTCGAATACTTTTTAGAACGTCACGGCCGATCAAAAACGAGCATAAAAAATTCTTGTTCGAAAATAAACAATATTAAAAGAAGTATAAAATGGTACAAAGAATGTTGGGTTTCTCCACACCCTCGAAATTATGGGATATTAGAAAAAGTTTGAATGTGGTACATTCATACAATTTTTTTTATTGTATATTTACTTGGGAAAGTGTTATACAGAGTTTAATTCAAAATAAAATTCTGTGGGTTTCATAAAAAAATAATTTATTATGATGGGAAAACGATACTTTTAATTTATTACAAATTTTTGATTACAGTGTTTAAAACGATTTTAAATTTTTCTTAATTTTTTTCTCATCGGAATCGATTTAGAAGCATATTTACCAGACTTTATTTCTTAAAAATCTTACATGTTTGTATAATTTTACTAGTATAAATTAATCTCTCTTGCTTTGGGAGTTGTTTGATCGGTAACAATTTATCAAAGTCTACCGTACGCCAGGTCATGTAAAATGTTTGAAGGTTCACTTAAGTTTATTTTCAGAGATGTATCGAATTCACCATTAATAACACTCTCTTTCAAGGACGTAGATGTTCCATCTGAGTCTGAACTCCCTTTCACAGACTCATGGGATAATGTCTTCTTTTTTTATTTTAAAAATGTTAAAACAAAAAAAAAGTGCTATCAAAATCCGGGTAGTCTTAATTACCACTTTAAAAAATGAGATTCAAGACCAATGCCTAGCGGATACTTTCCCCCGACAAATTTGTTTTTTTGTTGTATATTTTTAGATTCCGTGTAGTAATTTACAAATCTGAGAAATTGGGAGGGGTTTAGAAAAAAAAAGTAATAAAAACTCCGAAGGGTCCTTTTGCTAATGACTCGCCGTGAAAGTGTCTTGAGATTACAAATTGTTTCTTAGTGGCGAAGTCAACATTGTGATCTGATCTGTTTGCATAACACAAAATGTTGATTCTTTCTTTCGTTTCCTGATATGCAACATCAACTATTGATAACAGCACTCGAGTTTACTTCAAAAAGTATCTCGTTAAATACTTTTTGAAAAGTATCAAGTTGAAAAGTATCAAGTTCAAAAAGTATCAAGTTAAAGCGTTAACTTGATTTACTTCCTCAAAAACAGGATTCAGGAGCTTCAACAAACGGGAACAGGAGCTTCAACAAAAACAGGATTAGTCAGTGAATGAGAAAAAAATGTTTTTTATTTTTATATATATTTATTTTTTCTATATTCAGAGCTATATTTCTTTAGTAAAGAAAAACGTTCACATAAATTTTGCCCACAACACTTTTGCGCATGTTGCTCATATAATCAATCCTGACCATAAAAATGGTGTATAAAATTCCATCCGCAAAATTTTTACATGATTAGTGTTTATAGAACTTACGTCCACTAAAATTGCTTGAGACGTGACATTTTACTTAACTCTGTCTTACCTCGAGACTTGCGAATTATGAAGAAATTTTACTATTTATTTCAACGGAATGATATTTTAAAGACAAGATGTATTATATATTGATATTTTAATGTGTATGTAAGTAAAGAGGTTCAATTGTAGGAATATAGTTGAAGAAAAATATAGAAAATTTCTGTTCCTTATAATTTGCTTGCTGTTTTAGAAAAACAATGAGATATTTTCAAAGGTAGTAGTAATATATATAATTAGAAATAAAACCATCATATTATCAAGAGAGATATTTTTATCACATTGGTATCATCGTTTTTACAGTAAGAAATTGTAATGATAAATTTATCAGCCCTTTTGCTCTACTGTAAAATTGGAAATTTAATAACTCTTCTGAAAGAATGTTACATAATACAATTTAACATTGTTGTTGTTATTGTTACTTATGACACTTGGACAAGCCAAGCTCGCTATGCCGTTGGCAGTGCGAATTAAGTCAATAGGGTGCGTCTTTCGTTTTGGAACAGAGCACCGCGAAGGTGAAAGTACGTCTTTGCTCTAATTAAGGTGCCTCGTCATTTTGAACCAAGGTCAGGTGACGAGGCCACACCTGAGCTGGCACCCTCCTCTCCACATCCACGCCACACCGGCGGAAGGACTTTGGACGTCACAGATTAACGTAGACACGTCCCCAACCTACGGAGTTCCAGCAACCCAGTGAAGGAGAGTACACCGTGGTCACCCTCCCAACCACTGCCATTTAACATTGTAAACATACTGACTTTTTTAAGTAGTTAACTTTAGATGTTTCTCTCTTTCTTTGCACAATTCTAATTACTTCCACTTATCCCAGTGCATGCATTTCCTATAACGATGTAAAAATTATGTTTAAGTTTACTATTCATAAATTAATATGTGCATTCACTAATACTCATATTAATTTACGAGTAGTAAATTAATATAGTTAACTTTTTCTCAGAAAGAAAAATATTATTGTGAAGAAATCTAAATGTAATTAACTTTTGGTGATTATTTTGAGTAATTTTTGAACGGTTTACATCCACTACTCAAGTGCGCACATTATTGAAGTTAAAAATTATACGTTTATTAATTTTCAGAATATTAAAATTATAAAGCAATATGAAATAAAACCCTATTTATATTAAGAGAAAAAAATTGAAACAATTCTATCATATGGAGTTCATTGGCAATGCATCAAATTTCTTTTCAAAATTGATTCGTTTCTATGATTATGCAATATAAATTCATTTCCTTTTTTAATGGAATTTTCATTTTATCAAGCTTTTTCTCTCTCAAAATCCGGTGCAGTATATTTGTTTATAACAAATTCAGCTGAAATGTGAATTTCAGCTGCTACTGAGCGGAATTGGGAAATCGATCTATTTCAACATCTTTCTGAAAAGAATAACTGTAATTCTTTCGCATATATCTAATTTCTATTTGATTAAAAATGGGGAAAAAATTAATTTTAATAACTAATAAACTCAGCAAGAAAAAAATTCGTTCATTTAATACACAGTTGTAAAGTAATACATTGAAAGCATATGAGGATATTTTAAATTGGATTTTCGCTTGTATTTTTTGTTGTAAAATAGAAAAAGAAATTGAAATGAAATAAAATAGTAATTATTGTGAAAAATGATTTTATATTAAAAGGAATAGAAAGGATGTTGAAATCGGAAAACATTTTCAATGCAAAAGATATTTTGTATTTTTAAGGAGAAATTATATTATTTCATTAAATTTACTTGAATTTTATAATTCTTACTATAATATTTTATAATATTTCAAAATTTAATATTTTAAATCTTCATCGTGTAGTTAAAAAAAGTTCTTTAAATCCTAATTTTTATTAAGATCTTTTAAAAATAGTTTAATAAACTAAAATGTTATGCGTGAAAACTTATTTATTATTTTCCATTTCTTAAGATTGCCGCTCAACTTGTCTAGTGGTCAGCGTGTCTGACTGCGGATTGGGAGGTCCTGGATTCGAATCCTGGTTTGGACATGGATGTACTTTCTCTCTCTATTTATCCTGTCTTTGTCCTTTCCTTGTTTGAATTTGGAGTGTATGGTTGTCTACCCTATATAAACGGGTACCTATGGCAATGTGTGTACTGAGGAAGTCGGACTCCACACCTAAATGTGGTTCAGTTGGAAAAAATGAGCAGCGCACCCCATGTTGCCAGCCTAGCTGGCACACGACGACAACAACATTTCTTAAGATTATGTCCACATTTTTGTATTGATTTACAAAATATATATCAGATTTTCTGAAAGAATGCGCCTTGTAAAACTAGAATGATTTGATATTCCTTGAAACCGAATGTTGAAATAAGTATTTCTTCTATGCAAATATACCATTATATAAACGTGTATGTGTTTCTACAATGCTGAGAAAAAATTTGAAAACAATAAACAAAAATTTAACTTGTAAGAAATTATTCATAATTTGTATCCAAGAAAAATAGAAATAAATTTTCTAAATGGATCTTTTTAAATTTTAACTAGTAATTTCATAATTTAATCTTTGTGTTCCATATTTAAGCTAATAAATTTTTGTTTAGAGAAAATTTAGGCAAAATTTAATTATGTGAGTTTCAAGTAATTTATTTAAATTTCTTTCCATTTAAATATCTTGTATTCTCTTAATAGTAAAATAATAGTAATTGTAAAATCTTATTGTATTAGGTCCCTAATTGGCATGATATAATGACACCAACTCCACACACACATTAGTCCAAAAACTTTAAAAAAAAAAAATCAACAGGTTTGAAAAACAACTTGTCCAATTTAAAGTCGATTCAGTTTAAAACATTCTCAGGCCTCTCTCTTTGCTGTTCCTGCTCAAAAGAGAGAGACTTCAAATGTCTACAGTCACTATACTTTTATGTTTCAATTAATCCAAACTTTCATAAAACACCAATTATAAACTTTGTTTCATTATTTGTAATAATAACTCGTACATGAATACATTTGATTCATTATTTCTTTTTCCTTAAATATTTTTGACAAAATCCTAGAGAAAAAAATTTTAAAAATCGTAAAATTGAATACTTATATTATAAATAAACGATATTAAAAAAAAGCCAATCATTACTTTTTATATCTAGTAATGATATTAATTTTCTCATTTGATTTTAGGTATTTACTCACAAATATTTCTCTTTTTTTCGATATTTTAATTTTTATATGAATTTGATTCTAATATTTAATATAGTTTTGTAAATTTGGAATGATTTAACACAACTTTTTGTTTATATAATAACTTCATCTTTAAACGTGCAAAATAGTTTTACAAGTTAATGGTATTCCATAAAGCTCTATTTTTTTCAGCCTTAGTGTCCATTGATTCGTATATTAATACTTTGTCATAGAAATGTGATCACTTTTAGATACACTGATGAAAATCGGCCATAGCCGTTAGTTTTTAAGGCGTGGCTTTACGTAGAAAATATGTATCTGGTTTGGGAAGGAAGTAACGATTTAAGAAAATAAAATATTTTTAAGTACTTTTACTATTTACTTAGTTTTGTTTGATACTCAGTTTAAAGCTATGAAATTAGGTTTCACTATAAAACAACTAAATAGCAAACCGGATGAGTCGCGGATCACTTGAAAGATTTTTTCTTTGCTTACGAAGATATTAAATTTTGCGTTTGAGGCTCCTTTCAATGAATTTCCAGTGTATTTCTGATTGGCGACGTATTACGAAAAGCGAAAACACGTTTCTTGCACCTATATATTTTTTAAAAAATAAATAATAAATATCGCAAATTTTAAAACAAATGACATACGAATGTATAAAGGAAGAGGAATCTGATGCCATATACATTTTATAATTTGCTCTGGTGTCTTGTGAACATATATATTAATTTTAAACATATAGAAAAATATTCCTCGTATTTTCTCTCCAAATCAACAGTTTTTGTTTGGCTTGTCGCTCAAAAGTCCTTTTTTGTCCAGGGAGGGGGACCTACGGTTTAAAGTGGCTTCCGAACCACTACAAACATTCAAACCCCAACAGAGATTGGAAACGACTAGCTGTTGTACCAAAGCCAAGAGCGCTAACCATTCGTTCAATGGATCAGAGGTGTGCATCCCGAGATTGGCAACTTTAAAGTGATTACAAACTCATAGAAATTACGAGTTACTTATAAACTTTTCTTTAAAAAATCAAAATAAAATATACACTTTGTTTTAATGCCGTCACACACCCAAATCTTAATATCAGTTTCATTATATTCCATCCGGTAATTTTCTTTTCAGCGCTGGAAAACAAAATTGATGAAAAAATAAAATAAAATTTTTATTTTATATGTTCATCAATTTTTTTTTTTTTTTTGGTTCAACAGCCAGTCGTTTCCAATCCCAATTGGGGTTCGGATGTTTGTTGGATTTAGTTCTTCTGAAATAATTTTAGAAACTTCTTCAAAATTAAAAAGTGAGGAAATGAAAGTTATATAAATAAAAATATTTATCTAACTTTTACTTTTCTCAATTTTTTAGTAGTTATCTCCCTGTCCTGGTGAAATTAAGGATTATTAAAAAGGCAGATTTTAAAGAACAAGTTTATAATTACATGAACATTTCTTCGTGTGACAATCAAACATGACATCTGTAGGACGTCTGCTCGATAGGAAAGCTCAACCAAAAAAGCCTCGAGAAAACTTAACCCCATCAGAAGGGTACAGCATACGGGTCGTTTCGTTGAGAATAGTGGCGTGAGATGACATCATCGGTCAGTTCAACATTCCTTAATAATATTTGGTAATGTACATCCCAGGTACGAGGTTCGATCCTCGGGCTGGACAAGGTTGACAAGGCCTTTCATTCCATCAGAGGGTTGATAAGCTGAATACCAAGCATGCTTGGGAACTAAACACTGGGGGTTTCGCATTAGCCTAACCACCTAATCGGGACATAAGCTTCGCACACCAGAGCCTCGCGGTCAAGAAAACAAAGATGGGCACAGTAGGCCTAGGCCCACATGGGCTGTCGTGCTTCTGAGTAGAGTTTGAGTTTATATATATATATATATATATATATATATATATATATATATATATATATATATATATATATATATATATATATGTGTGTGTGTGTGTGTGTGTGTGTGTGTGTGTGTGTGTGGTGGGTGAACCACTTAATAGCCGACGTCACTATTTCAAGTGCCCACTTGAGAAGGAGCTCGAGAGGCGCAACAGATTCCCCAATGAGCGGGGCAGAAGAGAAACAATACTAAAGACGTGAAGACGTTCCTTTTTGATAGCAGCAAGACGACTGCTCCTGTCCCCCATAACTTTAAACTTGAACTTTAAATTTCATTTTATTAAGATGATTAATTGTAAATATCTCAAACTTGTATATATTTATATTTGTAAATACATGTTAATTAAATATTAGGCTTTGTATAAGAATTGTTAATTAGTTAATTACGCCTTGGCCACTCCCCGTCCCACAAAACTCAGAAGTGGGATTCAGATGATTAGCTGAATTACAGAAAATTTCATATTATTTGAATGATTATCGCACTAGATAGTTAGAAGGATTTTCATTAGAAAAAGACGTTACGTTGTCGGTTTGGAAAACGAGAGGGGCAGAAGAGAAATAATTTGAAAGACGCGAAGACGTTCCTTTTTGATAGCAGCAAGACGACTGCTCCTGTCCCCCATAACTTTAAACTTGAACTTTAAATTTCAATCTATTAAGATGATTAATTGTAAATATCTCGAACTTGCATATATTTATATTTATAAATACATGTTAATTAAATATTAGGCTTTGTATAAGAATTGTTAATTAGTTAATTACGCCTTGGCCACTCCCCGTCCCACACACACACACACACATATATATATATATATATATATATATATATATATATATATATATATATATATATATATATATATATATATATATATATATATATATATATATATATATATATATTTAATTTTATGATTTCGTAAATGCGAAATCTTGCGAAATTGTTTTACGGTCATGTCTTTAGTTTTAATCTTAGGGTATTGACTACCCTTTTGACTCGAAAAAAATAATAATTCGAGGTACTGTGTTGCAGTAAATAGCCATTTGGCGGTGAATCCTCCTCAATGGTGCATGTCGATGACTGATTCAGTGGAGAGAGGGAATTTCAACTCTGCGGAATTTCGACGCGCGTGTGTCATAAATGTTTTAAAACTCGAAAAATAAGTGGTCGAGAAATGGCAGGGCGAGCGTGCGGCTATCCGAAGAACGTACGTGATACGATTGTTAGCAGACAATTGGCCGCCTGTGGGGGTCCCCACCCCTTAATTGTCATCGACCATCGAAAGCGTGAATCAGCAGTCCACACCCATGCAATCCTTTCGGCCCTCACGGATTTCCGAAGGGCTGATCCATTTTTTTTGCTTTTGAATATTTCATACCCGATTTTCCTGTAAGTACATTACAGTGATTGTTGTTTTGAAAGTTACAGACACAAAAGAAAGCCAGTTAAAAGTACGAATTAGGCAAGTACGTCCATGAGAAAACCGGGTGATTTATTAATTTTTTTCGTTCTTTTCATTTTTTTTTATTTTTAATTTTGTAAGCTTTGTTGAATGAATGGGCTTCAAAGTATATTAGCTAAGAAAAGTGGCATGAAAGTCCTGTGTTCGTTTGGCAGTGACTGGCTCGTACAATACTAATTTCTTATTTATAACAAAAAAAAAACAATCTCTACAAATAAAAAAAAATGTGAGACGGAATAATGTTTAAACGTTCATTTGCTAAATTGTAAATTTCTTAAGTCTTTTAACGTCTAACATATTTTTTATGGAATATTTATTTTATATAATTTTAAATATAAATCTCCTCTTCCCCAAATCTATTAAATTTCTTTAAAATGCGTTAAAGGTTTTTAAAAGCAACTTCTCCAGCTTCGGCGGGCCACAGTTTCCAATCAGAAGCTCTAATTTTTTTTTTTTTGGGGGGGGGAATGGAATTCCCAAAATAATGATGTTCACTATTTTTTTAGCATCACTTATCATTTATTGAGGTTTGTTGAAAAGGATGTTTAGCGCCAAGAAATAATATATCTTGGTTAGATGAGCTGAAAATCAATGAATCGAGGCGTGGAATGTAAAATTCTATTTAGTTACGAAGTTAAAAATGAGTGCTTTCATCAGATTTCAATGCATTTTCAGTCGGTGACTATTATAAAAATCGAAAACATGTTATCTGTAGCTACCAAAAATTATAACTTTTAGAAAATAGGTGAAAAGAATAGTAAATATCTTTATATTTAAAAAAAATATTTCCGTAAAGTAATACACGCGCGCATAGTAGTGCAGGCAAGTCCTGGACTGTGCCGTTTTAGGTTAACGGGTTTGGAATACTCGTCCATCACCGAGAGCCTCGTCATATGAACCACAGTCAGGTAACGAGGTCACACTTGAGCTAGCACTCTCCTCTCCACATTCACGCCACACCAACGGAAAGACTTAGCACGTCACATATTACCTGTTCCCATTCCCACCTCGCGTAGTTCCAGCAACCTATTGAAGGGGTGTAGGTGGTCACCCTCCCAATCAACTGCCCGCGGCAAATGATCCTTCCCTTTGATGAGCTTAACGGTAAGAGGTGTGAAGCTCTGAGCCACTGGAGCTCTCTGTAAAATAAAGAGGACATATGCCGTTCATATTTTTTTCTGTCCTCAGTAATTTTGCATGGAGGATAATTTTAAAAGGAGGAAAATAATGCCTCCGTTCTTGAAGAGAACAAAGCTCCGGAATAATGCGCATCATGGCGTATAAACTTTACAGTGAATCCAAATCAGTGTTAAACAAATTTTAAATTAAATACAAATAAGCAAACAAAATTGCGAAAGGAAATCTAACCTATGTTATAAGTTGACTTGTGACCAATATCTTGATTTAAGTTTCCTGTCATGCACTATGCAACCATTTTTCAGAATAATTAAGACAAGGGCTCTACTTATATTGATGAACATGTGGGTATAAAAATAAATTATGCTTTCTTTTTAATAAGTATTTTGTATTTAAATTGGAAGAATGAAAATCTTAGTTTTACGGAATTAAATTAGAAAAAACTATTAATATTTCAAAATTTTTTCTGAATTAAAATTACTTATGGTCAGTAATTATAAATTTTGCTTTTAGAGATAGCTACAAAACGAGAATTTGTTTTAAATTATAATTATTTGCAATACTTCTGTATTTATAAGCACATATATTTTTTTTTTTACACGTGGAAATATTGTATAATATGCAAAGTTTACGACCGTGAATCAAAAACCTGAATTATCATTTCTTCTTCTTCTTCTTCTTAAGGTTGGGTTTGTATGTCATTGGGCACCTCTGCTTTTATCAGCATTTTGTACCATTAACTCCAAACCCAATGTTTCCTAGTTCCAGTTGCTCGGGTCACCCACTTTATTAATAAAGTCTGATAACCCTTTAATGGAGCCTAGGTGTAACTCTCTAGTATGGATGATGCCTAAAGAAGTTAATCTAGGGAGGGCAAGAGCCTCGCATTCATAAATGATATGTTCTGCCGTTTCTTCTTGCGTTTGACATTTCCAGCAGATAGGGTCTTGCTGAAACAGTCCCATCTGGTCAGAAAGTCAGTCATGCTAGGGATAGCTTCCTGTCTTTCACCAGAAGATGGTTTGGAGGTCATTTCTACCTCAAGTAAAAGATTCATTACTGCCCCTTTACAAGATTGCCTCTGAGTTCCCTTGTCTTTTTCAGCAAGGTCTACTTCAGAGGCATCACCTGCAAATGCAGAAAGATTTGTTATTTCTTGTGTCTTTTCAGCCACAAGATAACAATTAATAAGCTCAGGTAATATAAGTCCACCCAGCATTGCCTGAGATACTGGGCAAGGCAAACTACTCTAGAAGTTTGCCAGGCAACTAGAGGCTCCGTTAAGACACCAATACCGCGGTGCCAATTAGCCCTAGGCACGGATCGCATAACACCAGGGTTTACGGGAGCTGGTTCGCGGCCTCTTATTCTATATTTAAGGCTATCCTGTCATTCCTACAGGACGTTCGGCGATCCACCACCTGCCGACGCGCCTGGTGGCTTGAATTATCATTTAGAAAGTTATTACTTCGTGAAGCAGGTATGGCGTTATTTTAAATCATTACTAACTGATTTTGGAAGAAATGGAGTATAAATATTTTGACGAACTTCTCATTCTTGATTAAATGTAAGTTTCTTCAAAGCTAGCATCCATTCGAAGTCGAATACACGCGACGCTTAACTGGGTTTTAAATGTGTTAACTTGTTTGTGCGTTTATGCCTACATACAGTTAAAGAAACTACTACAAGGGACACACGTGGAATTGAATGTATCACTGTTGAGCTAAATACGATATGAAAACCTCTTTAAAATATTTTTAATAATTTCCAAAACGTGATACACACAGGTTGAATGAATTCTGGTGTTAGTATAAGAATCTACGTTTCACATGGGAAACCAACTTACGATATGTTGAACTGAAGACACTATCACATTGATGATTCAATAATATCTGAGAAAAAGTAAAACTGCATTATTACGCTCATCAGAAATTTTCACTCTTTATATCATCAACTATTTCATTTCGGAAAGAATTTTGCGGATATAGGGCAAGAAGAAGGAATTCTGCAAATCTAAATTTAGGTATGTCCCATCTTTCAATTCACCAAATAGTTTTGGTTACCATCAAAAATGGTAGCCTGTGGAAGCCTCATTAGAGGGCACAAGGACTGAGATCCGATGACCAAGATGACCAATAATTAGGAAATTATAAAAGGAATTCGTAGAATTCAAATTTGCTATGACGCTGTCGTTAACCGTTTACAAGTCATAGAGATATCACATAACCTTGTAAATGATTTCGTTTTTGAAATGTTTAAAAATATCTTATTTCATTATTTCATTTTCTTTAATAATATTGCATAAAAAACATTCTTTCATGGTGGAATTTAATATTTTTTTAAATAGAAATGAAGATCCTATTACCAATTATATAGAATTAGATTAACATTTGTTGTTGTAGTTTTTTGTGTGGCCCTATCAAAATGGAAGATAAACTATGAAGAACGTGGTGGACAAAAAAATTTATGTTAATTTAAAAATTACTGTATACTATAATTCCACAGTCTAAATGAATATGTTAAGGCGATTATTTGGAAAAAATTAATATTTTAGGTAATTTAAACACAAAGACTCTTATTTACGAATGAATTAGCAGGGATCTTGTCAACAGAATACGGAAATAAAGTAATCAACACTATTCAGTAGCTTAATAAGATTGCAATATATTGTCGATGCAGTCAGAAAGTAAGGCACCCCGTTCTTTGTTCCAATGTAGTAATTTGGGATTGTGCAGCGAGTGAACAACCATTATTCAAGTGACGTCTGTGATTGACACTGACCAAGCCTTCGCACGTGTCTTCCACTGCAGGGGTGTGTGGAGGACGGGACGGGATCCTCTTCACAAGTGGGTGTAGGGCCATCGAAATTCCTCCGTGTTAGTTTTGTTCATCATTGATTTTTCCGTCGTTATCCCCCTTGCTCAGTGCAGCCGATTAGCGTACGCTTAGTTGGATTATCCTGCTCTCTCGGTTCCTGGGGCATGAGAGTGGGGGTGGATATGATCGTGTAGAACGAACGATTAGGGGTCGAAATCCCCCTATCGTAAGAGAACGGCATGTTCTGCCAAGAGTGGCGGGTATGCTCGGTGTGCGGAAGATGAGTTTGCTGTAAGGGGTGGTGGAGGACGAATGAATATTTTGAAATCGATGGTGTCGTCCGTGGTGTGCCTGAAAGCTGGCATCGATATTTTCCCTCCCAATTTTCTCATCTTCACCCCCTTTATTCGGTGTACAATAGTACGGATCTTTTGTGCTGCTTAGGAAAGCTTTCAGAGCCTTCCTAGTGTTATTTTAAAGCTTCTGCCATATTTGGCGAGAAAATCATTTTATTGAACGTTGAATCAGAATCTGGGACTTTTTTCTGTTTTTATTTTAAAGGATACATGTATATTAAATCAGTTCGAAAATAGGGACTGATAGCCTAACTGATTGAAAACAAGGTCTATTCTTGACCAAAGCTAAGATGTTTGCTTACACAGGACATTTATCATTTCTTCTGCACTGTATCTATAACCTTATTTTGTCTATGATTATCGTTCTTACAGAAATACAAGTTAGCCGATAACGTGTCAGATAAGGTGCATATTTTCTTTCTTTACCACGAGCTTACAATTTTTGATAACTCAGTGAAGATGTTTATTTTCATCGATGAGCCAAATACGTTGCGACACATATGTGTTTATTATGATACTATAAACAGAACTGGGATTCATCTGAAAATACGATTTCAGCCATTGCTGCACTGAGGTGCATCGTTGATCGATCACACCTCTGAAGACATTACTGTTCACTTTATAACATCAAAGCGCTAACTATGGTGTCCAAACTGAGAATCCATACTTCTGCAACCGCCGTCGATTTTTTTCGAGGACACTAATGTCTTGCTAACAATTTATTTCTTGACTATGAACACGAGATGTGTCTGTATGATCCATTGAGTATATAGGGTGATATTTGTTTTGTGTCGACTTGCCCATCATTGAAATCCACCATGGTGTTTCGCATGACTCTTTTTAATCTTTTGATTTCTCGTTCTTTAGATGGTCATGGGATCTTGAGCAAGGCGACCAACAATACTGTGATAAGAAAACCGCAATCTCTGTAGTCTAAAATTCGATTTCTAACCAAATTGGAAACGGTTGGTGAGCATTTACATAAGGTATCGTAACAATTTAACACTAGGGAATAACTTTCAAATGGAATTTCTGCGTGAAGAACCTGTTAAACTTCTTTCAGTAAACTTAGTATTGATATTACTATTGTCAGCTATCTTACGTGAATATATTGTTGTTTTTACACCAACATATTTTCCTGTATCCAGCCCATAGTTGGGTTATACCGTGGACGACCCCTGGTGAGAGTCTTCGTAATTTAGAAACAGGAAATAAATAGAACACTCCCTAATACTTGACCTGCCACTCACAGAGGTATCATTTCACTTGAAGGACATTGTGACCAAGACCTATTTATCATGTCCCAGCCACCTTGATTGAGCACAACGGATCTTCAGTTTAGTCTGGATTTAAAGCTCACTATCTTCCGATAATGAGAATGATGCCCCAACCAATTGGGCCACCGTGGTCCTCGTGAATACGTCGTATTTATTTCCATATAACATTTTCCTTTCGCAGTGCAAATTACATGTTTGCATTGTGTGAAGCCTTCTTAGTGTAGAATTTTATAGCAGTGTACTTGATGTAGAATAACTAATAGTATAGTCTATTAATAACCATTACTACCAATATATTACAAGGGTTCATCACCGTTGTTTAGTGGTAGAACAGCTCCTTTCAATTTTTTTTTCCAACGGTGGGAACTTGAGTGACAAACCCTACCCTATGACAAACACAACAAGACCAGAAACTGCAACTCATTTGTGGTTAACCAGCGGGCACCTGTGAACCAAGTCACGGAGGCGAGTAGCGTTGCCCGCGCCATACCACCACAAACCCGTTTATAGGGTGGGCCACATTCATACATCATCACGGAAGAATGGACAGAGAAACACAAAGAGAACAGAGGAAGAAAGTAATATCCATGCCCGAACCGGTATTTGATCCCGGGACCCTCAGCTCAGGAGTCAGGAACACTAACCACTCAGCCATCGGTCAGCGCTTTCCAAAATAAAAGGTCCTGGATTTGATACCAGCCAATGTTGTATAACGAAATGGATGGTGGCTGCTTGGAATTTTTCCGAGCTTTCTCCATAGCAACCTGTGCATAAGGTCCACTATCTATGAAAAGCGCTTCCCAATTAACTCAGTGAATATTTACTGAATTGCCTTGGCTTCGGCTGTAAGCTGGTCTCTACGTGGTGCTAAAATATAAAATAAACAGTATACATTTTTTTAAACTTGATAAATATTTTAACTTTAAAGTTAATCGCCTAAGATTAGAAAGAAAAATTTTGTTTAGTAAATCTCCCATTCTATATTTATTAAATAATAAACAAAAAGTCAGGATTCATTAACCAAAACTTAAATCTAAATAAGGCAATTAGTTTTAGGATTACCTTAAACATAATGATACATACTATTCAGTTGAAATTCGCCACGGTATGTTTATTTTCTTTTTAGCTGTACCTCCTCGAAAGCGCTGAGAAACTATCGCTTAGTTTTTTAATTCATGATCCATGGTGTTCATTCTTAGTCGCCAAGGGAGCGATCAAACCGAAAGCAACCCTGTCGCCATTTTAATTGAATGAAAAGTTGCCTCTTATTGAACGAAAGCTGGGCTTTTGAAAGTGGGGATATGAGCATACAAAATCGATCCCTTGGTAAAATATTGGTCTATGTTCCTGTAAAAGCACTCTTTATTTATCTGATCAAATTATTTTACTGTGGTATCTTCGTCAGCTTTTATAAATCAGCCTGACTGACCGTTAATTTGGTATTGATAAACCTCGTCCCCTTCTTCTCTTCCTATACAAATTCGGTAAATAGTTATTTGGGAATGGTGTCAAAGATGATTTGACTTTATTTTCGAGATTTTAAAAATTAATATTACGTTACGTTTTCTCAAATTTTTGATACGTTTATTTAAAGATCAATTTCAATTACACTAGTTTTGTTTAAATTGAAATTAATTTGTGTAATTAAAAATATTAATATTTTTAATGAAATAGTTAAAATTTGAGTGATATAATTAAAAATAAATCACGAGTTTTTGAAAGACATTATTTTCCTATTAAATGACGTAAAAGCTTATACGTACTCACATTTTCAGTTTTGATTAGTTTATTTAGTAAAGCTATGAAAATACTTTATCGAAGATTAAAATTTTTCTAAATTTTAATCTAAATTGTTTAATTTTGGAAAACATTCGTTAAAATAAAATAAGCGTTGTACTTCTTATTTTTTGACAGCCACAGTTATATATAACTAATTTTAAAACATGTGAAACCGTGCAATCAAATGTGGTGAGGAATTAATATGAACTTTTTATTATTATTAATTTTATCGTATGAGAGGAATTAATAAAATATACTTATGTAAAAAAAATCTTAAAAGTATACTGTTAATTTTAGTCTAACTATATTTACACAGGATAAACTATATACAGTAATCTCCCTATAACAAAGTACTCTTATAATGCGTTTTCATACATCGTGATTGAATGTTTCTAGTACATCACGTGTATTCTCCATATAATGCCTTGATTTCCCACGTTGAATTTCTGTACTATTAAATTTATAATGATTTGTGTACAGTTCACTATCAATTTCGCTTATATTTGCACATTGTGCCAATTTGTGTGTGTGTGTGTTGCTTATGACACTTGTGGACAAGCCAAGCTCGCTATGCCTTTGGCAGTGCGAATTAAGTCAATAGAGAGCGTCTTTCGTTTGGATCAGAGCACCACGAAGGTGAAAGTACGACTTTGCTCTTTTTAAGGTGCCTCGTCATTTTGAACCACGGTCAGGTGACGAGGTTAAACCGGAGCTGGCATCCTCCTCTCCACATCCACGCCACACCAGCGGAAGGACTTTGGACGTCACATATTAACGTGGACACGTCCCCAACCCACGGAGTTCCAGCAACCCAGTGAAGGAGAGTACATATGTGCCAATTTGTAGTCTTATAAAATAAAATTAAAAAAATATATTATTGATCTTTGAACATTCTGTTGGTGGGATGTCATTTCTGGTAGCTCTTAGAGCGAGTAAACATGTAATAAAATTGTTTTTTTGAATTATTTGATTTCTTTGAAATGAGCTGTTTTTTTATTTATGTTTGTGATAAGTTTTTTAGTTAAAATGTTCTTAATTTGAATTTAATGAAACGCAAACATTTCGTTCATAATATAGTTTTTCCTTAATATTCGATTGAAGCCCCTTTAACGAGAATAGTTAAACGTGAGTTATTTGTACATATCGCGTAATACGAGGTCGTACGAGCGCTTTTTACGAGAATGTTCGTACAACGTGCTTTCCTATAATACGGAACTAATATACCTTTTTATAAGGGGGACTACTGTATACACAGATCTCTAAACCTGCATAAGATGGGTACTGGAGTTCAAAGACTAGAAAGTGTCCTGATGACGTATTTAAGGGTTTCATGGTTTCCTCCATAGAGATAAGGAAAAATAACCTACTTTGTAAAAAAAAAAAAAAAAAAATCCACCCTCGCGAGGAAACTTTGTGTTTGCTTCAAGCTAATATTGATTTACTTTATGACACATAAAAAATCGCACCTATTGTTATGTTTCTACATTTGTTATACATTGTTAAAAGCTATTATTGTATACTTCCGTTGGATTTATTGTTAAATATTATATCATTGCGATGCTCTTGATTATCCTATGTCTATCGCTATTTTGAATAGTATATTATTTGCTTACGTTTCACACAAATGGGAAAATCAAAATTTTAAATAACTCTTTGCTTTCTTCTTTGATGAAGCTTGAGCACATGAATGGGTTTTCCACCAACAACGTTCCAAAGTTTTATATTTGTGTTGACGCTTTCTCCTCTTAATTTTTGTGAGGACTGACGCTAATGTGATAAATGGGTATTTTCTAGTTATAAGCGTCCATTAAAGCTTAATATGTGTGGCTTTATGTAGTGAGTGACTTCACATGAACTTCAAACACTACCGCTTTCTTGATTTAAGAGAAACCCTGCATGTTGTGTTATGAAATTACCGTAAATCAAAATGTTTGTTATTTTAACGTCAAATAGCCTGGTGAATGATATTCTCAAGTGAAGATTTTTTCAAATGAGTTTGAAGAGTTAAGTCAACTTTTCATATGAACTTGTGTGTGTGAATGAGTTTTTAATAAACTGGATTCGTTTGTTTTTGAAACAGTATTAAATATTTTAATTCAAATAATTTTTTGGAATTTATTTTTTACTGGATAGTGGTTTGAGATTTATATCAGTGTATTCTATAGATTTAAATACCGAATTGAGCTGTTTCGTTGCCGCCCACCCTGTCCAGGGATCAGAGTGCCTGACTGCGGATAGGGAGGTCCTGGGTTCGAATCCCAGTTCGGGCATGGATATACTTTCTCTATCTATCCTGTCTTTGTCCTTTCTTTGTATGAATGGGTTGTGAATGATTGTTTACCTTATAAACGGGTACCTATGGCATGTGTGTACTGATGGAGTCAGACTCCACGCCAAATTACTGTTCAGTTGGAAAAGGGGAACAGTGCACCCCATGATGTCAGCTTAGCTGGCACAAGACAACAACTATAGCTATTTCATTGAGTTGTTCATGCGTTTTTGGGAAAAAATTTCAAGTAAAATCAGCAGGGATCCAGTTTATTTCACTTCATATCAAATGGAAGCAGTATGGTACAGACTTAGAAAAAAGTAGGTTCGAAAAGCTAATTATTAATTTTTACTCGTAAAATAAAATATGATGTAGATAATTTATTCATAGTTGCTTGTTGTTGTTGTACCAACAGGCTTCTCTGTACCTTGCCTTCAGTTGGGCTCTACCAGTTAGACAGAAGCTGCCAGGTGGAATCTTCCTCACTTTGAAGCAAGGACCAAGCAGAAGACCCCCAACACTTGGCCTGCCACCCCCCGATATTGGTTCACATGAAGAACATTGCGACCTCGACCTATTTAACGTGCCCCAGCCCCCTTTAGCAAACACTACGGATCTTCTGTTAAGCCGGGATTCGAACTCACTACCTTCCGATAGTAAGAACGACATTAGTGGTAATGGTGGCTGGGATCCATCCCAGCCACTACTGAAGAACGGGAGATCGATCTTGCTGTTTTCTGCGTGTACGTCTACCTTCGGAAACGAAAGGGCTAATGAACTGGCCAAAGAGGCTGCGAACTTACCAGAGCCAACGTTGGACCTGTCACGTCCAAGGTCGTCCAAGGTCACACCTTCTCAAGGTGCTGCATAAAGAAGCACTGCGTGTATGGCAGCAGAGATGGGAAAGCGAAGATGTTGGTCGCCAGACCTTCAGATTCTTTAAAACAGTGACCGAAAAAAGAGCTTTCGGAAATGCTATCATAGCCCAAATAGCGACTGGATACGGACGTGTACCGGAGTACCTTCATAAACGAGGGTATCCGATTAGTGAGCTATGTCGCTCGTGCAATGTGGTGGGGGATTGCCTCCACTTCGTGCTGTCTTGTACCAGGACCGGGGAAGAAAGGAGCAAACTGGCGTACGATAGCGAAAGCTTGAGTACCATCTTGGACCGGCGCAATGGGTCGATCTTGAAAAGGATCATGTCCATTGTGCCGGACGACATTCCAATGATGGAATACCAGCGTGCCCCTAACGATGGTTCGGTCGAGAACTGGGATATTGAGGAATAGTATAGGAATTGACGGTAAATAAAGAAATGTATAGGAATTGACGGTAAATAAAGAAATATATAGGAATTGATGGTAAATAAAGAAATGTATAGGAATTGAGGGTAAATAAGGAAATGTATAGGAATTGACGGTAAATAAAGAAATGTATAGGAATTGACGGTAAATAAAAAATGTATAGGAATTGACGGTAAATAAAGAAATGTATAGGAATTGACGGTAAATAAAGAAATGTATAGGAATTGACGGTAAATAAAAAAAGGTATAGGAATTGACGGTAAATAAAGAAATGTATAGGAATTGACGGTAAATAAAAAAAGGTATAGGAATTGACGGTAAATAAAGAAATGTATAGGAATTGACGGTAAATAAAGAAATATATAGGAATTGATGGTAAGTAAAGAAATGTATAGGAATTGATGGTAAATAAGGAAATGTATAGGAGTTGACGGTAAATAAAGAAATGTATAGGAATTGACGGTAAATAAAAAAAGGTATAGGAATTGACGGTAAATAAAGAAATGTATATGAATTGACGGTAAATAAAGAAATATATAGGAATTGATGGTAAGTAAAGAAATGTATAGGAATTGATGGTAAATAAGGAAATGTATAGGAATTGACGGTAAATAAAGAAATGTATAGGAATTGACGGTAAATAAAGAAATGTATAGGAATTGACGGTAAATAAAGAAATGTATAGGAATTGACGGTAAATAAAGAAATGTATAGGAATTGACGGTAAATAAAGAAATGTATAGGAATTGACGGTAAATAAAGAAATGCATAGGAATTGACGATAAATAAAGAAATGTATAGGAATTGACGGTAAATAAATAAATGTATAGGAATTGACGGTAAATAAAAAAATGTATAGGAATTGACGGTAAATAAAGAAATGTATAGGAATTGACGATAAATAAAGAAATATATAGGAATTGACGGTAAGGTAACGTACAAATCTTTCATGAGGTGTACTGTTTGCCAATATAAGAGAGTGGGTGCCGGCAATACTTCTCGCCTCATCAAGGTATGGTTCTGTAGCTCATCTACCAAAGCAGGTGGCGGTTGTTGGATGGTAGATTTGAGTTTTCCATCTTCGAGTTGCAAGGTATCTAAATTAGTTATAGAAGCCTCGGCTTCTGGCACTAAGCCTCGCAAACTCGACCCCCTTCTGTCTGTCGGTTAGGTGCTAGAGGGTTTTCCGGGTTTTCTCCCTTGTGATATGGAATGCTGCCGACTACGCAATGGCAAAACTATATAATAAATATTGATTATTTTTATTATTTTAAAATTAATATTTTCTTTTTTTCTACAAAATAAACACAATTTTTATTTAATATTATATATTAAATAAAAATCCGTTTTTATTTAATAATAGGTTTCTAATATTTTACTTAAAAAAATTAATAACTGCTAGGAATTTTAAATAGAAAAATTTTTCATTGAGCGTTTCGTTTGATTTGTCATCATTTATTACATTTTTTAATCATTCTTCTAACATCGAAAAGAAAAAGTTTCACTGAAAACAATAGAAAAAACCCCTTCATTAATATTATCTATATTTATAATTTTAAGTACGTTAAAAAATCAATTTTATGAAGACCAAAAAACCCCAAAAAAAAAAAGAACTTAATTAAGACTGTAACCATCAACTTTTGAATAACAAGATGTTTAATAATTGAGGTATTACAAAACACTGTAATTCCAGAATTAATTAATGTTTTCTTTTATTAAGTGAAGCATGCTTTATTAAGCAAATACTTTTTTTGCTTGAAGTTTTTTCTTCTTTGCATCATCATCTAAAATTTCCTGTAGAATTTGATTAAAAATTTTTTTGACTCTCTCTTTTATTATTAATTATTTTTCAGCAAAAATTACTTTAAAATTTAAGAAGTTTACATTCATGCATAATAGAGATATTTTCGATGAATTTTATGTGTATAAAAACAGCTTTTATATTAGTTAGAAATGCATTTATAAGCAGTTTTATAAAAATGAAGGAATCAGGAATAGTTATTTTTTGCTTATATTTAACAAGAATTAAAAACAAACATTAAGCGATTTTAAGACTTCATAATTTAGCAAATTGAAACCTTATTTTATACTTATAGTTATTGGTGATAAAATGGGAATATACTATCCCTTTGAATTATCATGATAATTAAGCAATTAAGAAGTATTTCAAATATTGTAGTTAGTTTAAACGTTTTTGTAAAACATGTTTTTATTACAAATGTGTTTTTAAAACTTTCTGATTTAAAATAAATCTGATTTAAACAGTATAAAGAATTTCTTTACGAAAAATGAAAGAACTAGTGCATTCTAAATATGTGAAAATATTTTTTATATAAGAAATATTTTGAATTGAAATAAAACAATGAAAAAAAGCTTATTTTATTCCTAAGCAAATATCACGAAAAGAAAACTTTAAACTATAAAAAAAGAATCTTTAATCCTTTTCTGTAAGAAAAAGTTTTCGTACAAAGATTTTACGTTTGAAGTTATAAACAAGGAAATGTAATTCCATTTTTACTTTAATTTATTATAAATTACAACCTTCTTGTGTTGAATACGCGCATATATGTTGTGGAAATGTGCTTATATTTTTAAATCTACTTTTAAGATTATCAAAGAATTTAGCGAATTTAAAAAATAATATTTTTCTATATTTGAGACGTTATTTTAACATCATTTTTATTTGAGTATAAAGAGATTTTACGTCAATTAATTACTAATAATATTGGACTCTTTTTATTAACAAATTTACAAGTTTAAATTAATTATTATTGTAATTGTTAAGTTTTGACAATAATTAATATCATTATATAATAATATGTAATTATTATTGTAATAATAATATTATAGGTAATATTTCTATATATTTTATGTTATTTTAAAATAATGATATTTATGTCTCTAGAGATTATACATCAGTTAATTACTAAGAATATTTGACTTTTATAATTTATATATGTTTAAACTTCTCGCCAGACATGAATTATTATTGTTAAATTATAACAATAATTAATATTATGTAATAATAATATATAAATAATATTATAAATACAATTACTATTATAAATAATATTTCCATATGTTTTTAATTATTTTAACATTAATGTTATATGGGCATAAGGCGATTTTACGTCATATACACATGTATATTAAATATACATAAACACATGTATACATAAGACATATACATAAGCACATGTATATTAAAAAAGTCAAATACAAAGAGTATTTGACTTTTTTAACATACATGTGTTTAAATTTCTCAGAAAATATTAATTATTATTGCTATTGTTAACATATAGTAATAATTAATGTTATTATAATTTAATCATTCTCGTTATTATTATAGTTAAATATTCTTACAAAATAACTTAAATTTAAGAAAATTTCACGTAAAACATTTTCATTTAAAAAGTGTGTTCTAAAATAGTAACTTAATGTAACTTAATGTTTGACAAAAATAAGGTTTGGTTTGTTTGTCGCTCAACGGTCATTTTTTACACACGAGGGCTAATTAGACCGGGACTTACGGTTTAAAGTGGATTCCGAACCACTACAAACATCCATGCCCAAGGTGGGATTCGAACCCACGAACTGTTGAACCGAAGGCAAGAGCGCTAACCATTCGACTGCCAGCTCGGCTTTGACAAAAATAAACATATATCATACATATATATATATATATATATATATATATATATATATATATATATATATATATATATATATATATATATATAACAAATTATCTATATATCTTAGAGGGATAAATTTTTTTGAACAGTATTTTTTGTATTATAAATCTAATATTGCTGTTGTAGTATTGACTGTATTCTAAGATATTCTAATTAATTATACAATATAAAATGAAAAATATTTAATTGGTAATTTATAGGTATATTAAAATTTTATAAATTTTCGCAAATATATTATAGCTAATTTAATTTTTCACAATAAGGAATTGAAATTAATCTTTTTTGAACTGATTTTAATTCAAACCACTCTGCAAAAAATATGATTAACTGTGTTATGTGACAAGAAGAGTCTAACGTGTAAAATCGTTGAGTTTCGAAAGACAGACTTAACGAATTGTTATATAATAAATATTATAGACGGTATACGTATTGTCCTCATATCACTCTAATGTTCCTGCCTCTAGTTTTTTCAATCTCAGCTAGTAGTTTATGCCAACTAATATAAAAATTTTATATTATTTAGTACAAACTACTGATTGAGGTAGTTTATTCAAACTAAGCATGTTCTAGACAATAATTCTGATACTCTGTAGAATTTGTTGTGATATATAGTTCTCTGTAGATTAAAAAGGTAGTTGATATTGTAGAAGATGTCCAATATAATTTTTAACATCTACAATATTTAACATCTTTTACAATATCAACCTATGTTTTTAATCTAATTACGCTAGAAATAATTTTTTGAAGACAGAATATTTGAACTAAATCAGTATTTCATACAAATTTATATAAAATTTTTATATATTAATTAGTATAAACTAGTTATTGAAATAGTTTATTCTAAATATGTATGTTCCAATTAATAGATGTGATGTGATACCGTAAAAGATACTTCTAACTAAAAGTTTTTTTTAATATACTTTTTTTATTTTTATAATTTGAAACATAGTTTTGATGCGCAGTAGCTGTTAGTCATTTGGTACTTAGCATCTTCTATAATGTCAAGAACCATTTCTAATTTATTTACCTTGGAAATATTTTTATTTTAAATAGTTAAAATGAGTCAGTAGCTTATACCACATTTTATGAAATGTTTTATAATTTATAAAAATGAAAACATATTTAGCATCTCTTTTATAAGTACGTACGAAAAAATTATACAGAATCATAAATATAATTCATGGTAAATGATTAGCGGTAGCAAGGTAGCAAACTATACTTTAGTGGTAGCTAATTTGCAAAAAAAAAAAAAAAAAAAAAAGAACTACGAAAGAAATTTTTTTTAATACTTCCTATCACATTATCCATTTTTTTTAGAATTCATATAGAACTACTGACCATTTCGTCTCGCTTTTCAGTATTAAAAGAAAATGAACCCTTAAATTTTTAGAGGAAAAAGATAATGCTCTAAAAATTTAAGGGTTTATTTGTTAATAAACCCTTAAATTATTAAAAATTATAATTTAAGGGCTGCTCGATACATCAAATTGTTATCAATTTTGCTTACATATATCACGCTACAGATTGGTGGAACATTCCTACAGGATAACGAATTCCTTCAGGATTCTACTATTCCTACAGGATTCCTCATTCCTACAGGATTCCTACTCTTTCAGGATAACGAAAGAAGGACTGAGATGCGCCCATGAAACTTGGTTTTCTAATACAAATATAACAACGAGAAACCGATCCTATTGGTGGCATGTTCCTATCTAACACCCCACAGCATAACTGCAATGAGCTAAACATAACAAATCCTGGTCAAGAGAAACGGGAAAAACAAATGAGGAAACTCTATAAGCTAAATTACGAAGCAAAATATTTCAATTGAATAAGAGTTACAAAACCTTCCTTTGAAGGACGGAATTCATGGGTTGCTTTGGAGAGAGATTCTAGACTATTCTTACTATGATTTTTGTAATGTGTGTCCCAACTCAGAATTCGAGAGAAATTAAGTTTAAAATATCAACTTCCGATCTCTAACACTCTTATTTTCCTAGATGAATTTTATTAATTAAATTTAATCTTTCGATACATGAGATAGACAATTGAGCTTAATACGTAAAGTTAAATAATTCATTTTAGTACTATAGTATCCAAAAATGACAATCCATCATTCTTTTGTTATTCAAAAGAAATTAAATTAAATATTTTTTTAACTATCGAACTTTTTAACATTTTTATTTTCCTGGAGGGAATTTTATTAATTAAATTGAATCTTTCGATACATAAGATAGGCAATTGAACTTAATACGTAAAGTTAAATAATTCATTTTAGTACTATAGTATCCAAAAATGACAATCCATCATTCTTTTGTTATTCAAAAGAAATTAAATTAAATATTTTTTTAACTATCGAACTCTTTAACATTTTTATTTTCCTGGAAGGAATTTTATTAATTAAATTGAATCTTTCGATACATAAGATAAACAATTGAACTTAATACGTAAAGTTAAATAATTCATTTTAGTACTATAGTATCCAAAAATGACAATCCATCATTCTTTTGTTATTCAAAAGAAATTAAATTAAATATATTTTTAACTATCGAACTTTTTAACATTTTTATTTTCCTGGAGGGAATTTTATCAACTCAATTGAATTTTCCTACATATAAGACAGACTTCTATTTAATTCGAAGACTGTCAAGACAATATCTGCTGAGACGGGAAACATGTCGAACATTTTAGGCCTAATAAATAATCTTTCGAACAACACCAGAACGTTCTATAAATGGAAGGAGAAAGAATGCGGTACACCAAAACGGAACAGTAATTGGAGATTAACAGCATTTACGTACAAAACTGGCTATGAATAATTTCTAATTAAAAGAGATAAGTGAATCCGTAAATTTAAATAATTCATTTTAGTACTATAGTATCCAAAAATGACAATCCATCATTCTTTTGTTATTCAAAAGAAATTAAATTAAATATTTTTTTAACTATCGAACTTTTTAACATTTTTATTTTCCTGGAGGGAATTTTATCAACTCAATTGAATTTTCCTACATATAAGACAGACTTCTATTTAATTCGAAGACTGTCAAGACAATATCTGCTGAGACGGGAAACATGTCGAACATTTTAGGCCTAATAAATAAGCTTTCGAACAACACCAGAACGTTCTATAAATGGAAGGAGAAAGAATGCGGTACACCAAAACGGAACAGTAATTGGAGATTAACAGCATTTACGTACAAAACTGGCTATGAATAATTTCTAATTAAAAGAGATAAGTGAATCATATTTCCTGGTCAGAAGGGGGATGATCACCAGATGGCCGCTGCTCCAACAAAAGCCCGGCTGTTGGCAACGCAGTCACGCGCTGGAGTGACAGTAATGATTTCATCCCGGCCATGTTGAAGCATTTGATGCGGGGGCGTTTCCGATGGGATGGTTCGCAGGCAGTTCATAAAAAGGGGGAAAAACAAAGGGGAAATTGTATAAAATTGGGGGAATCTAACCCTATTAATTTTTTCATCCCTGTATTAATTAATTAATAATAATAATAATAAGTTTTTTAAATGATATATCTGCCGGAAATTATGCTTATTAAAATTAATAAAATTATATAATTCAAATAGATATTAATATAATAATGATTAGAAATGATACCTATGATATTTATATGAACCTGGAATTTTGTTCTTAAATAAACATATTTCTGAGAAAATTTGCAAAAATGTATCGCTGGCATAAAATAAATAAATAAAACGAAGCCTCATGAGAAATTAAAATATTTGTAAAACTATGCAAATGTGATTTGAAGTAATATATAAATTAGTATTGTGGAGTGTGAAATATTTATCAAACAAAATTTAATAAATTTCGATATAAATACACTCAAATTTATTAAACAAGGTCCTTAATAATTTGGGATTATACAAATGAAGTATAAAATGGATATTTTATTGGCTATAACAAATAAGAAAAAATATTTAGTCACATTGAGTTGTCTTACAACTGCTATACAGTGATATCCTTTTTTATGTTTAGAAATCACATATAAATCGACAAATGAAGGAATTTACTGCTCTGGCTGGCGATTACATAAGAAAAAATGCAGCAAATTGTATTATTTTCCAAGTAATTTATATGAAACAATATTAGAACTTAAATATTTTTTATTCATAGCGATTAATGAAATTGCAAAATTTAAAATATTTATGTGCTTATACATATACATATGTATAAAATTATTATTATTTTTCTACTAAACTGAGCATTTTTAATGATGTCTTTTTGGCTAGTTCTTAAGATTCATGATAACATTCCGCATTTTTTTAAAAAATTAAAAATATTTCATTACTACTCAATTTTATATTTTTAGCGACTCTCAAATAATAATTTGATTTTTTACCCAGTCAAGGAATATCATCATCAACGAAGCACCTTTATCGACCTATAAATCAATAAGCTTGTTCGTCTTGTCAACTCATTGGCTTCGTTTTGTGAATAATTGATTCAAATATCTTCGAGTGCAGTGATGAAAAAGATGCTTGCCTTATTTCCTTTAATTTGAGTACTATTAATCACTTTTACTCATTGATCACTATTCACCTACAGAATTGAAGAGTACTATTGATATATTTCCAATATATTAGGTTGGTGCGTATGAAATGTCGGATTCTCTTTACATGCGGACGTTTTCCTCCCTGTTTTCGTTATACTTTTGTATTTGGCATAACCTCATTCATACTCGTATTGTCCATTGCCAGAGATTCATTTCAGCAAAATAGGTTTTCTCGAAGGTCTTCCCTTTTTTATTTCTTTTGAGTTTATTGCCGATATGAATTCTGCCGACATTCGCGTCATTTTCTTATATGAGTACAAACTTGGTAATAGTGCTGCAAAAGCTGCACGCAACATAAACCAAGCGCTTGGGGAGAATACGGTTAACGATCGGAAAGTGCAGCGTTGGTTCGAAAAATTTCGGACTGGCGATTTTTCACTGCAAAATGAGCCGCGCGGAAGACCCAAAACGTCTGTCAAGAATGATGACCTAAAGGCTCTAGTGGAAGCGGATCCAGCCGTATCCACGAGGGAACTTGCTATCAGGATGAAAGTTGACCATACAACGATATTGAAACACCTTTCTGAGATTGGCAAGGTTAAGAAGATGGACAAGTGGGTACCGCACGCACTGACAGAGCGAAATAAGCTGGATCGGTTAAACGTATGCTCATCATTGCAGCATCCACCCTATTCACCGGATCTCTCGCCGACCGATTTTCATTTTTTCAAGCATTTAGAGCTGTTTTTAAGGGGCAAACACTATGAAAATGAAGACAGTCTAAAAAACTCGATATCAGAGTTTATTAATTCTAAAGACCAAAATTTTTTTAAGACAGGCATCTACGCTTTAAAATCTCGTTGGGAGAAGTGTATTGAAGCGAATGGAGCATACTTTGATTGAATAAACAGCTTTTGAAGAAAGATATGCAGTTTTATACAATCACTTAAGAATCCGACATTTCATACGCACCAACCTAATACAAGAATTTTCCAAAACTTTAAGACAAATTTGAAACTCAGTTAGCAAAAAACCCTCCCAATGTTAACAATTCACTGAAACATTCGGATGAGGCATTCGTCATTCCATTAACGGATGAGAAGTTCACCTACTGGACTCATGCGATTGAAGGAATGACTGTGCACTTGCGGGTTACGCACCTTTAATGGGTCCACGGGGTGTTCCAATTTCCCCTACACCTGCAACTTTCCCTCCTGTCTTTTGTTCCAAATCATGTGGTACCTCATAATGAATTTAGAACACAGGGATTGGCAGCATTGATTCATGGAGCATCCGCAACTTAGACCAGTCATTCACCAATTTTCTGATGAAATGTCTACCACCAACGGTCCCATGTTTTACGATTGTTTGCATGAAATTTTCTTCAATTATCAGCTTTATATTATCAAACGCCGTTTCTAAAAGCAGTTAAAGTTAAACTTTCGAGGTAAATTGTTTTTTGCTGGAATGAATAAAATGAATATTGCTGTAATGTGCACAGTACTCTTTCAAAGGATTCAGTTGTGAACTTTGAAATTAAAAAAAAATAATAATCAAAGATTAAAGCAATATTTTTGGTCTCCCTTATGGAATAAATTTTATTTTTAAGAAATATAATTTAAGCTGCATTTAAAACATAATAATCAAAGTTTAGGGATTTTAATTACTTCTACCATCAAAATACAATTGTTTGCAAACTGCTGAACAAAAAAGTCTTTTGGGAGAAATTGTCGTAATTATCACCAAAAAAGTTTCTTCAATTTTTTCTTGTAAGGCAGTATATTCTTTGTAAAAATATCTTTGTAGTAAAAATTTTATTATATTTATTTGATTTAAAGATGTGTAGTGATGCAAAGGTAAAAAAAAGTATATCATTGCTAGAACATTGGATGAAAAATAAGCTATTAAAGACATCGAATATAGTATTTTATTTATCAAATTGTATAATATACTCTAACTGGTAAGGTTAGTTAGTATAAATTTGGGAAAAAAATATAAGAAGTTCTTTATGAGCATTAAAAAATTAAATCTGCTGTTTTATTGCTGTTAATATCGTGTCCAGTGTCTGTTAGATGAGATATATGAGTTTATTCACCCTCAAAAAAAATCACAGACTAGCATAGTGATGTAATTCATATTAGCAGAGAAAAAGCAGCCTCTATTAGTTCACCAGAGGTAGAGAAACTGAGCTCGTTCTAACTACTTCTAACTTCCTGGTTCAGGGCAATATCAGCTTAGCATGAAAACAATTCAATGAGGTGTGAGCTGTATAACACAACTCATTATCTTGTTGATAAAAACCCAAGATATCACACCATGAAATTTAAAGCATACACCAAAAAATTGTGTTACGCACTTATTTGAATACTCATATTGTTGAAGATATATAAAATGTTTGCCTTCCAACTTGTCTAGTGGTCAGCGTGCCTGACTACGAATAAGGAGGTCCTGGGATCGAATCCCGGTTCGGGCATTTATGTACTTTCTATCTATCCTGTCTTTGTCCTTTCCTTGTATGAATGAGGAGTGAATGGTTGCCTACCCTATCAACGGGTTCCTATGGCATGTGTGTACTGAGGAAGTTGGACTCCACACCAAAATAGGGTTCAGTTGGAAAAGTGGAGCAGCGCAACCCATGTTGCCAGCCTAGCTGACACACGACAATGGAGGAATGAATATAAAATGTGTGCAGGGCTGAATTGATGTCTTCTGTGATTTCACTTGTAAAAATTATACCAATTATTGTCAACAGTTTGAGAAAACATGGATAGATTTGCTAGATACGATTTCAGAGATATTGAGAGTTAGAAACGACTTAATCAGAACACATATTCGTTATCATTTTCCACAAGCAAGAAGTTATGACTTGACCAAGACATTAGAATAAATGTCACAAGTTTTGTGTGGCTGCTTTTAATTTGTTATATGAACTTGGTCTAGCATTCTGTTGTACTGCTAGGGACAAAGTCTCATCTACATCACGTTGGATAGAATAACATCACTGCTGGGTTGTTTGATATTGTTGAAATATAAAATAATTATCCTTTGCTTTCAAACTTCTTTGGTTTCACAAAGCCTTCATCATAGAAAAATGGTGCTTGACTGAGGTGAGTAGAATCCTGCTGCTGCTCGCACATAGCTTTACACTTGTTAACAAAATGACGACACACAAAATTGCTTAATTGCTTAAACAGTCAAAGAAAATATGAATGCATTGTTGATTTCTCTGCCAGAGAACCTGTATAATTTCTGGAAAACATTAACACAGTTGAAAAATCGTTGTCTGTTTTCAATCAAGTTGAATATGCATTTAAAATACTTGCTATGTCTCAGATAGGTATCACAACACTCGAATGCATCACACATGAAATTATAAAAAAACTATAATATAAATAATGTTTACTTATCTTAAATCTAATTGTGACCCCTGGTTACTTAAAAGAAAAATAAAAGTACTTCGAATATCTTAAGTCTGTTTACATAAAAATGTAAATGCAATGCCCACATTTTTAACAAATTGCAACACTAGGTAGAATTTGTGATTTTAACAGAGTTAACACATTTCATTAATTGAAATTATATATTTATTGATAAAGTCAATATTTATGACCTAATAGCTTCTTAATCGAATTATTTTACATAATATATTTATATGCAAGATAAACTGATAAAACTCGAAATATTCTTCTTAAATCTCACCATCGGTGAGAAGAAGAAAACTAGCCCCAACAAATTATTACACCTATTTATAAAGAAAGTAGCTTCAAAATATAATGTACCGTAAAGTCAATATTTCACTCATTTTATTTATTTTTAATTAGTGACAAACAAAAAAAGGCAGCAAAAGTATTTTAAACAGTATCGTTGAACTCTCTGTGTATTTTCTGAAAATTAATATTCAAACACACAGTTTTGTAACTAGAAAGTCTCAAAATTTTTTATTTCGACATTTTACAGACCTCTTTTTGTAAACCTATTGTTTATTGACTTTTTGTATCTTAAAAACCATAACTTTTTTGTTAACACTTTTAACAGTAACCAAAATTGACTTGTACCCAAAATTTAAAAATGTACTACAAATGAAAACATAAAAATTAAAATTTCAGTTTGAAAATATTTTAAACTTTGGAAGAATACTTCAAAATTTATAAAAATTTGACCAACAATCTAAGTAATGTTTTCAAAGCTAATTTTCTTCTCATTTTGTTCTAAATAACCACAGATTTTAGTAAATTTCTTAAATAAAAAATAAATAAATGTGTCATTAAATCCTCTTTAAAATTATGCCAGAGAGTAACTAATTAAAGTAAATTATCACCTCAGAAAATTTATAAATTTTCGCTAAGCATTTTAAAACAAAATATTTGTGCTTTTCTTAATAACAATTATCTTTGATTTACGTAAACATCATCAAAATCCCATTAAACAAAACGGTTTCGAAATCACTGGACTTTATCGTTACGCTTTTTTAAATAAAAAAATACATTATATTTAGAAAAGAAAACTATTTCATATTCTTTTTTCAAAAATAATTGCGTTCCACTGCTAAAAAAAATCTGGCAGCTTTAATATACAAAGAGAAAATAAATTGTTACGATCTTTAAATGCCCCATTAACCGAACTGTATAGGAACAGTGATAATGAAACCCAAAAGTAGTGTTGTGTTGTTTCAGAATTTAATTTCACCATCAAAACTAAACATTACGATTATTTCGATCTTTCTGCTTTCAAAAATTACTGACAAGAGGGTATTTTTTTTTTTTTGTAATTTGAATGTGTGTGGGTGGAATAAATAATTAAAAAAAGACGAAAGTGAGGTTTGGAATGAATTTCTAAAATTTCAGACGATAAGACTATCTGAGGCAGACGATTCTGGAGCGTTGTAAGTGGCACATTAACTCCTGCCGATAAGGTTCCATTCTTCTCACTTTTGTGGCATTGCTATTAAAGGCGATATGGCTTTTTTGCAAAACGGCCTTCTTTTTTTTTTTACCTTTTTCTCTTATTTTTATAAAAATATGTGAGTCAGTTTTTTTTATTTTTCAAATTTTTTTATGTGAATGACGGCCGTTAAATCATTAAGATAAGTAAAAAAAAAATATTTTGTAGTAGGAAGAAGAAGAAAAAAAAAAATTAACGACAGTAAGGATTTCCTTTTTTGTCACATAAAAACACCTGATATAATAGGGTAAAAATATTCTTATTTTCCAGCGATACTATTGCTTTATTTCTTTCCTTTTTTTCTGTTATTTTTTAATACTGATAACAGGAGTTTGTTTTCATGTCTTTATATATTCATGGAAACTATAAAATCCCCGCACATTTTTCTAATTTTTTGTTAATAAGAACGAAGTGTATTCCAAATTTGAAAGGAGTTTTTTTTTTTCCTCACAGAAATCGGCAGTTTTGCATTTGCTAATGAAAAAAATTTGTATAATTTTTATGGGAATTAGTGGTTGGTTTAGGCAGTTTAAATATATACTATAATTAATGAAAAATTATGAACATAAAAATTAGGGAAATAATTTAATTTCATTTGTTTGTTTCGTTAATTTCGAATCTCCAGTAAATTTTGTTAAAATAAATGTTATCAGGAAAAAAGTAAGCAGTTAGAAACAATGTATTTCTTGAAGAATACAAAAAGTACAAGATGAACTACATATTTATTTTTGACATTGTGTTTTAGATTTTATACCAAAATGAAGACAGCTATTTTAAGAATTGCCCTACAATAATTATCATCTCTAATACAGGTAAATTGTTCAAATAATATTTGGCAATATTATGACACGGATATTAAACAAAAATTATTTTTACATTGGACATGGTGACCGATTTTGTTGAAGTTAAGCTTTCATGATAAAAACTCCAACCTACGTTTTCTTTTGTTTGGAAATGAAATGTGCAAGGACATAAAGGTGTTGTCTCGTATAACCAATAGGTGTCGCTGTTTATCAATTCAATGATTAAAAATATTGAAATGAAATGATTTTATTCTTGCTAATAATTTACGTGAATAAAATTCTTATTCTGTTTGTTCTCTGATATTTTAATCGGGTTTGAACTGAGAATGACAGAATGAAACTTGTATTATGATGTACTCTTGTTAACTTAAAGCACAGGCAATGCATTACTTTGAAACTTTGATTAGAGTATCTCTCTTTAATTAATTGAAATGTTTATAAACGTTGATGTTAAGTCATTGTGTATATATAGTTGTTTGTGCTTAGAGGTAATTGATTTAAGCGATTTATAACACTGTTTAATCCGTTGTTTGCAGGACGGGATGTTGGGTTCTTTCTTTTCTTTTAAAATTGTCATCAATACTCAAACTCCAGGAATAGATAAAAATATATATATGACATCTGATTTATCTCATTTTTCTATATAAACATTTACTACTTTTTCCGATTTTTGAGAAAGTATTATTCTTGTTTTTTGCAGCAAACGTGTTTACGCTTTTGCTAATACGTCGGCAATCGGAAATGCATTGGAACGCGAAAGGAAGGAATCCTGACTTCAAAATCTTATGATTTTGTACCTAAAGGGAATTTCATGTGATCCGAATCTCATTCAATTAAATTTAATAGATGAAATCTCATTTCTTGGTGGAAAACAGTATTCTGAACGAAAGCTAATAGAAAGGAAGCATATATATATATATATATATATATATATATATATATATATATATATATATATATATATATATATATATATATATATATATATATAATATTATTAGTTTATAAATTATATAATTTTTCTCCGAAAGCAACGACCCACAGAAACCAGGGAGCTTTTTCTTTGTTTGTTTATTAAAATTAGATTCTGATAATTTGATTACTTGACTCATGTTTTGCTCTGAGCTAAATTTTTAATAGTAATAAAATTCAGTCTTGTATATTATAGCATTTTGTGAGCCCTTGAATAATTAAGGCAATGTACGATAACTTATTATCTGAAAATTTTCCCAATTAAACTTAAAATTTAAAATTAACTATTCAAATTAAATCAAAATTTGGACTAAAGTTCTCATTTAACGATTTGATACTATAATGATGCTTAATTACCTAAAAAGGTTTATTAATTAACATTCATTCGTGTATTTTTATATGTAAACTAGTCTATCGTATTCATTTGTAATTAATCAAAAAATTCTTTTATTCGAAATAATGATATTTGGAGAGTTGCAAAAATGTTACATTTGAAGTGTAGGAAATTTTTGGTAAAATTCAAATTTTAATAATTTCTTATTCAATTGAATTACATTACGATTTTCATATCATAAAATAATTTTTCTCTTTACCTTATTGTAGGAGATTTGGCTTATTATAGTTTATGATTTGATAAGAGATATAATTTGGTTTTATTATTATAAGAAATTTACCATGACAATGAAATATTTCATTCTCAAGGAAAATTCTCATGATTTTTATCATTTTGGACAATGTTACTGTACTACTAAATCTTTTTTATTTAGCAAAAAAAAAAATTTTTTTACTTAAATTCTGATTGAAGTAAGTGTAAAAAAACTCCTTTAAAAAAACTTCTGGTAAAAATATTTTTAGAATAAAAATATGTATAACATATTTCAAAATAGCATCTATTGCTTTTAATGTGTTTTATTGAATAATCTTTGATTTTAAAACGAAATAAAATAGTTTTAATTTTATAGTTTACTTTTAAAATAAAAAAAAGGAGCTGAAAGCGATATTGATTTCTAAAATTGTTCGAATCATTGTGTTTATAAAGTATTCTCAGTCGATACTTCTTGCTTTTATTTTATTTTTTTTTATGAAATAAATTCTAAAGTACTGATATAACAATAACAGTCGTCCTTATTTTCATTTTTTTCGGATTGAAATTTCTCGATAACAAAAATCGCCAGAAATAAGGAACCGGAAACATATAGCAAACAAACTAACTAAAGTAAAATAATATTTATTTATTATTTTGATTCGCGGTTTGCTTAAAATTGCGCCAGAAATAAGGAGCCGGAAACATATAGCAAACAAACTAACTAAAGTAAAATAATATTTATTTATTATTTTGATTCGCGGTTTGCTTAAAATTGGGTTTCAATGGACACCTTAAAAAACGTGACGTATTTGTTAATTTCAACTAGAATCTTTTTCATAATTTTTTTTACTGGGATATGGTTACGCATTACTCAATTAGCTGACAGTTTTCATTAACTATCATAATTTCTTATTTGAATTTTTTAAGCATTCATTTTATACCAGCATTCGTTTTGTTTTCGCTTATATTCTTATATAACACGATAAAATAATTTTACTTAAATATAAAAGCCTAAAAATATACTTCTGAGATTCTTTTAAAATTTTTCCTAAATAATAAAAACAATGTATATGTAATATTAAATTTAAGATAAGTTAAACTAATATAAAAAGAGTTCTTTGATGATGTATCCTATTAACTATAATTATAAATTTATGAATGTTCCCTTGTTTTATATCTATACTGAAGTCCTAAAACACAGATGCCATTGAATTTTTAAGACCTGTCTAATACATTTAACAACCCCGTAGCATCCCCTATATAAACCCCTTTCAGTAAGAAACAACACATCTATGTTACAAATGAGCAATTTACAACTTTATTTCAGGTTTTCTTTAAATAAATGCTATTTGGAATGTATCTGTATCTTGCATTTACTGCCTTAATACTCTGCTGCAGACTGATTATAAATTATGAGTTATTGTATTCAAAAATAATCTAATGTAATCTTATCTAATATATATATATATATATATATATATATATATATATATATATATATATATATATATATATATATATATATATACATATATATATTATATATACATATATATATATACATATATATACATATATATATATATATATATATATATATATATATATATATATATATATATATATATATATATATATATATATACATATATATATATATACATATATATATATATATATATATATATATATATATATATATATATATCATATATATATATATATATACATATATATATACATACATACATATATATATATATATATATATATATACATATATATACATACATACATATATATATATATATATATATATATATATATATATATATATATATATATATATATATATATATATATATATATATATATATATATATATATATATATATATATATATATATATATATATATTGGGTTGTTCGGAAAGTAGTTTCGTTCTTTATGAAAACGGAAAACGTATAACGAATAAATATTTTATTGAATTGTATATTGTCAATTTCAGTCCAACATCTTTTACCATCTTTCCGGTGGTAGCTTGATTCCACACTCATAAAATGGTTGAATTTTACTAGCAGAAAACTGATTGAGGTGGATAAAAAGAAATTACTTTCCGAACAACCCACTATATATATATATATATATATAGATTATTTGAGATTTTTCTTTGAATTGAAATAAATCAAATTAATTTACATGCACCTGACAGCATTTTTTCATGGATACATTTTAGTGTGGTGGCTCATTGTTGAAAAAAATTACCTTAAAAATGCCCTCATTCCATAATTTATTCTTATTTTAAGTGCTTATCAGGTTCGAGTAACCACCTTTTTGTGCTGTATAATTCCATTCTATTTATTGTTTCTTTAACATTGTGCTATGTTTCGTAAATGTTTTATTTGCTGATCTTCTTGCTACGTCGTTTCAATTACACAGCATACGCGAAGTCCAAAGCCTAAGAACAAAGAGAAATCGCATGCATGAAGCAATCACTGAAGATGCCTACCATCACACGTCTCCGAAGCGGATAATTATTTTACCACGGATCCAAAGCTGTTCCATCCCTTGATTGGACCAAGGATATCAGCTCCTCACATCAAGTTCTGCTGAATAAATAAATCTTCCTGCAGTGCAAAAGATCAACGCCGACTGATGGATAGGTCTACTCTTTATTATTACGTCATGGCACGGAATGGGTGTCGGCCTTGCAAAAAAAAAAAAGTTCCTATGGTAAAGAAAAACACCAAGTAACTAACAAAAAAAAAAAGAGAGAGAAGGAGAAAATAGATCCCATCTCGAAATAGGAAGGAATGTAAGTAAATAAAACTCAGCGTAGTTGAGGGTCTCAGGGAAGGGTCAAGGTTGATTTGACCGAGCATCCGCTCCGATTATCTACGAGATGGCGCTGTCGAATGTCGGACCTCTGGTAACGAGAATGGATTGAGGAAAAAGAAGGCCGCTTTTGCGGGGAAACTGAAAATCCAGGCGGTAAATCAGTCCTAATCCCCTCCTTTTAAAGAGGGCGAATAATTCAACCGACACGTCGTAATGAGCGAAGCCGTCGTTAGGAATTAATTCCCGCGAATGGGTGCGACAAAAAAATGTAACTGTAACCATTACGACAGTGGAAAACCCGAATTGTCATTCGAGACGATGGCAGCGACTCTATAACTTTATGGGAATGGTCCAATAAAAGGGCGGGTGGAATTCAAATAAATGAGCAGAAACTTCCGGTGAATTTTATATACATACTAGGCTTCAGTCACTTTGCCAGAGAGCTGCACGTGTTTGGTTTTTGATTTATAGTTTTCCCTACAAAAAACAGCGAATAGTTTCGTTATGTTTTTGTTGTACGACACATTTTTTTAGTTAATTTAATGAAGTGTTGAACTTTATTAAGTTTGTTGGAGTTTTATTTACGTAAAATATGACTTCTAAAGTATTTTTACAGCATATTTAATTTTTGCGAAATAAGAAACTACATGCACGTTTAATGACTTGGTAGTATTATTATTTTTATCAACGAGTACCAATACCAAAAGTGTCCTGATTTCGGAGAAGAAAAAGGATCTTTCTGTTACCGCAATTTAATTGAACTAAGTTTAGTTTGACCCTCAACGGTCATTTTTTTTTTCACACGAGGGCTGATTATATAGAATGGGATCTCCAGTAAAGTGGGTTCCAAACCATTACAAAAATTCAAGCACAACGTGGGATTCGAACATTATTCATTTACAAGCTCCGCTAATGGAACTGTGAACGGTTCGAAGAATAATTCATGTCATAATTGTATGACATGAATTATTCCATTAGTTGTTACTTATGACATTTGGACATGCCAAGCTTGCTAGCTGCTGGCTATGCGAAATTAAGTCAGAAGGGCTCCTCTTTCGTTTAGTCAGCGCACGACGAAAGTGAAAGTTCGTTTTTGTTGAAAGACTTCTCCGATAGATGGCACCATCAGAGTATCCACTCCCTCCATTTTGACATTAATCTGAAGGGGAGGAGATTGTATTCAAACCAATGCATCTATGGTAAATGATCAACTACCGACGATAGGAGATTTAACGAGCGTCTATATCGCTTGTATTCGGTGGGTTTTTAGTGGCATTGGGAATTGAACCCACGGATCTGGATGGAAGGCCATTACCCTAACTGCTAGGCTACCACGGTGTCTTTATTCCCATAGTTTCACGGAGTTCTGATTACCACTTACAGTTAATTAAAGGAAATTTTAATAGACAATCCTGAAAGATCTTGCTGCTTTGTGATTTTAAACTTTACCGTGCATTAGGGATAATGAGAGATTGAGAAGTCAAGCTAGGAATTCATACATACTAAACTACTTAATTGTTTTTTTTTATGCATACGTGCTTTCTCTATTCAAAATTATAATCAAATTATCATTATTCCATATTTTCATAAATCTACGATTTCATGAATGTGAAAATTCTTCCGAATTTTTACATTCCACAAAATACATAAGAAATATTCTATTCATTTATATGAACATATTTGAACATATAATATATGAAAATAAAAAATATTGTTTGAAAGAAAATTCTAAAAGTTAAAGAAAGTTACCATTTTTTTTAAACGGTTAGCATTTTTTAAAACTTTTTTAAAATTTAAACTAGTTAAAGAAATACTGCTTGATAGCCGTTTGTAGATTATATTAAATTGCTATACTATATTTCCATTTTTTCCAATGTAAAAAGAGAAATGTTTTAAATATTTCTCTTCCTAATCTAATTGTTGAACATTCAAGATCACTGTTTGACTAATACATTTTTGCTGAAATATGCATTCGATATAATTTTGTCAACAAATGTTAATATCGTAGCTTGTTTATTATTATAGCTAACAAAGGTATAATATCTTTTTATCTAAATTATAGTTTCATAACCAATTTTTGAATAAAAACAAGGATGGTTAGCCCTGAAGATTATTTATTTCAATATCCTCCATACAAAAAAAAAAATCTCAAAATTATGTAAGAGGATTGGACATAATATTTCAATACCTCGCCTCAATTCATAGTTTAGTAATGGTGATCAATATTGGAACTTTTTGCTAATTAAATGCTGAAAGTTCACATTGATGAAAATAAAGATTTTATGAATCTATTCAATCAATGGAAATATTTGAATGCCTTTGAACATTCGTAATTTAGAAGCAAGCACCAAGCAGAAGACTTGTTCTTCTGCTTGGTGCTTGCTTCTAACACCGCATTCCACACTGTAAATAAACACAAACTTTCTTTGTACATAAACTCTGTTAATATAATATTGCACCATTGTTCAAATGTAAATATTTCTATCTTTGTTCCATGTATTTAGAATTGTATTTGTAACAATTTTGTAATTATTTTGTAACTGTAATAAAGGCCTGAAAGGCCCAATCTTCTAATCAGAGAGAGTCACAATAGAACGCCATTTTTGAGACGCTATATCCCCTCCTTTGGGACTTAGGAGATCTTGGCATTGGTGCCATCTCCATTGCACAGTTTGGACTTGTCCTGGCCTGGTGTCCACTGAGTTCTCAAGTACTGACTACTATCGCACCCGATCTTTCACTGCATACCCTAGGGTGGGTCGATGCAACATCTTTGTCGTTACACCACAGAGATACCATTTCTCATGGAGATCGCCCATGTGAAATGACCACGACTTATTTAACGTTCTCCAGTCAATATCAGTGAATCGGCGGATTTTTGGTTAGATCAGGAATCGAACTCACGAACTTCCGATAATGAGAACTACCCTTTTCTCAACCTGACTAGCAGACCAACTTATTTCATGGCAGTTTTCCTTAACTACCAATGTGTTGTTCTTGTTGCTGCTAGCAGTTTGATAAAATAGTTCCATTCATTTTATATTTTTGAGTTTTTACAACTTGAAGTTCTAAAATATCCAAAATTGTTTGTGTATTCAAAATAGGTTATCGATCGAAACTGGTTTGCCCAATAAATATATGCTTTCTTTTCGATTGTTCTGCAATAAATGTAACTAATGCTGTGGTAATAATGCAATCAACACTAAAAACAATTACGTGCCTATGAAAAATAATGGATATTTTTCATGAAAAATCGAAATTAACAAATACATTATTTTTCAAAAGAATAAAAACAGAAACATGTAGTTAAAATACATGAAAATAAGCATTTAAAATGAAACTGCAATTTTCTATAAGTTATCTCCAAATCATCAAAATATCATCAACAGTTTAGAGAATTGGTCATAAATATGAATTAGAATTGTTTATTAGGAAAATATAGTCGCCAATACACCGAACATATTACGACTTGGCGAGAATGTAATCTCTTGTAAATTTATATACATACCCCAAGAAATTTCATGCATTAAATAATTTTTTGATTTTTTGAAACCACTCTATCCTTAAAGAGATAATTATATTTCGATTTTATATAAATCCTATTAACCCAACACTAACTTGAAATTAAATTATGCCATACTTTGGAGAGAAAAAGTTTAATCACTGTCAGTTAAAAAAAAAAAAAAAAAAAAAAAAAAAAAAAAAACACATAAAATTGTTAACTAAGTCTCTAAAATGAATTTTGATGTTTTTTTCACTTTTGCTTTAAACATTCTACAGTTCTGATTGATGAAGTAGCGGAAAATTGATTAACTTCCTCTTTTTTCAGATATTCTTGTGGATAATGAGAAAATATACGTTGTTGTTATTTAATTTCACTTAGTGTGCTCGTAAATTTATCGTCCGTGGACATGGGCATGAGACATGTGATGTCAGATCGAAACATTTTAATTATATCTTTATTTTTTGCGTAATAATTTGTGTAAACTAATAATACTGGTGTTTTTACTCACAATTAAATTATGAATACACTTTTATAAAAAGCTGTTTGCTTTTTAATATCATTGGTTACCGTTCCCATCCTTGAATAAGAGACATCAGAATGACAATTCAAGAGTTTCTTTTAAGTTTTTAGGTTGTTGTTGTTGTCGTGTGCCAGCTAGGCTGGCAATATGGGGTGTGCTGCTCCACTTTTCCACCTGAACCATATTTTGGTGTGCAGTCCGACTTCCTCAGTACACACATGCCATAGGGACCCGTTTATAGGGTAGGCAACCATTTACAACACATTCATACACAGAAAGGACAAAGACAGGATAGATAGAGAAAGTACATCCATGCCCGAACTGGGATTCGAACCCAGGACCTCCTTATCCGTAGTCAGGTACTCTGACCACATCCGTGTATCCGTGTCACAATACTGACAGGGTGGGTGGCAAGTATTTAGGTAAAATTAACATACAGCTTTCGTAAACACTTATCAATATCCACATGTGAAACAGGTTGCTAATTTTTGTCTTGGTGATGTAATAACACGACATAGTTTTTAAAAAATCGCTTAATTAGTATATAACTAGTTCTCAAGATAAATAAATGAACCAAAAATTCCTATTTCTAAGTATTATGTAACTGAAAATTACGAGAAAAAATCTTTGTTTAAGATCAGTTTACATCTGTAATTATGGTCTTATTCGTTGAAAAAATAGTATTAAATCGCTTATGTTTAATGATACTGAAAATAATATTTTCATTAAGCAATTTATTTGTATCCATTCAAACGGAAAACTGTCACTTGTCATAAGATTTCGATAAAATCTCACTCTGAGAAACCAAATTGTTCCGCCATAAAAATATAAATCACTTTCATTTGAGCACAAGTATTATCATTTAAAACTTCTTGGGGCTTAGAGACTGTCACAACTATAAAAATATTATAGCAAAATGTAGGGCCTTTCGACGACATCTCCAAATTGTCCCTGGAGATGACAAGAAGAATATTTTCTTTCGCATCGTGCAATATATTCGAGGTAGGTCACGTGATTAATGGAGAGGAGAAGTGTCCCTTATCAAAAAACGCATGCCTCTCACTGTTGCCATCTTTCAAGTATAAATGCCAATGGCCAAGTGGCACTGACAGCTCGGTTTCTGAATATTTATGGATAGCACTACTTGGAAAACTTGGACATTATTTTTTTGCGTGTCTGATAAAACTCTGAATATAGGACTCAACGTTAAAATCAACCTTATGTGATGGATTCCTATTTATCTGTTCCACTAGTGTTTCTTTTTTGTTGACTAGAATATTAATATCAATGAAAGAATAATAGCGTAATAATGGCATATAATAGGGAAAAGAAGTTATTTAAGTAAATTAAATTTAAAATAATGTGAAAGTGTGTTGAGATAACTCAATTCTTAGTTAAACGAAACGTTTCTGTTTCTTCAACAGTGGAATTAAAATTGAATTCTTAATCAAATTAGCGTGTTTAATGCATTTAATAAACATAATTTCTATTTAGAATTAATTTTAAAAAGTACGATTTTCGATTAAACTTAATATTTCCCAACTTATAAAAATGCATGTAATTTCTGTAGTAAATAAACTATATTTTCGTGGGTGAGTATTTATAATGTATGATTTTACTTTAAGAAAATACTTTTATTTATAAACGATACTGATAAAAATAGCTTGATTTAATTAAAATGTTAAGACACGATCATCAATTGTATTATTCGTAGAAAGAATACAAACTTACACATGGCGGTTACACATTATTTCAACAGATGCATATGTTTGATTATCAGTTTATTGTCAAAGTAACGTTGTATAATAACCAGCCTATCTGTAAGCCTTGGGAGATAACGCCACTGTCTTCCAGGCAGAAGTTTTGGCCATTATCCACTGTCTGCGGCTAAATATGAGGAAGGGCTATCACGGTAAGCGGATTCTCATTTTTAGTGACAGTCAAGTAGCTTTAAAAGCGCTTAATTCTTTCGAAATCAAATCTAAAATGATTTTGGAATGTATAAACCTTCTTACAGAGCTCGCAACTAGAAAGAAGGTGATCCTTGTATGGGTGCCAGGGCACAAAGGTATCGAAGGCAATGAAAAGGACTGATGAACTTGCTAAACAAGGATCGTCTTTTGCTCCCATCAGTGCAGAACCTTTTTGTGGGATCAATTTGAAGACCGCAAAAACCAATGTTCATAGATGGGAAAAACGGAAGTTGTATGAAGCTTGGCTCAACACTCCTGGTCAAACCCACGCTAAAAGTATTATCTGTGAATCATCAGCGAGGATTGCCTCTGAAATTCTAAGATGCTCTAGGCAGAAGATACGTTTAATCGTAGGCTTCATAACTGAGACACTACTATTTCAGAAAACACCTCCATAAAATGGGACTGTTTCAGCAAGACCCTATCTGCAGGAAATGTCATACGCAAGAGGAAACGGCCAAGCATATCATTTACGAATGCAAGGCTCTTGCCCTCCCTAGATTAACTTCTTTAGGCATCATCCATACTAGAGAGTTACGCCTAGACTCCATTAAAGGTTTATCGGACTTTATTAATAAAGTGGGTGACCCGAGCAACTGGAACTAGGAAACATTGGGTTTGGAGTTAATAGTACAAAATGCTGATAAAAGCAGAGATGTCCAATGACATACAAACCCAACTCTAAGAAGAAGAAGAAGAACGTTATATAATGCAAGTACTGTGAAAGAATCGCGCATTTTATTAAATTTTAAGGCATCGTTAATGACTTCTTTACCAGAAAAATAACCGTCATAGATTCGAATTCGATGGGTTTTTTTTCTCAGTTTATTTAATTTTGCAATTTAAAAACAACATACTTAACAGAAATAATGTAGGATTCCTCTAGAAAAATAACACATTTTTCTCACTTTCTAGCATAAACATCTGCACTTTAATCTAATTCATCACTCGATATTTTTTTCTACGTAGCAAAAACTACTCACACTTATGGTGATAAAGGAAATATGAATGATCCCTTGCAGGTGTTAAAAGGTAACTTACTTCTATGAAAACAGGAGACGGAAAAGTTAAGTTTGTCTTGAATGTCACCACTAAAACCTAGAAAAAAAAGCTACGAAAAAAATCTCTTAGTGCCAGTTAAGAGAGATTGTTTCTAATTATAAGGATCACGGTTAAAGTGATAACTGTAATATAAATACTCCTGGATCATCTGAAGATGTTATTCCTCGTCTCGACAAATGAGTTACAAGTCGGCACTAAAGAATGCAACAGACAAGATGCCTGTTTTTCCGCTCGCGTAATTCTTTGTCGTAATTCTGAGATATTTCCAAATGAAAAATAAAAGCGCTTTTACTTATAATTATTTATATGGCTTGGAAAGTTAAATTAGATTTTGAAAATGATCATAAAGTTAATTGAAGAAACTTTATTAATAATTACAAGCATTATATGAAAATTATTAATGTCATCAAAAATATTATGATCTTTTATTACGATACTATGGAATAGTAAAATAATAATCTTACTTTATAAATAAAGATGTTATTAAAATCAGTATGTAGCTACTAAGGAAATTAACATGCATTAGGAAATATTATGTCTGTTCATTTTGATAATTGTACAAATTTAGAATTCTCCGTTGTAATGTTTGGTAATAAATATTCATGATAATAAATTAAAAATATGGTATAGTGCATCGATAAAAATGAATATATGTCCTAATAGACCCTATGATGTTGCCTTTATACTTCTAATTTTTATCCAAATTAAACATAAGACTTAATGAAGCTATTTCTGGATTCAGTTAATGTAGGAAAAAGGTCCGCAAAATGTGTTTGTAACAATCATGATATCAAATTACAACTAATTTAGGTAGGTTTTTATTTAACTCGCAAGGGAAACTATTTTGAATTACTACTAGCCAATTTATAAGGAGTGATTAATGTGCTTACTAATCAAAGAAGGGCTCAAATTTGAAGAAAAATTGTTTTGTCATGAAAACGAATTCATATCTTATTTATGTAATTACAGTATAAATACAACTACAGAAATTTAAAATTATTTTGAAGATCCGTCATTTACAATGTTTTTCAATGAGTTATTTAAAAGTAAAATTATAAATAACAAATTTTCTCATACGTTTATTTTCTTAATTAATAAATAATAAAACTGATTTTCAGATTAAGAATTGTAATTTTTTTCACAGCTGTAAAAATTATTACTTTTAACAAAATTTTAATGTGCTTTGATTTTCCGTTTGTAGAAAAATAAAAGAAAGAAAACTAGAATAAAATGAAAATTTTTACGTTAAGGTTAAGAAGCATTTTTTTTAAAAAAAATCTTTTTACAAATATTATAAAACGAAGTTATTTATTTAAAAATATAATATGGATAAATATTATCTTTGGCACGTGTCTAAGTTTTTCTATTGAACTATGAAAAACACTTTTTATCAAAAGCACTTTCTTTGGAAACAAAAACAAATATTAGAACGTCCCCGCCTTTGCTGATTGGAGTTATCCTCTTACAAAGCTCGTGCCACATCTTCAGTATCCAGTGTTTCCAATATCGTTTTCCAGCGAAACGCTTACATCGGCCGAATGAAATGAAGGGAAGACAACAGGGGTGAAGGGAAAAAAATGAAGCACAACTCACGTGTGTGTCAAGGCAAGAGGCATATCTCACCTCAGCCGGAAAAACATAGCTAGGAAACCAGAGATGGCAACAAGTTTGTTCTTTTTACAACACTCGGCTTGTCAGTTTGGTTTTTCCCCTCCATTTCTTTTCTTCCTGCATGTGTCAGAGAAACAGCTGGATGGTCTTTCTTTTACCAAGCCAGGGTTGAATACTCGTTTTATCTTCTGACGACAGGATTCGTTTTTGATTTGAGGGGAGGGTCGGCAAGTGCCTTTTTGCTGACTCGTTCATTTTCGGAATGGACGAAGGAGGAATTTACTTCCATCTTTTTTTTTATGGTCTCATCTCGTTGAAATTTGCTCTGTGTCTTTTTGGGACGAGGGATTATGTCCCGTAATCTTTATAACACGACATAGGGGGGAAGAGGTTGGTCAAAGAGTATTCATCATTATTTTTTTTCCATCTTCGTCGTATAAATGAGTTTCGTGTTGTTAGCTGATTCGCAAATGAAGGAGCATTAGTTTTCCTGATGATGAATTGTGTCCTGATGCCACTCCGTTCTCAGGAAAATTCCATGTTCAGAATTGCTTAAGAGAACTTATTTTTAATCTCTATGCATGTTGGCTTACAGATGGTTTCGGTTTTTCAATTATTTTTCGACGTTTCTTTTATATTTTCATGAACGAAAGAAAAAGAAATAATTCGTTGGAAACTTTGAGGTGCTTAGGAAATTAATTTGAGGTACCAACTTATAGAAAGAAACCAGTTCGTTTGCATAATGATATATCCTGTGAAAAACTATTAATCCGGTGACTTTATTGTGTTATAATAGACAGTATTTCTTGAAACAATTGTGACCTCGATGCTTGTAAGCAAAATCCTTTGCTGGATTCCAAGAAGCTTAGTTTTAAGTTACAAACATTTAAATTTATAATCACATTGTGTTTCGAAAATATACCACACAAATGATGATATGTAGATTATTCCACAAATCTTTTATATACGATAAACTCCGATTCGAAGATTTTAAACCTTTCTTTCAATAAGCTAAATTAACTTAAGAGTTTTTAATTTGCCAATTCACACACACACTCATTTCCATTACAATATAGTTTAACGAGCTCTTACTAAGTTTTAATATCGCAGTATTTTTACTAGATGAAATAGCTTTCATAAATAGGAGTAAAAATTTAAATAAAAATATCATAATTTACAATAATTGAAAGCAATATTTTATGATGCTATTTAAAAAATTTAAAATGTAATGATTAAATTATGAACCATCTTGAACTCAGTAGCTGCTAAAAAATTAATCGAATAATACCATATAAGTAAATTATTACTTGACCACAAATATGGTAATAAATATAACTTGTTGCATGATCTCTGGTGGAATATGTTATAATCTAAGTTCATGTGATGGCCATCGCGAATTATTTGTGTGAAAGGATTTTGAAATAATTTTGTATAAAAAATTAATTAATTTCTTTTGATTAATGAAGAGAAAATTTGTTCTATATAGGGCTACATACATCAAACATGCCATAGTGAAAATTCCAATCTTGAGAAATGAAATGGAAAACGAAAAGATCCAAATGATTAATAGAATCTCCATTAAAAATCCAACTACTACAATTAAATATTATATTAGTTGAGACAATACATTGGAGTTTAAATTTGTTTATCCGCATGGAAAAAAGTCAGCATATTTATGAAGAGTGTAACATATTTCATAGTTGTAATTTACAATTTCGCGGTCTCTGCGCAATGTTTACATTGTCCACAAAAAAGCGAAAGGTTTAATACGTATGGTCGTGCATATTCATATGAGTAATCAGCAAACAGGTTGGCAGCGAGTATTCTTCTAAGGTGAATCATGGTACCATGCAAGAACCAGTAATTATAGAATTCATAAGTAACGTTTTGCAGAAAGTAGCTCAAACCATTTCTTGTTTCACTATGTTACTCAACCATATGTTACTCAACTATGTTACTTAACCATAATCATCAGAAATGTTAATGTATTACTCAACCATATCATCAGAAATGTTAATGTATTACTCAACCATAATCATCAGAAATGTTAATGTATTACTCAACCATAATCATCAGAAATGTTACTGTATTACTCAACCATAATCATCAGAAATGTTAATGTATTACTCAACCATATCATCAGAACTGTCTTCAGTATTGTTCTTCGTTAACTTTCTTCTAATTATTGTATGCGTTATTAGAACTTTTAGTTTGACCGATTGTGTTTTTATTCCATATACTTTTCTTTCCCTAATCACAGTTTGATGCTATTTCCTGACCAAATCTATTCCTGAAGATATCTTTCTGGTTTGTCCATCCTGCAATTTCAATTTTTTTGATGATGCGACCTTTTTTGTTGAAATACATGCTTAGTCTATAAGTTCCTTAACTAAAACATGATTTGACACTTGATTGAATCACCCTGTAGTGTTGTTGATTTGACACAATAAGTGCCGATCGTATATGTCGAATTTGAGGAACTGATGGGATATATAATCTATATCAGATTCAACTGCACTCGTCAATGTTTACATAGTTTCAATTGGGATTCTACAACTAACTGATTGTAATGCTCAATATTAAATTGTATTCATTTTGTATTGGTTCATGCCCTTGTGACCGTAACTCTTTTACGAATATAGTGTGCACTTTCTACGTCATTAAAAACCAGAGTCATACTTTATTTTATTGCAATTCTGCTTTATTTTTTACACTCTATTTATTTTTGGTATGATAAAAAAAATGATGCCTGAGAACTTACAAATTTGAAAAATATTGCCAGAAAAATAAGAAGGGAAGTGTATAAGTTGAAAATAATCTCTGAATTCAGCAAACTGTGAAATAATTTTTTTTAGGACATAGTGGTATTGTTATAATTTAAGATAAAAACAAATGCAGTAAAAACTGAATTTACATTCATTAAGTATACATACCTGCAAAAACTTTGGAGGAAAGAAAATCAGTAGATTCTACTCATTTTGAGGGAATAAAATCAGCAGACACTACTAGCGATATTTTTGCTAGAAGCAGAATGTTTAAAACTGTAGTACCGCAAAAATAAAATTTTACTCTTTAGATTATACATTCTCAGAATGATTTACGTTAAAAGTATTTTGCGTTTTAATCTTAAATTTTTAATAAAATATTCATCAATTTTAAAAAGGAGCTATGAAAGATAAAAAAATAAAATATATGTAAAAAAATAAATACATCTTCGCTTATGTCCCAGTATTTATTTTATAGGGTAAATTTCAATACATTAGTGCAATTTATAAATATTAAACTTATACAATTAAATAAAAACACAAAATGCAGTACTAAAAAAATTTAATTCAATGAGAGAGAGAGAGAGAGAAAAATACTTCTAAGAATATAGAAATTATCAAATGCTTTGCAGCTAAAAACATACATTTCAAATGCGAATAACTCATGGCAATTTATTCTTTTGATATGTTGCAGACATTTTTAGAAATGAGTTGATAAACTGTTGTTCAAAACGTTTTTTCTCATTTTGAGAATATTTAAGCTATTTTGAGACTGTTTATATTGTTACAAATTTATAAATAATGATTATATTTGTCTTAAAATATCTCAGACAGATCGGAAATTCTCACATTTTGGGCAAAAATTGCGGTATTTAGACGTGTTGTAGTTTAAAAGCGGATTTCCTAATGATTTGGCGACTTGGCGACAGTTGGCGAGATTCTTGGCGACTTGGCGACGGTTGGGGAGATTCTTGGCGACTTGGCGAGAAATCGATACTTCTGGAAACATCCATCACCTAAGTTCTAGGACCAATATTTTTCGAGATAGCCTAGAAGCATCCAGAACCTTGGCGAAATTGGTAGATTTCTCCGCCAAGTCAGGTATAAATACCGCAGCCCGACATGGAAAAGATAGAGTTTTGTGAAGACAGTCAGTGAGTGAAGACGATTAGTTGTGACTGCTAGTTGTTCTCTGTCTGAGGTATTTGAGACCTGTGATTGGAAGCTATTTCTTATTGTATCTGACGAATTGTAGCTGTATAATTGTGATTGTTACAGCGGGAATTTCTTATATCTAGTGGAGATTTTTACGAATAAAAGTCTTGTGTTCATTAAGTGGTTGCTTTATTCAACTCTCAATCGACACGAACCTGTGAAGCTCGGTACAATATATAAACTACTAAAACAACTCAGCAGAATTTTTTCCGACAAAATCTTGGCTTTTATTAAGTTTTTCACTAAAATTGCCAAAAATCAGTAGATTTTTATACATTATTGGGAAATTGAGAGAAATGATGAAAAATCAGGAGTTTCCCCGATAAATTCAGAAGAGTTGGCAGCTATGTGTATGTGCTTCATTATGTATAACTATCTTTGTTGGTACTTGGTATTCACTATTGTAACAGAAAATTAAGAAATTCACCCAAAAAGCAATAATAAACTTTGCATGTTTATCCATTTAATGAGGCATTACAAAAAAAATATCCAACAAAAAATTTTTAACCTACGCCAATTGTTCTAATTGAGTTTAAAATGTAGTCAAGAGAATACTTAAAAATTCCTTGGTTTATTATTAATAATAAAATTTATTTATTAAAAAATTATTATTTTTGTAAAATAATTACTTTAAAATATAGAATAGAAAAAGTCACTTGAAAAGAATATTTCAATCTTTATTTAAGTTTTTGTAACATTAGCAAAATGTTTTCAATCTCAACTTCAAAGATTTATAATTTAATATTTATTTAAAGACAACAATACAGTGTGTAGATTTTTAAATGTTTCTCCAGATAAGTTGCGCCTTACTCTTCTTTCAACCAATCAGAAAGAAGAAAATCTGATTGGAGACAATGTCTCGGATTTGAAACTAATGGTAATTTAGGAAATAATTGGCTCAAGAAAATGGGCCTCGATTCATTTCTTTCACTTAATATTTCGATTCGTAAGTGATCCCTTTCATACAATTTGGCTTAGAAAATTACCATTTCTTTAGTTTTGTCTCTTTAATCTGGCTTAGAAAATTGCAGTGTGGTTTTCTCATAATTAAAAAAGTACTTTAAATTAAAAGAGACCTCGGGGAACCTTTTCCTAACGGTTCGTTTTAAACGCTAAGACATCAAAGGAATCGCAACTCAATAACTTTAAACGCGAATCGAGAGCAGAAAAGAAAGGGTTGAACTGTTTTAGTGAAAAGTGTTGTTTCAAGGAAAGTTTAATTGTGTGTGACGCATTTAACAATTTTTTTTATGATCAAACCTTCATTTGAAGATGCTTGAAATGTAACAGAAATTGGAGTGTTAGAGAGAGAGAGAATATTAATGCACTGAAAGAGGTAATTCTAAAAAACACATCAAGAAAAACTATGTCATTATCAGATTGAAAATTAATTATTCAGCTTTGTAATGTATAAGTTTTTTCCCTGAAAAAAGCATTATTAAGTATCTAATTATTAATTTTGATGATGATATTCATCATGTTTTTTGTAAATGAAGCTATTTCTGATGCATCAGAATTATTTAGATTTTCAAAGATTACTTTTTCTTTAAATTGAAACTTGTTTCTTTTTACTAATTTCCTCGTAGAAATGTTTTTTTTTCTTCAAAATATTCATTAATTTTTAAGTATCACATCAAGATATTTGTCTTGTTATTTTAAAATTTTTGTCAATATATGTTTATATTCTGAAAAAGGTTTACATTGATAAAAACTGTTTACCTTAATGAAATGAAACAATTTCACTCGAAGAATAATGGTTTTTTCCTATTTTTTTTAAAAAAGGAATTTTTTTATACAAAATGAGCTAAATAAAAAATATTATAAAATGTTATGACACTTACATTTAAGTAAAAGTAATTTAAACTATATTTGCAGATTTATTGACATAAATATATTACAAATGGAATTTGTTTTTATGTTTTTACATAAAAATCACGTAAATTTAATACATATTTGGATTTTTTAAATTTTAACTGAAATTGTATAATGTGAATTTAAGTATATTTAACATAAAAAATACATATTTCTTTAATCTTATGCTTTTAGTAAGAAACATGTATTTATAAATAGTTTTTAAAAAGTTGCTTAAATATTTTAATGTATTTGAAGGAAAAACAAAAACAATTGCATTTTTTTTATGTAAATATTATGTATTTTTGAATTTTAAGTTTATGTTTATTACTTAAACTTGTATTTGTGTGTACACATAATGATATAAATAAAATCTCTAGTTAACGTTTCTATATATTTTGATGGACATATTAAATTTCAACTTCTGTTAAAAATAAAGTAATCGTTCTGAAAACCTAAAAAGATAAGAGACTCACACGCATTTTTTCCCCTATAAATTAGTTATCCTATGAAAAATTTTCACTATTATAAAACTTTTTAAAATTCACATGGTATTATTTTCCTAATCATCTCTTTTTCACAGATGGAATGAGACATTTGCATGTGTGAAATGGTGGAAACCTGAAAAAACTCCAAGCACTTATCACAAAAAATTGTACTTGAAAAACAGAAAATAACATCCCTTTCCTGAATAGTTATAGCTATGGTGTCTATACTTCAACAATTCGTGAATTCGATTCCTACTTTGGGAGAAAATATTTTATTCAGAATCCATAAATCTTGAACTGAATTGATATATTTAGATCAAAAGGTTTTCAGCTCGATCCCAGCCTCTATTGAACAAGGGAAATGAATCGTCCGCTTTTACTTTATGCATACAATGTCTATTGAAGTGGGTGCTTGAGAGTTTTCCCAATTTCTTCCCTTACGACACTGAATAGGGTGCACTATCTATGAAAACTTCCCCTGGAAGGTAATTTACAATTTGGATAGTAAAATGTCTTACAAAAGCTTTACGCTGTCCAATCCCACCCACCCTGTCTAGCGTGCCTGACTGCGTATAGGGAGGTCCTGGATTTGAATCTCATTTCGGCATGAATGTACTTTCTTTCTTTCTCTATCTATTTTGTCTTTGTCTTTTTTTGTATGAATGTTTGTGAATGGTTGCCTACCCTATAAACGGGTATCCATGGCATATGTGTACCGAGGAATTTGGATTCCCTACCAAATTACGGTTCATTTGGAAAAATTTAGCTCGCATCCCATATTGCCAGCCTAACTGGCACAAGACAATAACAACAATGCTGTCCAGTACGCGGTGTCAGCTCAAACCAAACTAAACCAAATACTTCCGCAAGGGCTCGGGGCTTGGTGCAAGGAAATATGCTGGCCCAACAACAGCTCAACCGTTTTTCAGTAGCATAATGCTCAGGTATTTATTTACAAAGCATGGATAATACATTAATAACTTAATTGTTTTGAACAATAGAGATATCCATTTTAACAGTGACTGAGAAGAGTATGCGCATTTTAGTTTATAATATTGATATTTTAAATGTTCAATTTGTCACCAAAAGAGTGACCGTTTGAGATCATCTATGTGTGAATGATAAACGTAATAATCTATGTCGCGAATGTATATGCCAAAAGGATGAATGTGTATAATTTTAAATCACCAGTATTAACCGCTAAATTTTAAGAGTTCCTACGCGATTGTTAAAAAGGAGTACCAATTCCACTATCTACTTATCAATTTGACTTGACAACATTTATTTACATTAAAAAAATTTGTAAGAGATCATTCAATAATTTTATACATTTAGATACTTTATTCCGGATAAATAATATTTTTACACATGATTTACACAGAAGGCTGAAATAATAAATATTTTAATAATTATTTGGCACAGATGCCTTATAATCCAGGATGCCAAATTCTGAATTATTTTGGCGATGAGAAAAATGCTGTCAAATTGACATATGCGTCAACTTGGTTGTTGCATTGACGTTGTACGTGCGAGATGCCGTATTTACTGTGTTTGACAAAATAAAATTTTCTGCATAATTCCTATAGGTCTCCATCTCTATGATGTAATAAAAACCAGGTTGCCGTATACATAAGAAAATCCGCCAAAAAATCAAACTCCGAATTTAGCAACGTGGATTATATGGAATCTGTGCCAATTATTTTCAATTCTATAAGTATTGAGAAAAATTGTCATACTGTATTTTATTACAACTTCACCGAAATCCATTTCAGGTATATTATAAATCTGAAATTTCTGTTTTCTATATTCTTTATATTCAGAATAAATGATAAATAACATTTACACACACATAAACATACATGCTTATATATACAACACACACACTTCTGATACTTTTACAGAATACAAAATAATTTGATGACTTCTTTGTTTAAGGAAGCTATAATGAGCTTCATTTATATCGTAGAGTATTTTGTATGATGCAAATTGAAACATATTTATTTGATCAAATGTTTTTAAATTTGATAGTTTAAATTTTTCTCAAGGTACTCCTCACTCAAAAAATCCCATCAGTTTTTCAGCAACAAGATTCAAGAAAATAAGTATAAGCAAAGCACGACGCGAAAAAGGAATTAATAAAAGGGACATTGATTGAAGTTTAAGGAAACCCGAATTGTTGGCGCGCTCTTTAAGAAAATCGCCAGGGAAAAGTCTCTCCCAGCTTGTAGTCTTTAGTTAATTAAAATGAACTTTTAAGCAGGGCAGAGGAGAATTTGAAAGAAGGCGGGAAAAAATAACCGGGAAAATCTCTTTCCAGATTAGGTGAAGGATGTTGGAATGTGTGTTTAATGGGATTATCAGCCGACAACACATGTCCCTTGTAATTCGTGGTCGCTGCTAAGACACTTGAAAAGTTTCTTCTGTTTGGGGGTGGTGTAGGAAGGTGGGATTTCTGGGGGAATTTTCTTAATTACCATTTTTTTCCGTCGGATTTTTGAAAGATCACGGGTGCGGAAAAGGTAGTCTCAGGGTTTAAATGAGCAATGCTATTTGCCAGGACAGTTTTTAATGTATATTGTCCTCGGTGTGAGGAATACAACAAAAAAATAATAAATTTCACGAAAGTTATATTTTGTTCACAACGGTGTAAATAATATGATAATGTGCTGAGTGTTGGTAGAAAAAAAAAAGAAAAAAAACTACCTGTAGAATATGTCCGTGGAATGCGTTTAATTTAGTTTTTCGTGAACTAAAAAGTTGTTTATTAAAAAGTTAATATAAAATTAAGTATATACTTCAAATTCTTGATGATACTAAAATGTTTGTTATTAAAATTTAATTTACATCCGCAGACAAGTAAATTTGAAATTTTTTTTTATTTCAGACGTAATTAACAATACTTTACTTTATGAAAAGTGTTTTATTTTCCGAGGACTTGTGCGATTTCGATTGATTATAAGTTTTCGTTATTAGTTTGAACATCATGAAACCTATAAATGCACATTATTTGTCTTACGATTTATATATAGAGAACATTATTACCTTCAATTTTTTCATTTCCCTCTTCTCTCTCTCTCTCATTTTGTTAAATTATTTTTATTAACTTATTATTTTTAACTTGTGTGTTAAAGATTATCAGTATCTTAATTTGACAACATAAACTTTTTAATGTGCTAGGATAGACATTAGTTTTTTCTTTGATGTATGTTTAAACATAAAAAACTTCAATATATTAAACAATATATATATATATATATATATATATATATCCAATGGTGGGCATGAACCCTACAGAGCAAGGAAGTAACACCCATGCCTGAACCAGGATTCGAACCCGGAACCCACAGCCAGCTCAGGAGGCAGGAGCGCTAACCACTCAGCCATCGGTCGGCATGCATGCATGCATATATATATATATATATATATATATATATATATATATATATAATGGTGGGTACGAACCCTATGACACAATATGGCCAGAAAATTTTGTCGTTACCCAGCGGGCACCTGTGAACCAAGTCATGGAAGCGAGTAGTGTTGTCCACGCCATACCACCACAAATCCGTTTATAGGGTGGGCGACATTCATATATCATCACACAAGAAACGACAAAGAAACACAGAGAGAACATATCAAGAAAGTAACATCCATGCCTGAACTAAGATTTGAACCCGGGAACCACAGCCAGCTGAGGAGGCGGGAACACTAACCACTCAGCCATCAATCGGCATGCATATATATATATATATATATATATATATATATATATATATATATATATATATATATATATATATATATATATATATATATATATATATATATATATATATATCCCGAACATACGTGAAACTGTATGAGGTCTGTCTGGAATAGTTCACAAAATTGTGAAGATAAAAAAACAAATCAATCCAATATGCATTTAAACAATTTTTTATGGACAAAATTGGTAATATGAGCAGGATTATTACTCAAGGTATAAGGAAATTATTCATTACCAAGAACTCTTCAGATTAACTACTTTAAAAATTCAGTTAAAAGATTATTTTGAAGTGGAAAATTTTTTTAAAATCAAAAACTGAATTTCTTAAGCACTATTTTACTATCCACAAATGCGTTATCTTCTTCCTCTAAATATTGAATCGAATCTTCGACGTGTATCGCGGCTCACCATGCACTTATATCTTACACACAGTTCTCTTCCTAATTCATATTTAACGCATCTGCTACAATTTTCTCCTTAGTTACATGCTGGAAGTCGGGATAATCAATATTACGAGGAATCAACTCAATGCTATTATTTTCATCAGCATTTTCTCTACCAGTATATTATGATAGCACCTTCAAATTCTCTTCCTCCTTTCTCTTTGCTCATCTCTTTCAGAGTAAAAAGTTATTTTAATGGGAAATATAATAAACATTAATGAATCCAATGTTTAGTGAAAATGCCAAACAAATCTTCCATGTAACTTCTTTCTCCCTGGGGCCTGAGCAGCCACCAGGTGCGTCGGTAGGTGGTGGATCACCGAACGTCCTGTAGGAATGACAGGATAGCCTTGAATATAGAATCAGAGGCCGCGAACCAGCTCCCGTAAACCCTGGTGTTATGCGTTCCGTGCCTAGGGCTAATTGGCACCGCGGTATTGGTGTCTTAACGGAGCCTCTAGTTGCCTGCCAAACTTCTAGAGTAATTTGCCTTGCCAAGTATCTCAGGCAATGCTGGGTGGACTTATATTACCTGAGCTTATAAATTGTTATCTTGTGGCTGAAAAGACACAAGAAATAACAAACCTTTCTGCATCTGCAGGTGATGCCTCTGAAGTAGATCTTGCTGAAAAAGACAAGGGAACTCAGAGGCCGTAATGAATCATTCACTTGAGGTAGAAATGACCTCCAAACCATCTTCTGGTGAAAGTCAGGAAGCTATCCCTAGTATGACTGACTCTCTGACCAGATGGGACTGTTTCAGCAAGACCCTATCTGCTGGAAATGTCATACGCAAGAGGAAACGGCAGAGCATATCATTTATGAATGCGAGGCTCTTGCCCTCCCTAGATTAACTTCTTTAGGCATCATCCATACTAGAGAGTTACACCTAGACTCCATTAAAGGGTTATCGGACTTTATTAATAAAGTGGGTGACCCGAGCAACTGGAACTAGGAAACATTGGGTTTGGAGTTAATGGTACAAAATGCTGATAAAAGCAGAGGTGCCCAATGACATACAAACTCAATTTTAAGAAGAAGAAGAAGAACTTCTTTCTCTAAGAAACAAAAAGAAAAAATATTTCAGAGTAGAATGTTTCTCGAAGGATCGGGAAAAGGCTGATGTTATCATACGCTAATTTCTTGAACATCATTTATTTTGCAAGCTGATTTTCTGTACAGTTTGCTACGAGTATTGTACGAGTATTATCGCGTATGTCACTTTTCCTCATGTTCTACAATTACTCGGAGGGTGTTGGTTATTTTTTTATGTAAAAAAATGCGTTGGGAGTAATGTTGTAGATTCATGGTTGTTCTGTTGTTCTTGAGCCTGTATTTGAAGTAAACGTCAGGGGACTGTTTTATTGTTTATATATATATATATATATATATATATATATATATATATATTTTAAATTTTTTTATGCCTTTAGTATTGGAATTTTTGTGAAAACTTATCTTTCTGATGAATTATTTCAAATCAAATTTTATTTACGCTAAGTAGCGACATCTTATGGTTTCAAAGCATTGTGGTAAACTTCGGAAATTGCGGAATTATGTCAGTAATTGAAATACTTAATAAGTAAGCCTTTTATTTGTCTTCTGACGTATCATGTTTTCGAAAGAATCATCTACCAATTCTTGTAAAGATTTTTAAAAATAGGAATTGTTTCATTTGTATAATATTAATATTGAATAAGTTTAAGACACATCGATCGACTGCATTTAAAGGTCGCGGTAATGTAGTGAAGGAAGTTGATCTTTTTTGTCTTCATCGGAAGGTTGTGGGTGCAATAACTGCTCATTCAAAGACAGTCGTGCTGAAAGAATCAATGCTCGTTTATTTTTCTTGGAATCCAATGCCTTTCCGTTAGTGTGCTGTGGAAATTTGGAGACCAAAGTGCCAGCTGAAGTGTCAACCTCGTCCTTTGATGGCAGTTTAAGATTACGAAATGGGTAATTACACTTCACGGTTAATAGAATTGGTCTCAAAAATGTATTATTTTTTTATTTATTACATTACATATATTCAGACTTGTATGCTTGATTCTTGAGATCCGCTTGTAAGTCTTCGTCGATAATAGGACAAATAGCACAATGACAGATGTACAACCACAGAAGAATAATGAAGAAAACACCCAGGGCCACGATGGGAATCGAACCCACACTCCTACGCTCTCAAGCGATTAGCGGAGTGATGCTTTTGACCACTCAGCCACGGAGCGCCCCAAAAATGTATTGAGATAGTTTTAATTAAACTAAATTTTGTATGTAAATTAGACTTCGCCGCAGTTTTATTCGTGAAAGTTCTCTGTTCTTAGTTCTTAATCTAACCTTGCACCTAAATATAATTCATTTTTTTAGTAAAATTCATGAAATATTCATTACAAACTTTCTAAAGGTTAGATTTCTGTAATACATTTTCTAATTGTTATTCATGTGAACCGAAACCATTAAATTTTTAATCAGTCAGCCGTCTCGTAATTTTAACTATGGTCCAATGTAAGGAGGTCCACACCCGAGCCTCTCTCTCTCTCTCTCATTACAGGTATCAATAAATAAAAATATTACACAAAACCCATTATTTCTCCATTCATCCCTCTCTTAACTGTACAATAAAAAAGTAACTAATAAAAAGCTTAAAACACATGCTTAATTTTTATATTCGTCATATGGTAGAAAGAATCTTAAATTTGGTTTCTACCATTTTTTTCCAGAAAAATAATGTGATTAATATTTGTGAGCTTGTGTACTTAAGACTAAACTCTTCTTAATTATGTATTAAGAGAATTTAATGAAGAACCCCTCGGATAATTTGTGATTATATATTCAGCATTTATTATTATTTTAGTGAAAAACTTCTCGTGAAAAAGGAGATCGTATTTTATAATTAAATATTGAATATTTATTATTTTTTTTTTTTCTGAACAGTAACAGCTTATGCCATCTTGCTCTACTACTCAATGTAATAGTCTTCCAATCTCATTTGCATACAATTATTACAATCTCAATGGCATCAAGCCATTTATTTGCCGGCCTTGCTCGCTTTTTAGCTCTGAACGGTGTTTAAACTAGGTTTGGTAGCTGCGAGCATTTTTATTTTTATTTATTTATTCTTTTGTCGTGTGTCCCTATTTAATATGCAGAAGAAAGGACAAACAAGCAGATATCGAGAAACATTTATTGACGAGGGTCATGATTCCAAATAGGAACTTGAGGGGTTGGCTGGTTTCTTTTTCGAAACGGGAATCTATTACTGGTAAAATCCGACTTTTTCCCCAGTTATACATCCAAGTCTAATTCGGGATTCGAACCCGAATTCACTCGGTGACAGCTGGGGAGGCGGGTTTTTTTTTTATTAGGTTTGCGTTTTTTATATGAAAACATTTATTTTTTTGTCACGTGTCCCTATTTAATATGCAGAAGAAAGGACAAACAAGCAGATATCGAGAAACATTTATTGACGAGGATCATGATTCCAAATAGGAACTTGAGGGGTTGGCTGGTTTCTTTTTCGAAACGGGAATCTATTACTGGTAAAATCGGACTTTTTGCCCAGTTATACATCCAAGCCTAATTCGGGATTCGAACCCGAATTCACTCGGTGACAGCTGGGGAGGCGGGTTTTTTTTTATTAGGTTTGCGTTTTTTATATGAAAACATTTATTCTTTTGTCACGTGTCCCTATTTAATATGCAGAAGAAAGGACAAACAAGCAGATATCGAGAAACATTTATTGACGAGGGTCATGATTCCAAATAGGAACTTGAGGGGTTGGCTGGTTTCTTTTTCGAAACGGGAATCTATTACTGGTAAAATCGGACTTTTTCCCCAGTTATACATCCAAGCCTAATTCGGGATTCGAACCCGAATTCACTCGGTGACAGCTGGGGAGGCGGGTTTTTTTTTTATTAGGTTTGCGTTTTTTATATGAAAACATTTATTCTTTTGTCACGTGTCCCTATTTAATATGCAGAAGAAAGGACAAACAAGCAGATATCGAGAAACATTTATTGACGAGGGTCATGATTCCAAATAGGAACTTGAGGGGTTGGCTTGTTTTTTTTTTCGAAACGGGAATCTATTACTGGTAAAATCGGACTTTTTCCCCAGTTATACATCCAAGCCTAATTCGGGATTCGAACCCGAATTCACTCGGCGACAGCTGGGGAGGCGGGTTTTTTTTTTATTAGGTTTGCGTTTTTTATATGAAAACATTTATTCTTTTGTCATGTGTCCCTATTTAATATGCAGAAGAAAGGACAAACAAGCAGATATCGAGAAACATTTATTGACGATGATTCCAAATAGGAATTTGTGAGGCGTTGGCTGGTTTCTTTTCCAAAACGGGAATCTATGACTGGTAAAATCCGACTTTTTCCCCAGTTATACATCCAAGCCTAATTCGGGATTCGAACCCGAATCCATTCGGTGAGAGCCAGGGAGGTGGGTTTTTTTTTATTAGGTTTGCGTTTTCAGTTCTATATGAAAACATAAATCCAATAAATGGATAGCCCAGCCCTCGAATATTTAACAGCGATACCAGTATAAAATACTGCTTATCAATTTAAATATTCATTCAAGTTGTACAGATTGCTAGTGGAATGTATATGATACTGGTCACATGGATTTCTTATAAATGATAAATGGAACTCACATTGTATTAAGTGTTAATTTTTGTGCAGAAAATAACAGTAGAGTGAAAAGCCAGCCAATTCAAGCTTTATAAATTTTCCACAAGAACATAAAGATTTCATTTGACTCCCAAATTCAAAGCGAAGAACTATATTATCAGTAAAAAAAATTTCGATCGAAATGTGGTTTTGTCATAATAATTTTTTTTATGACATTTTGCCTTCATCCGAGCACACTTAAATTTTCTGATGCCTTTTATCTCCCGCTCGGAGAAGCTCCTTTTCCACTCGGACTCCCCTCCTCAAAACTCGGAGGACGAGGTGTGCGTCTGAGAGGGTGGAGTACTTATCAGAGCGTGAAGTTAAACCAGCCGAGAAATTGTGCTTTCTCGTATTAAGAAAACTTTAGTCCTTAACTAACACAATGCACCTGGGGCAGTTCTCTTTCTCTCAAAGGGCCCTTGTTTGTTTGTGGTGTCTTAAATCTGTCCGAGTTCAGATGACGAATGTCACCACTTAAATGGAAGTTGTGGGCAGGAAGGTATTTTCGAATGAACTTTTATTCTTTGCGTGAACAGTTTGGTGATTAATTTAACTGACAACTTTCCTTCTTCATATGACTTTGTTGGCGTTTTTATTTCATTTTAGCTTCATATTTTGTGAGTAAAGTCTTGAAGTTGTTGTTTTTGATTCATATTTTAATTTTTTACTGAAAAAAAACAAATGTTCTTTGAAAGGCGTTTATTTTTTAGCAGTTTGTATTTAAAAATATATTTTTTCAAACAATTATTTTTTTTATATTATTACTAGAACGAAATTCATAAATGGCATTTCGCTCTAGATGAAATTTTTTTGACCATTTAAAATGCATGTAAGAATCAATTGTGATATTTCATTTGAGATTTCAACTTTCTAGGTTGTGAAAAGTTCCAACATAGTGAACTAAATTTTTGACGAGTTTTGTGAAAAAACTCAATCTTACTGAATGAGAGCTATAAGCCTACGAGCATTAAGCTCCAAAACAGTTTCTGTCATATTACTACTACTACTAAGAATCACACACACACAATTGAAGCTTAAATATATGATATTCACAAAATAAGAATTTAAAAACATATATATATATATATATATATATATATATATATATATATATATATATATATATATATATATATATATATATATATTATTATTATTATTATTATTATTATTATTATTAATTAAATTTAACAGCTTAACCAAAGTGATTCTTTTAACGTTCTTGATTTCTTCTGTTTGCAGGAGGCTTCTTACTGGATCCACTCCCCACAGAAGATCCAGAACCTTCATCGACTCCCGTCTTCTTGGAAGAACCCCAAGATTCATATGTCATCCGCAACAAGCCAGCAACCTTATCTTGCAAAGCTAGACATGCACTCCAGGTACAAATTTAAATGTAGTTCATAAATGCATAGATTTATATTATACCCTTCATTTCGAAAGCAAAAAGCACATAATATGAAGTAATGTAGTACTGCTCGTAACGTAATACACACAATACACATATAACATATGTAATGCAATACACACATAACGGTTGTTGTTGTTGCACCAGCATGCTTCCCTGCATCTAGCCCTGAGTTGGGATCCACCAGTTAGATAGAAGCAGCGGGGTGAAGTCTTCGTGATTTTGAAGCACGGACCCAACATAAGACCCCCGATACTTGGCCTGCCCCACCCAGAGGTATCATTAAAATGGCCACACCACGCCCAGTTTTAACATGCCCCAACCGTCTGTAACAAACCTGAAGGATCTTCGGTTAAGCCGGGATTCGAACTCACTACCTTCTGATAATGAGAACCACGCCCTAACCAAACAGGCCATCCCAGCCACATACATAGCCCCGAACTGTAATTCAAAAGGTTGGAATACTCGCTTATCGCCTCGTCATTTTGAACTATGGTCAGGCGACGAGGTCACATTTAAGATGATACCGTCCTCTCTACAACCACGACATACCAGCTGAAGTACTTTGGAACTCACGTGAACTCGTCCCCAACCCACGGAGCTCCTGAAACCGAGTGAGGGAGTGTATGTGGTCACCCTCCCAATCACTGCCCGTGGCAAATGATCCTTCCCTCTGCTGATCTTAAGGGGAAGTGGTGTGAAGCTACTGATCCATTGGACCTCTTCTCATATGTAAAAAAGGACATTATATGATTCGTTATTATATCCATCATTAGTTGAAGCACTGTTGCCATTATCACCTGCATCATGTAAAGAAATTACTATATATTACCTGAGGTTTCTTATTATTTTAATTAATATTAAGGTATATCGCAAATATTTATAACCAATTTTGAGATATTTGAATGGCATATAAAACATTTATGATAGTAAGTTTTCGGTGTTTTATTTCAGGCATAGATTCAATCAACATGATGTTTTATAAGCATTTTGAAATTTTTTTCCAAAACAAATACATTTTCTTTGAACTGAAAAGTTACAAGATTTCATCATATTTTAATTATTGTATCTTCTTGTTGCGTACTTTTCATATGCAAATAGTGACCATAGACAGACTATAAAAAATCTAGTTTTTAACATTAAACTCCGTCCTTAAAAATACTCTTCGCAACTAATATTATAACTATGTATTGCATACTAACTAAACATTTTTCCTAATAAGAAAATGTAAAATGTTTATTGAATAGCTTTGCATGAATATGTAGATTTCATATAATAACATAAAAATATCGATGCCATGTTATGCACGTGTAATACATAATCGTGTTTTGTATCACACAAAATAAACCTTTGAAAAATAAGTAACTTTTAATACTTAATGCGATTTGTTTTTGTTATTTGTTCAAAATTATACATCGGTTCATTTATCAAAAATACTTTTATAGAGAATTATAAAAACATCTTATTGATTTCAATGTCCCATTATTTTTTCTACCATTTGTGATAAAAATACTTATTAAACTCATCTAGAAACAACTTCAGTATTATCTTATGAAAATAATTATAGCCCACAAAAAGGGTGAAACATTTTTAATAATATATATTTTACAAATTACGTGTTTACATCTAAATTCAAAATCTTTTTAACATTCAACATTTTAATGTGATCTGTCTACCTTTCTGATAGTTGAAAACAAAAATTAAGCATTTAACTAATTTTAACTTACTTTAATGTAATATATTAAAATATTCATTAATTAAGAGTTTTTATTTAAGTAGACTCATTTGTAATTATGTAACCAAAAATATTTTTCATTCCTAGTTTCCAAATAAGTAATCCAAAGACATGAAATTTTGTTGAATTGAGGGATAAATAATTATAATTTAAATTTTACATCATTTTTGCATCAAGCAGTCTTGTAAGATAAATATTTATATTTCTTTATTAGCAACCACATTATTAGAGATAAAGATAATTAGAAGCGTTTTGTGAGAAAAAAAAATGAGTTTTTGAAAAAGGTAATATGCACAACTTAGATATAATTCCTCGACTTTAGTTACTTTCCATTCTTAAAGTGTCGTTTGCAGAAGTGGAAGACTAAGACCACATGCAGGCGATAACTTTTATAAAGTTCAATTAGCTGTTTCCAAGATAAATGGAATCATTACTTTGTATGCCAAGTTTTGACTTAGAATATTCAATGTAGGAGTTGAATCTGGAGAATTCACAGGTCATTCTGCTCGCTTCAAACCTTGATCCTGTAGGTTTTCTTTTACAAGCCTAAAGTGTCAAGGTCAAGATCCTCCATTACAAGATATATTCATCAACAGTCGTTTTGACACATGAATTATAGATTTTTGGTTTTTTTAAAGTGTTTTTAGAAGTGCATGTAGTTCTGGCTTGAATGCATCATTCTCTATTTTCGTGCACACTCATACGAATGATGTTAGTTTTGTATCATTTAGTTCCGCATATTCTTCTAGTCATTACACCATCTGAATCACTTTCTAAAGTATATTTGGATTGTTTTTACCAAAAATCGTGGTAAACCACTTTACTGTTAATAGAAACAGCAATTATAAATGTACCTGACTACATGATGTTTGGTTAATGATAAATGTTTAATATTCGAATAATCATCTAATTGGGATTAACTAGAATTGCGTCATTCTTTAGTTTTCTTGTCTCACATAAAGAATTGTCCACCATAAAGAATCGTACCATTATGTCGGTTTAGAGAGATATGCAAGGGGTCGTCTAAAATATAACTTTATGTTGAAGAATGCTTTTTCACTATAGTCACAAATGTCAAGGCAGAGTTGACCAAACAATCATTTGAGACTTAAAAAAACACGCATTGTTGAAGGTTTGAGTTAATATCACCACACAAATATTTTTTAAATAACTTAATGTGATATTAATCTATGAATTACAGTTTTCTACCATGTGACATGCATTTGCTAACTTAATCTTAATTTAATAATGATCGTCAAAATTTAGAGTTTAGTTTTTGATTCAGTTTAGGTGGTGGCCAATGCAGGGTGATATTTTGTATAGTTTTAATTTTATTGGGACTTCCAGCTTAAATGGATGAATTAAAAACCTTTATTTCTGATGTAGCAGTTGAATTCTCGAGTAGTTGAATTGATAGCTAGTGTGCTACTCATATATATAAATATTGGCGATAAAATTCTATTTCTGGTATCCATGGTATTTTCACGCTTTAGCTAACGTAACGTAAAACAGTTTAGTTACTTAGGAACTTTGATCTCATGTAACAATGATTTAAAAATCGAAATTAATAATAGAATCTTTCTTGCTAATAGATGTTTTTATGGCCTCTGAAGCCAATTCAAATCTGGGTTAATTTCTATAAATACAAATTTGAACCTATATAAAACCCTAATCAGGCCAATTGTTCTGTATGGTAGTGAATGCTGGACCCTCATTAAGACAGAGGAGGAAAAGCTATTGATCTTTGAAAGAAATATTTTGAGGAAGATATTTGGACCCATCCAAGTGAATAATGAGTGGAGGATTTTATTCAATCATGAAATCAATAGAAAATATAGCAAATACGGTGGGACCGATATTGTAAGAACTATAAAGGCATCACGAATAAGGTGGTTGGGCCACCTGTACAGATGCACCGATGCTTTTCCCACCAAAAAAGTGACATTCTCAAAAATCGAAGGGATTCGTCGTAGAGGACGTCCACCCACGCGGTGGCTGGACGATGTTGAAAAAGACCTCAAAATAATGGGAGTCAACCGATGGAGGGCTGTTGCGGCTAATAGAGTCAGCTGGAAGAAGATCAGCGAGTCAGCCTTGGCCTGCAATAGGCTGTTGAGCTTATGAAGAAGAAGCTAACGTAATTTTATGGTTGCGATTTTGTTATTTACATTTTGGTGTCTATGTTGGCGCCAAAAATGTCAACAAGAAATCAAGAGAAGATAACTTTTACTCGCTAAAGTGAAGAGATCCGTACAGAGGGTAAAATGCGCCAAGCAGGCGGATAAAGTGGTGCGATAAGTTCGTCAAATTGGTTTAACGGTTCGGATTACGTATGTATGACGTGTTTTTGTTTATTGGGTAACATGATCGCGTGACAAGCGCGTTTTGTATGTAACCCTTGAAACTATTATAGAATAATATTTAATAATTTAGTTTCGATATTCGAATTTTGGAGTTTGTGTGTTGCTAGCGAAAATTAACTATGGATGAGAATGTATTGAACTGACGTTTTTTTTATTTACAGCGTGATGGTAGTAAGAAAGTAAGTATATGAATTTTTAAGTTGTGTGTATTGCATGTTAGTGTTAGAATGTGCCGCGTACTGAAATTTCTTTAATGTGGGTGCCATTGCTCGGTATATTAAAATTCGAGTTTAAACAAAAAGTGAGATTTGTTAACGTTCGAAATTTAGTTTTATTGCCCGGTTGGCACTGTAGTAGGTAGCGCTACACTGATGTTTTTTTAAGGTGGGTGCCATTGCTCGGTATATTAAAACTCGAGTTTAAACAAAAAGCGAAATTTGTTAATGTTCGAAATTTAGTTTTATGGCCCGGTTGGCACTGCAGTAGGTAGCGCTACACTGATGTTTTTTTAAGGTGGGCGCCATTGCTCGGTATATTAAAACTCGAGTTTAAACAAAAAGTGAAATTTGTTAACGTTCGAAATTTAGTTTTATTGCCCGGTTGGCACTGTAGTAGGTAGCGCTACACTGATGTTTTTTTAAGGTGGGTGCCATTGCTCGGTATATTTAAAATCAACTTTTAAAAATTTCGTACCTATTTATTATAATTTTAAAACTTCTACAGTATTTAATTATAATGAAATATTCAACTTTTTAATGTTTGGAATTCTAAAAAACGCGCGATTTCAAAGCTGAAGTTCGAACGCGATCGTTATTGGTTGACATCTATCGCGCGTAGTGACGTAATTTAGGTTGGCGACAGAGCTGTAGAGCGCTTGGTGCCAAAAGTTGAAATTGCGCCAATCGCGTACGGGTCTGGTAACTTTAACCCTTTTACTTTATTTTCTACTGTCTGCCAATAATGATATTAGGTTATTTATGTACTATTGGGTATTCTGCAAAAATGTAAAATATATTCCATGTTTTTTTTGCATTTTAAATACATATCTATTGGTTAATTGTTGAAATTTCTTTTATAGGTATATTTTGAATGCAATGGTCGCTTGGCAGAAACCAGGCAACACAGTTCTCAGCAATATGTGAATCCGATGACAGGTGTCCGGCAAGTGGAGGTGTCCGTCGATGTCACTCGGGGTGACGTGGAAAAAATTTTGGCAGGTGATACTTACAGCTGCTTTTGCTTCGCATGGTCTTCTACCGGTCGTATCAGAAGCAGGAAAGCTGTCGTCAGTTTGGCCTGTAAGTACATGATTTTTCTATGCATCATACCTCTTTTGAAATTTGTTCTTTGATTAGTTTTATGGTATACTTAAACTGATGTAAAGACATAACTGTCCCTCTATGGCCAGTATGTTTTTCAAGTGGAAGTCTAGAATACGATTCTATTTATTGTTAAAAATGATATTAGAGTTATACTGTCTTATTTTTTATATTGATAAGTGACAGGATAGGTGCTTGGAAATATTTAAGTGAATAAGCCTAAAATTAAATAAGGTCTATAAAATTTGAAGAAGAAGAAGTGGATCTAGTGTTTGTTAGGTTCCTAGCCTAAATGGCCATGTACCTTCTGTTCCTAAGAAATTTTTCTACACCTAACTTTAGTTGAGATTAACATAATGATTTCAAAACATAAGGTTATTTAAACACAAAAGATTAAGAAAATATTTTGACTCTTAGGTTAAAGTGCTCCCAACGAGAGTTCTTTGCATGATATTGAATAAACATAAAAAGAAAAATTTGAATACACATTACAAACAAGAGTGAAAAAAATAAAATAAAATAAAATAAAATTACAGTTATATACATAGTAACAGTATTGATATAACTACATAAAGACAAAATATTTTTTTTATTCTATTATATATGCATATATATAAATACAATTTTTTTTCCTTTTCTGTATTTTATTTTATATATATATATATATATATTTTTAAGAATAAGAAGAAGAAATTATTAATTTCTACTTTTTGGGAGGCAAATAGATAAGTTTGAATGTGGCTTAGCCCGCAGAACCGTCCTTGGTCTGTGGAAATTGGAAAGATCATAGGGACTGTAGTTTTCAATTGCTTGAATTTCAGAGTTATCAATTTCATAAAGATTGTTGTAGAAGCGAAAAGCAAGGAATTGGACGTATCTTGATAGGGGAAGGACACCCAAATTGTTTCTGATGTGTTCGTTTCTGATGTAGAAGTCTGATTGAGTGATCAGTCTAAGAAATTTACTTTGCTGACCCTCAAGAAGTTTCAGGTTCGTTTCTGCAGCACCACCCCAGATTGGGAAAATTTGAACTGTCCTCTCAAAAAAAATTTCCTTAAGGTTGTTAAAAGCACTTTACCATAATTTTCAACTATTAGGCTACATGAATATATGTGTTGAAAGCTATATTCATGTAGCCTAACAGTTGAAAACTGAAAAATGTGACATCAGTGACTATTAGATTGAATGAAAAAAATATTTTAAATTAAATTTTCCTTTTATTTTTTGAGTTATAAGGAGATTAAAAGAAGGAACATATTTATTCATAAATGTTTGAAAATTTCCATTGGAACAGCTTTTAAAATTTTAGTATTCAGTGAAAACTGCAAAATGTCTTGATAAATATTATTTATTATCTATGCAAATTGCGTAGAATATTCAAAATTTTCCTTCCAGCGTAATATTCCAAAAAATTGTTTAATTATATCAATTAAGAATTAAAATCCAAATTTGTCAAAATTTTAAAAACATTTTACCATAACTTTCAACTATTAGGCTACATGAAGGTATCTGTTAAAAACTCATTATCACTGAAAAATGTGACATCAGTGACTATTATATTGAATAAAAAATGTTTTAAATTAAATTTTCCTTTCATTTTTTGAGTTATATGGAGATAAATATAAGCATATTTTATTCATAAATGTTTGAAAATTTTCATTGGAACAGCTTTAAAAATTTTAGTTCTCAGTGAAAACTGCAAAATATGTTCATAAATATTATTTATTTTCTATGCAAATTGTGCTGAATATTCAAAAATTTCCTTACAGCATAATATTCCAAAATTTTTTTTAATTATATAAGAATTAGAATCCGAATTTATCAAAATTAAGTAAATAAGTTTCATATAAATATGTATAAAAAGTCATATTACTCAGATATGTTTCAATATACATTATTTACAAAGTTTAGAAGTCGTTTGTAGTAAAGGAATAATATTCATGATAAATTCCCCCTTTAAGCAAAAATCATTTAAGTTTTTATTATTTCTTAGTGCATGATTTCATCCAATCTCAAACAATTTACAAAAATATTAGAAATTTTCTTTCACGAATTGAATCTATTTATATCATACAAAAAAGTATTTCATATCATAATCTAAGTTCTTACGTATTCTTCATGTGAAAACAATATATATCCAAACATAATAATAGATAATATTTGTAAATATTTGCCAAGAATCATTACTGCATAATTTTTTAACATATAATAACAATCCCTTTTTCATCTCCGATTATGAAAGGTATAATTGTTTAATATTTACTATTTCTGTTTTACCAAGGGTCATATAAACCAAAAAATTCAGAAAGTCACTAATATTATGATGAAAGTTTTTATAGAAAGATAGGGAGAGAAAAACGCTTCCCGTTCTTTTACCAGGAAGCTTTGAAAGTAAAATTCGGGTGGTCTTTCTTTTGGTGAGGGAGAAAAAAAAATTGTCGACTCTTCCGTTTTTTTCAGCAAGGGCTTTCTTCGATAAACGCTTTCCCGTTCTCTGTTTTTTGCAAGCATCAGCGATTCCCGTTTACATCGAAAATCCGAGGGATTTCCCCCGTTTATTCCCCCCCTCACTTTCTTCCTCTTCCTATATTTTTGTCAGATAAGAAAGTTTATTTTGAGAAGTCGAAATGAAGAATGGTTGGGTAACATTGGAATTAGTAGGTTATTAAGGAAATAAACCCCCATCTACCAGTCGCCCAGCCTTAGATAAATACAACTGGTATTTTTAACTCTTGATTCTGGGGATGGGGAAGTGTATGTATGTATATATTGGGCCTTTCTCTTGCTAATGGCTGTTTTTGGACTTTGGGGCGTCTTATAATGATTACGAGAGTTTGGAAGTGTTATTACTGAGAGATTAATTTATGTGTGCGTGCTCACACGACGAGGTGTTATTTAGTCTGAAAATGCGGCATTGGCGTCATCACGTTGCTGTACAGAGATAACAGCTCCCAAATATTTTTATAATGAAGTAGTCGGGAATTAGGTAAAAGCAAGATCACTATTTGAGATATTTATAATCATCTTAGCTATATCTCGATGGAAATTATTTATGTTTCAAATTCTGGTATTTGATCTTTAATAACTGATTTTGAAACAGTTTTTAATCCGATGAATATTTAACTGTTTTAATTTTATTAACTTCTTTGCAAATAGTACTGTGTATTATGTGACGCTGTATATGAACACATAATTTTTGATCATTACATACAACACATATTATAAAGGTAATGTAGAATAATCGTATTTTATTCTATTTACAATTAATTTTTCCTTATATTCCCAAAAGATTTTTAGAAAAGAAACTATAAATTACTAGTCTTCGTGAAGTTTATACAGTGTGTTCTCCACATTTCTTTATAAAATAGGTTGAAAATTACCCTTGTCTCGAACTTCTTGTCACTCAACTTCAGGTGTATATATATATATATATATATATATATATATATATATATATATATTAATTATTTTGAATTATTTTGAACGTACAATTTTTTAAGTGGTGAAAATTAAAAAAAAAATGATGAAAATCAAGATTATAACACTATGAAGATTTCGTAATCTTGAACAGAATATAAATTTTACACAACTGAATTCCATTCTAATGAGATATAATTAGATGTATAGAGGTACTCTTTTTCATCAGTTTATAAAATAATGAAAATGATGAGGAAGATTAGAACTAATTTCTGTAAATACAAATGATTGCACCCGAATTAATTATTAATCGGTATTTGGATGCACCCGAATACCAAATAATCACACATTTTAGATCGTATCGCTTGAAGATTTTTAGCCATTTTCAAAAATAGGAAATTATCAGTAAGTTCTATTAGAAAATTTATCAGTGATTTATAGCAGAATCTGAGGAGTTTTTTGATTGAAATTCGGGAAAAAAATCTGCTATTCAAAGTTTGAAGTTTTAAAATTGAAAGTAAAATGGAAATTACTAATATCTATTTTAGTTTTTCAAATAATTTTTATAGGCGTATATATATTTACACACACACAAATATATGTACATACATGTGTATGTTTATGTATAATTCACATTTGATAAAAACACTGTTATTTGTGGTTGATGTGTGTTATCCCACTTGATCAACCGAGGCATTGATGAAATCTTGGAACCCGTGGGGGTCATGAGGGAGGGCGTGAGACGCATCTTCAGGAGGTTCAAAACCAAGAGGCATCAAAGGTTGATGTCCAGCTTTTGCCTCAAGCCTGCCTGCAAAGCATTTTAGCTGAGCAAATGGTTGAGTTTTCGTTATTTAGAAGTAGAAGATCCCCAGACCTAGCCTGCCACGTCAGAGGTATCATTTCACTTGGAGGGCATTGCAACCACGACATATTTTACGTGTCCCAGTCACAATTGGCTAACTTCTTTCGGTTTGATCGGGAGTCGAACACACTTCCTTTGGATAAGAAAAACGAACGCCCCAACCAATCTGGCCAATAAGTGTTAGGAGAATTTGTAGTCACTCCTAAGGAATAACTAATAATATAAAATTTATATACAACTTCTTAGGCTCTTTTTTATATTGATTTCTTTTGAAATCTTTTTCGTTTGTAGTTGTGTTTATATTTCTATCCCGATAGTAAAAAAGTAATTAGGAATCTCCCAAGTACTTTCAGCTCGTTATATACCACGGAATATAAGCAATGACATCCTGTAATTCAATCTCTCATTACTTAATAATGATTTCTTACTGATGTTTTACTCGAAGTAAAATAAATTCCACAACAATTTTTAATTTATTTCTAGAAACAATTAACTGCAATTTCACACTAAATGAGATTATTTTTACAAATAATAAGAAAATATGTTTTTTTTTTAAATTTCGCCTAACTTTGTTGTGTGCCATTTACCGTAACACAATTTCTTGAAAGCGATCGATAACAATCTGAAGGAAAAGCAAATCAAAATTTATCTGATTATGTGGATAATTAGGTGGTGACTGAGATTCTTAAGTGACGAAACATCGACGTGAACTTTCTTGATTTATCTTCTGGCCAATAATGGATTTCTTTCAGACTTCTAACAAGAAATATTTCCGAAAGGGCCATCAACACTGATTCGTTTTCAGATAGCTTTTGACCCCTACCGAGTTACAGAATTCTAGCAAATCCATTTTTCTTGTCATCAAGCGAAAAATCACGGTTACCGAAATATCACATTTTGGCTGAAAAGCAGTCATAGATAAAAAGTAAAATAAGTGAGATATTGCTCTTAAGTTTTAGTTATCTTACTCTAATGTTGCTAATCAATTCTTCTTTTTAATCAAAAGCGTATTTATTATTGCAGTTGAATAGGATATATTTTTGTATGAATGAAATGATATTACACCAGTAGTTCCCGAACTAGGTATTTTATTTTAAAATGGTTTCAAAATGTTTTATGCAAAGATGTGAAGCATAGTTAATAAAATAATCGAAGATAATCGCTAAGAAGGTATTTGCGAAATTTCGTTTAAGAAGGAGAAATGGTTTCAAGCATGCTTTTGAAAAGGTGGTCCAAATGTATCATTAGAATTTATCTTATCTCAGATTAGAATTTATCTTATTACGATATTTCTGTTTGGCTTGGTATAGATACTATGATTGTCTGCAGAAAAGAAAATCGAAGGTTTGAGGACACCACACTGAACACCGTTGTTGTTGTTGCTGCAACAGCATGCTTTCGTGTCCTGAGCTGGATTCTATCAGTTAGATGGAAGCAGCTGGGTGGAAGTCTTCCTAATTTAAAAGCAGGGACCAAGCAGAAACCCCCAATACTTGGTCTGCCATTCATTAGAGGTATCCTTTCACGTGAAGGACATTGCGACCAAGGCGTATGTAACGTGCCTCAGCCACCTTTAATGATTACGATGGATGTTCGGTTAAATTGGCTTTGTAACCCACTACCTTCCATTAACGAGAACGACTCACTAACGTCATTCTCATTAACGGAAAGTTGTGGATTCGCTGCACCAGCCCACCCCTGCGCTTATTGAATACCGTGGTAGATCTCATCAACGCGTTTACCACTTACAACCGAGATGACAAACATGTTATTGGGAACTCTTTAAGTGGATTATACAGCGACGTCATAAGTCCTGAGTCAAGAGATGGCGTTGTTTGAAGGACAACAAATGTCTATCTGCATGCACAGTCGAAGTCGTTTGCGGTAACATGGATTTTAGCAGGGCTCCAATAGGTTGACCATGAGCTCGGCTGTTCTTAACGTTACATCATAGAAGCACCTTTAACAAGGTGACCAACGACAAATCTGTTATAGGCAACATGTTATTGGGAACTCTTTAAGTGAATTATACAGCGACGTCATAAGTCCTGAGTCAAGAGATGGCGTTGTTTGAAGGACAACAAATGTCTATCTGCATGCACAGTCGCAGTCGTTTGCGGTAAAATGAATTTTAGCAGGGCTCCAATAGGTTGACCATGAGCTCGGCTGTTCTTAACGTTACATCATAGAAGCACCTTTAACGAGGTGACCAACGACAAATTTGTTATTGGCAACATGTTATTGGGAACTCTTTAAGTGGATTATACAGCAACGTCATCTGAGTCAAGAGATGGCGTTGTTTGAAGGACAACAAATGTCTATCTGCATGCACAGTCGAAGTCGTTTGCGGTGACATGGATTTTAGCAGGGCTCCAATAGGTTGACCATGAGCTCGGCTGTTCTTAACGTTACATCATAGAGGCACCTTTAACGAGGTGACCAATGACAAATCTGTTTCCAGGAATGGCTGGTCTCATATTTTTTGATGAATCTCGATTTCGTTGATAATACCATGTTTGTTTATAGTATTTAAAACGCAAATTGCCACTGCGCAATCACCATTGCCATGTTAGCCTACCATCAGGAATGACGGTATAGAATGCCAATGGATTTCGTCTCAATCATCTCTCGTTCGTGTTGGCGGTATGTTTAAAAATATGGGTTAAATTTTTGTGGCGATGAACCCCGTATCTCAATCTTTTATTCAATCCAGGGAAAGACTATATTTATACTAATAATTAAATGAGTTTTGTTTGTATTGTTCTTTCTTTGACTTTGTTTGATTCAAAAAATTTTCAACAGCTGTTCTTGTTTTCACGGACCCCATATTCTTCACCATTATAAAAGAGTGTTCTAAGTTTGTAGAGGAACCATTTCGTCTCTATTGACCAATCTCTATGATCGGTGACCATTGCATCGTACTGAATATAAATGTATAGTATGAATTTATGAGAAATTGGATATATATTTTATGAGAGATTACTAAATGTTTAAAGTAATCTTATACAATTACCGTCTTCGAATTCCATTTATTTGTCTAAATCTTTGCGGTGGTGATTAGTATGTAATTTTTCAATAGAATATTATTTAGATGATTTTTGTTAAAGCTAAATAAGTAATGTTTCAATTACTTTATTTGTTGAAATATTTTGAAAACCTTTTAAGAAATAAATTTATTTTAGGTAGGCTTAAAAATATTACAGCGTTTAAGTGTTACAAGGGAAAAAATTGGAAAAGCTATGTATATGAAAGAGTGTCTTATATCTAGATAAATTACATTCATAGTTAGAAAAATATTAATGTTGTTAAAGTTACCGGAAAATAATTTTTTTCTAAGAAAAAAATGACGCTGAATGATGAAATGTTTTCTATAGAAAGTTATATATTGTATTCGATATTTATTGTATACTCAAAATTGAAAGAACATAATCATGTTTTTATTTTCCAAAACAGATTACTAAGCGTTGATACAAATTGAGCATTTAGTTATGGAACATTTGAAACATATCATTATTTTCTTTTATGAAATTCCATTGTATATCATATCGAGAAATCAAAAAATAAAAGTTTTGTAGTGACAGTTAAAAAAATCCAGAATTTATTATAAACTTTATCCTTAATATTAGCTAGATTTTATTCTTTTGCTTTTAACAAATGGCAAACGAATCTTAGAATTCCCACGAAATTCAGGATGTAATGAAAAAATTGAATGTAAAAAAATCACTAAAAGCTCATTATTCCACTCATTTAAATCCATTAATTGTGAACAACGTTTTGTGTCCAACCCTCCTAACAGAATGTCGTTTGAAAAAATACAAATTCCATTCCAGTGCAACGAAAATAAGTCGTCCTTTAGAAGTTTCAGTGAAATCGTTTGCTTTTGTTGAATTTTTTTCCTCCTTCTGCTTAGTAGTCTTTTTAATCACTCGAAAAAGAATTTGAATTAAGTAGGTAATGGATAAAGTGGACAAGTGGTCGAATTAATATTCCCTCCCCCCTAATTCTTCAGCTACAAAAGAAAATTATTCCAAACTATTGCGTATTGGGGGAAGAAAATCCATTAAAATAAAATGCCGGAAATGTTCCTTGAAAACTGGTGGTCGAACGATATTTACCCTTCTCTGTTTTTATGGTTTGATGTTTTGTTGAGATTTCATTTCTTTTGTCTGTCGTTCGAAATACATTAAAATAAATTAAAATCTTTAGCTTTTCATTGTTTCACTTCTTTTCACCGTGCAGAATAATTTTTTCCCCTGTCATTTATCGTTTGCTGCTGAAATGGAAACAGACGATGGAAGAATGGATTTTAAAAAGGACGATGTGGATTGCGAACGGAAATGACTTATTATAAAGAAAAGATCGTTTGACGAATGAGTAAGCGAGGGTAAAAAAATCGATGAGTTACATAGTTGCCAGATATCATCATAGCGATTATTCTGAAATTAAATGGCATTCTTTCATTTTATTTTTATGCGTTGGCGAGGGAAACGTTCTCTAAATGAGATTAAAAGAGAATCCAATCATCAGTTAATATCGCCAATTCTTTTTATCTGCATCACTCAGATATATCATTATCTTCAATGTATTTTTAACTCGAAAAGTCTTACTAATGGGGCGTCTATATCATAGTGATGGAACATCTACTGCTGCAGAACATTTCTAATGTTCGTTAAAAACCCATTCACTGCAGCTTATAGTATATAGTAATGGACATTTCATTGCACGTTCACCTTATGTAATGAACTACATATTATTGTTGTATGTGCATTTTGATATTACATTTTCTGCTTATTTTGGAAATTATGTTACTAGCTATTTTCATTTATTTAGCCTTTGTTTTGAAGCTACAATCACTCGAGCTTGCTATTATTGTAAATTATTTGAGGAAAATTTTATATATAGCTTATAATCCACAATACTATTATTCATAACGTTTATTTAAAATCTAAATATTATTTATTAATTTATTATTATTTAAATTATTAAATATTAATAACGTTTACTTAAATTTTGTATCACAGATTGGTGGGTCAAGCCCACCAATTTATTTAGAACAGATAAAAATAAATTAATTAAAGTGCGCAATATTTAAAAATATTGTATTTAGTTATATAAAAGCATTAAATTACAACTACCTTCATACACGTTATAATGCATTTTTGATTGGTGGTGTATTGGGAAAGGCGTAAACACACTCGCTGCTGTGAACGGAATTTTTTTTTAAATAACCGAAAAAATTGTAAATATCACTCTTTTTTAAAACTGCACTGTAGAAATGTAGAAAGAAGAGAGTATACGATGTGCGGTGCATATTTTTCTCTACCTCCAGTGCTTACAACATCATAGGAAAAGAGGAAAAAGAACTTCATACCAGGCAGCTCATCTGAATTCAACGCTGGATAAAAATTTAGTGACACTAAGAATAAGGAGAAATTATCTTTTTCTGAACTTGGTATAGAATAGCTTATTACTGATGATGAAGGAAATTATACGTTACAAATACGTTGATGTTAAAGAATTATCTTTTAGATGTGTCATGGAATTTAATTTTTAAACTTGTAATATCAAGAATTTGAACCTCGAATATACATTTTTCATAGGATTGGAAAAATTGGTAGAAATGTGAAAATGTTTTAAAAACTTTATCGGGTGCTGGAAAATAAATTAAATTCGGGAATGATTTTTCATCAATTCCAAAAATATTATCCAGTTAACACCTAAAATAAAACTTATGATAAAAATGCTATCATTAAAATATAATATGATCATTGATTTTTTATGTGATGGCTATATATATATATATATATATATATATATATATATATATATATATATATATATATATGAAGATTTTAGAGAGATGAATATAATAATTTTTTAAAACATCTTCACATCTTCGCAATTATTGCAATATTTCATTTATGGGTTGTAAAATTAAATTATTAATTTATAATTACAAAATTTTATCTGAAATAAATTAAAGATTCATTTTTATTTAAATTATATAAGTCTTTCAAAACATTATATATATATATATATATATATATATATATATATATATATATATATATATATATATATATATATATATATATATATATATATATATATATCATTATTATAAATTAATAATTTAATTTACCTATAAATGAAATATTGCAATAATTGCTAAGATGTGAAGATGTTTTAAAAAAAATAATTGTTCTCCCATCTCTCTATAATGTTTTATATTAATACTTTTATGCGATTGCTAAATTGCTGCAATTAGGATTATTTTATGGTTATTTTTAGTTGAAACTCAAATCCATTAAATCTAAATTACAAAAGTTGTCAACCTAAAACAAATGAAGGTAATTTTTTTTACTTGATTTCATGGTACATTTAAATAAAGAAACGAAAATTTATTTTTATTAAATTATTGTGCGGCTAACGTTTTTTCCCCTATGTACATTTTGGTAATTCTGGATCTAGAAATCAGCCCTATTCCCATATAAAATGGTATTTTAGAACAAGTGTTCATGACTATGCAATCATTAGGTTTTATTTTTATTTCTCAAAAAAGCTTCTTAAAAAAATCAAACATATCCAAAGCATAATCAGAAGTGAATTCATATCAGTAAATATTAGTTTGATATTTTGGAATTAAACTAGACTTATATCCGTCTTTCTGATTCCTTTTCAAGTTTTTAGAAAAAAGAAGCAAATATTTTATCTCCAACTGACTTTCTGCTGCCTTGCATTTGCTGATAATGCTGCCTTTTATTAGAAAGAAAAATATTAGACATTGTGAAATGTTTGAAAAACAATATTGTATTTTCCGGTGTATTTAATCAAAATCTTCAGGATTAAGTACCATACAGACAAGATATTAGTGTCTGTAATGCTTTTCCACATCAGACTGTATTGCTAATAATAACTTCCGAAATAAATCGAACACAACGGATTTACGTCAAAATTGCCTCCATTACCGGCTTAAGGCAGAACTGATGCTTCTTTTTTTTCTCTTCTCTTCTTGCTTTCAAAATAGTGCGTGTTTCACAGCAAAAGCGATAATAACAATGTTTTAAGCCGTTTGCTGTGTTTGGAGTTAGCTGAGAAGTCTGTTTGCAAGCTGATAAGAAACTCTCACCAAAAACCTTTCTGTGATTGGCTACAACTGAGGTGGCTGTAAGTAGAATCATTGATTGTGTTCGATAGATTTATCGTTAAGGAAAATAATCGAGGTTATGATTGTTTTAGTTTGCTTTTGCTTTGCTGCAATTATTATTATTTTTTTTTTTTGATTCAGATTGGATATGGAATCTGTACAATGGTTTTATTCTATCAAAATAATCCGTTTTTCAATTTAAGGAACTTTGTAAATACTTTTTGTGTACATTTTTCTTGGAAGAAAAAAGATGAAATTCAAAGTTTAGTTAGTTCAGAGAATATCGAATAAAAACTTGGTATTCATAAATATAATTTCTGAAAAAATGTATCGATTGATTTGAATATCGTTTCAATAGAATCAATATTTTCTTACTGCAAACTTGCTTAAGCTAATTCATATCATATTAGGTGTTTTTAAAGATGTTCTTAAAATTTTATTCCTGAAATTTCTACTAGCAATATTTTTCTTATAAGTCTGCATGACACTTATAGAAAGAAATGAGTAACACGTTTATGATTTTTAATGTAAATATATTTCTTCAAAACATTAAATTGCTCTTTAGTTAAATCGGCGTCACGAAGCAGCTATTTTCTTCGCTTGTTTCTTTTACGAATTGATTCAGTGTTGTTTGCTTGCAATTTAATTGCTGAACGGTGGCGTAATAATGACCTCAACTGGAACGAATGAAACAACAATTGTATGGTTAAAAAACCAAAAGTTACAGATAGCTATATCAGATGAATGCTGGAGGTCCCATAATTTTTTTATGTAATTTTGTTTAAGAAATAACACTTATTTACCATGAGATATGGTGAACGAGAAGATGAGTTAATACAGCATTAGAGAGAGAGAGTCACTCACATTCACTCGTTAGAGGATTCATTGAAGACGTTTATAATATACCAGTTAGAGATGTGATTGTCTTCAAGTCTTTCTGCTTGAAGGCTTTGATCAGTCCTTTACTAGTTGTAGAGACGTCTTATATTGTTTTATTCATGGCATGGTTTCTTTACTTTATTGTGAGCGTGAAACCATCTTTAGATGAGTATACAGTACTTAGTTGACGTGTTGGAAACTCAGCAGGTGGCTTATATGTTTTATCATTATTTATGATTTCAGAAATTACGTGATGATCATGATTTTTTTAGACAATGTGTTTCTTTTTCTGATTCTGAGTTAAATTATCGGGGACTCGATGACAAATTATTCTTTATGCAGCTCTTCATGAATTGTTCTGCGCGTGACGTCATCCAGTATTAAATGTTTTTTTTTAAAACCATTTGGTACGTACATCTATTGTTATCAATTAACTGTTTCCTATGGTAGACGTATTAATTGGGATAGTTCTCAAGGGGGTTTCTATGTGTTCTTCATCCTGAGCAGAATTGTAATTTCTATAAAATTTTGAAAGCCATCTAAATACAACACCATGAGATGAACTTCCATTTTCAAATGGCAACTATAGATGTTGACTACTTACTTCTTCATTTAAATCTATTTTAAAAACCACAGAAATTCATACCATGGTATTTTTTTCTTATGAACCCGATTTTGCTTCTGTTAAAATTTATTCTAAGCTGTACTATTTGCAATATGCCAATAAATGTCTTCTCGGACTAAACAATTTTTTTTTTCAAATTCAACCGCTAATTTTATTTACCATTTTAGTCTGCACCCATTTGAAAATTGTCAAACATTGCTTTTATATTTTATGTTATTACCTATATATCTTATTTGATTTTATGTCTGTTTTTCGAGTTATTTATGGATGTTATTCGATTTACTCATAACTCAACATTTTAAGCCTAACAGTTTAGAAACCAGAAAGGAATTTAAAACCTTCATTCATTTATAATTAACCATTCTTAAGTTATGTCCATAAAACGATAAGCACTTTTGACTTTTTCGTTGATTTCTAAAGAATTCCGTGACTCTTTTAATACACATGATTTATAGATTTTTAGTACTAGCTTTCTTTTAAAAGATCATTATTAAATACGACGTTTAAAAACGAAATTCTAAACTGTACGTCAGCTTCTTTTTCATCATCGGATGTTTTCTTTCCAAACAGCATCTCTCCATCGATTTCAGTCTCTTAAAAGAGCATCCAACTTTTTTTCCACTTTCAAAAACTTGTCACGGTCAATTGGAATTTTTCTCGAAACTATGGAATTACTCCATTTCCTTTGCTACTCGATAAAAGGCGATTGAGAGGCCGATTCTTAAAAGTCCAATCTTCATTTATTGCTGAAAGAATTTTGGTTCTTGACAAGAGCTTTTTCTGTTCTTGAATTTATGCTTAGGAAAAGTTTTTATGGTATTTTTAGGATTATTAATTGTAGATTACTGAAATGGGCCTTTAAGAAGTCTGTAATTATTTGCATTGTCATTAAGACCACAACAAATGAAGGAATCATTTGTTGTGGTCTTAATGACACAATAGATCAATAGGAATTACATGCTTGTAAAGAAATACTTGTGTGACATTTTCATTGATAAACAAAATTTTACGGAATATTGCTTTTAAAAATAATCTTTTATTTTACTTGTTATCAAATTAGCTTATTCTGTTTTAGTGTTGAGACGCCGCTTCTTGTAAGATTAGCAAAGTGAAGCATAGCTTGCTGATAGAAGCGACTATTAAAGTGGCCAAATTCATATCACTGCGTTGCTGGAGCTCCATGGGTTAGGGGCGCGACCCTGTAATCTGTGACGCCCAAAGTCCTTCAGTTGATGTGGCCTGGATGTTTAGAGGAGAGTCCAGAGCAGGTGTCAACTTAATCACTTGGTGGTGCTACAAAATAACGATATTCTTGGTGTCAGGCAAGTGTTCCAAAATCGTTGATCTTAGGTACAGCATGGAACTCGCTTGCACCCCTATGTATGTATATGGAGCTCCAGTAACTCAGTAGTTTCAGGCCGCTTCCCGTCGAGATCAGCAAATCATTTCTCACGGACAGTGATTGGGAGGGTGACCACGCTATCATCCTCAATGGGTTGCTGGAGCTCCGTGGGTTGGGAAGGTGTCCACGATACGATGTGGCGAGAAGGGTGCCAGATCAGGCGTGACCTCGTCGTGGTTCAAAATTACGAGGTTCTTCCATGTGGAGAGGAGGATGGTTCACTCCTGAATGCGGTTCAAAATTACGAAGTTATCGGTAGTTATAACAACCCCATTAAATTTAAGTACAGTACGTTGCTAGCCTGTTCGTATATGTATAAATAGGTTTAAGTGGTCAAACAGCGCACTTAGTTTATAACCGCATCAAAAAGTGTGTATATGTGTATACCAATTTAATTATAGGCGAACATTGTTTTCTAATTTCGCGTATAGATAAATAAATTACTTAAATAGAAATAGATATTAAAAATATTAGGGAAATAAGCAAAATTATTTGCTCATTTTTATAAATCAATTTTCTATACATTGAAAAAAAATTTTTTTTTGGATTTATCGTGTATTATATTTATAAGTTCTTATTCAAAGATTTCAAATTTTTTTCTGAATTTTTTTGAAAATACTTTTTTCTTACTGATTAAATATAATTTCTTAATCAATGTTTAATATTTTTCGCATCGGTAGGAGATATTCTTAAAAATATGGGATTAACTTAAAGTATAATTAAGGCAACAATATTTTCTGATAATATAAAACTAGCATGGAATTGAAGCTTTGATTGTTTTAACAATAGATATACTGTAACTATACTATTTTAATATGTACTTATTTGTATATGGTGATACTTATACACACACACACACACACACATATATATATATATATACATGTATATATATATATATATATATATATATATATATATATATATATATATATATATATATATATATATATATGTATATATATATATATATATATATATATATATATATATATATATATATGCATACATGTATATATATATATATATATACATGTATGCATATATATATATATATATATATATATATACATGTATATATATATATATATATACATGTGTGCATATATATATATATATATATATATATATATATATATATATATATATATATATGTATATATATATATATATATATATATATATATATATATATATATATATACATGTATATATATATATATATATACATGTATGCATATATATATATATATATATATATATATACATGTATATATATATATATATATACATGTGTGCATATATATATATATATATATATATATATATATATATATATATATACATGTATATATATATATATATATGTATATATATATATATATACATGTATATATATATATATATACATGTATGCATATATATATATAGATGTATATGTATATACACACATACATACAAATATATATATATATATATGATTTTTATTACTTTTTACAATTAAGAATAAAATAAATGTTAATTTGGTCTTATAAATGTTTTTTAAAAAGAAAATTCTTATTATTATGTATCATAATATCAATCTTCCATATCCAATGATCAATTCTTACTTCACAGTAACTTGTCAGCTTTCTTTGAATCAAGATTTTTTAAGAATACTAATAAAAACTGCAAAACAAATATTATAAGAATAATTAATGAAAAACACTTCACTCAAGTTGTACTTTTGGTGGAAACTGGCAGCGACGTGAAAGTAATTTGATTTAACCCAAAAACGAACGAGATGAAAAATAACTTTCGACATAACCTCGTCATAATCCCCTACTTCTCCTTAAGATCTCGATCAGACAGTAACCAAAAAAAATATTAAAAAATAATCATCTTCATCTTTTGAAGAAGGTTTCGAAAGAATAAAATATATTAAAAAAGAATTTTCATCAGGATAAGTGTGATCGATTTGGTCTCAAAGGATTCCAGTTATCCCTACTTTTTTTATTTTTAGATGATTCCCACCACCACGCCTCTATTCCCAAGAAAAGAACCAGAATTGGCGAGGGAAAAGTAGTTAACTTGCACCACCAAAATTCGTTTTGTGTTCCGCAATGGTATTAAAACGTTTGGCGATCGATTACTACCAATTGGTGTTTGATGGATGACCTTTTAATCGTTGTTACTCGAAATAGAGACAAAATTCTTTGGTCAAGTTGACTTCAGAGCTATTTGGTTCCATAATTATACATCATTTGGGCATGTGGCATTTCAAAAGTGGAACTAAATAGCTGTTCTTACTTATTTTCATTTGCAGAATTTTATCTGTGGATGATCTTTGGTGATTATTGAGCTGAGTAAATTTGAGGAACATTAATGCAATCTTTCTTGTTAATTTATAAAAATTCATGCTTTATCTATAAACACCGATATTTTGCACTCTTTTTTAAAAATTGCTTATATTATTATGCTAAGAACAGTTAAGACTCTTATTTGCTTAACAATTTTTCATTTTCACGTCATAAATATTTTGACTGTGAACAAAGCAACTGTTTATTCGCAAAGGAATACATTTATATCGCAATTATATCCATTTTTAATCAAAATGTCTTTCAAGTTTAAAATTTGTACTTTTACTATTCAATCTGTAATACTATAGATAACGAAATTCGTTTGAAAAAGAAACAAATATGTTGTATATAAGAATTAAAAGAAATAGCAGCAAAATGGTTCAAGTTTTACTACGTAGTTAGAAATGTTCAGCATTTTCGAACAGCAAAAATAAACAGCCTATACCATTTCGTAATGGCGTTAGCTATATTTTTTACTGCATTATTTAGACATTGAGAATTTTAGTGCAAAATGCGTTTCAATGTTCTTAGTAACGTAATATAAAAAGGAAATGTTACTATTGAAAAAATAGATTCACACATAAAAATAACAAAAATCTTAGTTAATATTAAACGAAAAATTTTTGGTTAATACGTTTAAAAACGTCTGTTTTTTTCCCTTTTTTCTTAAGCAATTTCTTAGGCGAAATATTTTTATAACTTACGAAAATATACATAGAATTTTTTTGCAATTGACCATACAACGATATTGAGACACCTTTCTGAGATTGGCAAGGTTAAGAAGATGGACAAGTGGGTACCGCACGCACTGACAGAGCGAAATAAGCTGGATCGGTTAAACGTATGCTCATCATTGCAGCATCCACCCTATTCACCGGATCTCTCGCCGACCGATTTTCATTTTTTCAAGCATTTAGAGCTGTTTTTAAGGGGCAAACACTATGAAAATGAAGACAATCTAAAAACTCGATATCAGAGTTTATTAATTCTAAAGACCAAAATTTTTTAAGACAGGCATCTACGCTTTAAAATCTCGTTGGGAGAAGTGTATTGAAGCGAATGGAGCATACTTTGATTGAATAAACAGCTTTTGAAGAAAGAGTTGCAGTTTTATACAATCACTTAAGAATCCGACATTTCATACGCACCAACCTAATAAATTACATAGCATGAAAAGAGGAAAATAATTTATAAGTTATTAAATAAATTTATCTCTTCAACGCTGCTATTTTATTTGGATTTCTTTTCAATAAAAGTATATAAAACAGCTTTTAGAGCAACAAAAAATGCTTGTTTATCACTTAATCTTCTCGACGTGATAAAGTTGTAAATCTCTCTAAAGAATTCTCCATGGACACTGTAATTGCATGAGTGGGATACGAGCCCATAAGCAAGTAAACCCCACCCCCAGATAAGTGCGAGACTATGCAAATTCCCATCTCTTAAACTGAATCCACCATTTTTTATTGTCGAGAAGAAAAGTAACACAGCAACCACTTTTCGTTCCGGCACAAAAATAAGAAACTGACTATCAATGGAGCTTACTCTTCCTATAAATAAAGATTTGAAGCATTTATTTGTTTTTTCCTACCCTCATCCGAGAGGAGGGATGGATGGAATATGCAAATGAGGATAATGGAGTGACAAGGGCAGCGGTTTATCGATTGGACACGCATCGCCCGATTAGACAAACAAATGGACCGTTATTCTTTCGTTGCAATCCCTTGCTCCATCTTTTCCTTTGTTTTTGGAATATTGAGATACATTCTCCTCATCGGAGGAAGGGATGAGATTAAATGATAAACAGTTGAATGTTGGTTAATTTTTCTTTATCTATTTCACGTCAAACGAAAGTTTTTGAGACTAAATTTTAGCTGCATGTATTTAGAAACTTTATTTACTTTTTTAATATTTATTTATTGCAAGAACACGAAAGTATTAATAGGTTTTTGTCAGAAATAGATCAAGTGAGCTCACACATAAAATATTCTAATTATTTAAAAAAAAAAATTATTTCCTTTTTTTTTTTTTTTTTTTTTTTTTTTTTTGACTTCCTTTTTTTTTTTTTTTTTTTTTTTTTTTAAGAACTCAAAAAGTATTAGGGCGTACTTTTTGAAATTAGATCAAGAGAGATCAAAATATTCTAACTACAGTTTTTAAAAATTTTATTTCCTTTTTTTGACATTTTTCTTTTTTTTATAAGAACTCAAAAAAGTATTAGGGAGTACTTTTTGGAATTAGATCAAGAGAGATCAAAATATTCTAACTACAATTTAAAAAAAATTTATTTCTTTAATTTTAAAACATTGCTTATATATTACAATACAGGAGTATTAGAAATATACTCCTGTATTTAAAAAAATTTTTTAACAGTTTATTTTTTGCAATAACGCAGAAGTAATAGCGTAAAATTATTGGAATAAGATCAAGAAAATTTAAAATATATTTTTCGAAGAATATCTGCAAAGGAAGTGAACAGATCAAGAAAGTTTATTTTTAGCTAAAATATTTTTAAATGAAATTTTCAAAAGAATGGAACCATGTTACACTATATTTTTAAAAAAACATTCCGAAAAATTATTGACTTAAAAAAGAAACAATGAAAAAAGTATATTTTAAGTTATCTATTTAATTCTTTACATGTTTAAGACTATCAAATGCCATTCAAAGGAAAATGATCTAAATGTCTTAATATTCTTTACTCGATTCAAATACTTGAGAATTAGAACTCAATTTTCAATTAGAAGAATTAGAATATTTTCAGCCATAATTTACAATCGAGTTTTTAGTGTAAGAAAATATTTTTTTGAATTTTCAATTTTAATTTATGATGACATAAAGTAAATACCGAGGACATTTTTTCAAATCTCATTAAGAACAATCTCATTCTATTAAAAAGTATTTTCTGTAAGACTATCTGTTGTCACAATGAAGAATCATTATTTTTTAGAAAATTTTGCAAATAATATTGAAGTTCACACATTCCGAATTAAAATTGCTCATCACATTTAAGTTTCAGGAAATATTATCTGGTTAATTTTTTTATTTCCTTTTTTTTGTTTACATTTTTGTAAATCTATTTCCAGGCAATCTAAAACGCATGGGTGTTCGCCAAAAATTATCGCCAAAGTTGAATTTGGTGAAGATTTCTGTGGTTGACGGGCCGCTCCGCCCAAGCGAAGGGGGTCTGAGATTAATATCCCCTTCGAACTCCTGGAACACAATCCGGGACCATCCATCTCCTGACATCAGCAGCCATCACTTCACTCCCCCTCGCCCTTCATCCTCATCTACTGCAATGGAATGCACCCCTTTCCCCCCATCGGCACACAAAAGGAGTGAAGGCAGAGCACAAAAGCTCCAAATCCCACCTTTCCTGGCGGAGGTTCCTTTAACAAATCCAGTTTGCCCTTTTATGTGGTCAATTAGAACAAAGGCACCCGGTGGAATCAGGGCAACATGACATAATCCTAATGATGCCTTTACAAACGGGCATTCTAAGGTCCCAACGTGGCTTCAGGACTTTAAGTTGGGGATATTAATAGTCACATTAGACTTTTCAAGAACTTGCCTTTAGGAAGTTGAGTCTGAAATCAAAGATCGTTTTGTCTTAATTTTTCTTTTGCCTTTGAAAGTAGGTGATAAATTCGAAAATGAACTCAAGAATCTGATTGAAAGTAATGGGCCGCGAATTCTAATTACTCTGCCGAACTGAGATGTAATTCATTGGAATAGAATTTAAAATTTTATTCCAATTAAATTAAAAACATTTTTATCTAGTGTGTGAGAAATTTTGAAACTTTTTTAAATTTGGAATTCTTTAATTAATTTGCTGTATTGATAAAAAAGGATGCATAATTATTTCAGTGTTGTGAAACTGTTGTGTTGGATTTTCATTTAATATTACATTTCACTCGAAATGTTATTAAATTTAAACGTGATCAAAATATTTTATGTGATTTTTGATAGATTGAATGACTCTGATTGAATTTTTTTTAAATCAGAAATACACTGTATAGTTATTTTTTTCAAATCTAAGAAATTAGAGGGAAAAAAATGTTACTCGCCGCTTGCATTTTGAGATCTTAGCAGTCTTAATGCAATCTTGGTTTCTGAGAATGAAATAATTTGTGAATTTAAAAAAATGTGTAATGAAAGTACTAATTGTTTCTTTGAAACATCTATTAAAACTACAAGAAGTTTCAAATGATCTATTTAAACACATATATTCAACTCATTTATATAACTGAAGAATATGTGAACGGAACGAATACTATGCGTATAGTATTAGATGCTTGCATATGACGTCATTGGACTTTCACGAACAAAATTGCCTGGTTACTATCTAGAGGGAAATTGAAAATAAACATGTCATGTTAATTAACTGACATGTTAATAAACATGTCAATTGTAAAAGAATTACTGTGCATATTTCATAAAATGAATTACGATTCATCTTGTGAAATATACACAGTAATTCTTGACGAATTAATATTAATAGTTTGCATATTGAAATGAAGAGAAAAAGAAATTAGAATAGCACACAAGTATAGACTTGTGGTAAAAATGTTTCTATTTATGTAATCAATTTTTGTGAGTTTCAAAAGGTTTGGTGGAACATTCTAGAAAACACAAACAACCGTCACGCGTTTCCCGTCTTCAGTTGTCTTCTTCTCGAACTGAAAGTGTATTATTGCTTTTCCAAATTATAACATAGAGATTAATATTTCTAAAACCATTATTAGTTTATTAAATTTATGCTAAAATAAATAATATAAATCAATAGAAAACGATATTAATAAATATTATATAATCTACGCATATAAATTGTACTAAGAGCAATTCTTCGTGATGTATAATGTTCTTATGTAAATAGAAAACGATACTGTGATTATTCTTTTGATTTGTATATTGATAACGATATTTGTGATTGGCAACAGAAAACGGTTGTTATGAGAAAAAAAAAGTTTGTTCTAAAAACATATTTTGTTTTTTAACGAAAACAAAAGGAAAGTTGAAATAAAATGATTTGAATTTATACTGAGTCCAATAGAACATTTAGTAACCCGGACGTGTTTGAAGACTGTATAAGGTCAGTTATATGTATATATTTGTTGAAAATATTAAGTAACTATAAGTTAATAAGGAAAATAATAATAGGTATTTTTGTAAGAAAAGAACTTCATTGAAAACTGAAACTATATAGTTCAGTTCCTTTTTTTTTTGGAGAGGAAATAGTTTAAACATCACGCATTAGTGTTGAATTTTTTTCTTCAGAAAAAATAAAAACTAATTCAAGTGAAAATGATGAGCAAATTTTAGAATTTATGTTATAGCTGATGATATAAATAGTGATGCATACATTACTGAGAACGAGATAGTTGAACCAGCATGATGAAAAAAATATGATAATGCAAGAGTATATGCAAATTCTATTTTATAAAATCTAATTTCTTATTAAGAACCTGAATTTTCAAATTTTGAGAAATCATAGCTCAAACATCCAAATATTGAACTGAAGAAATTCGGCGTTGAAGTTAAAGATTGATTGTTTTTTTTCCAATTATGCAAAGATCTCTGAAAACTGAGATATTGATATAATTAAGAAAGGAGTTAAGTACTTGTTAAAGCCATATCGAATGTAACAAAACTTAGCATTTTTATCGTAAGAATATTTACAAAGGCACTGCTTTTCTCTCTAAGAATTGGTTAAGGGCTATATCCGTGAAAATGGTAAGTAATAATATTTTGTAATTTTTTTAGAACTGCCTTAAAATTTGTTCACAATAACTCTTCCCATATTACTATTAATTGATTTCTTGTATTTCCACTGAATATAATTCTCATATTTTATTGTTCATAAAAATTTGAATTTTTAATTAATATAGATTTTCATGGGAAAAACCATTAGAGCAAAATTTGTGGAAACAATAATTATGGTTCAAAAAGTCGCGAAGAATTAAATGGTAAAAGTTATGGGAGGACTGTGCCCTTAGGAAGTAACACCTGAATCTACCAATTAAAAATATTTATGGTTTTCTAGCCTACTGGTAGAACTAATCACTCTAAATTCAAATGTAGGCCTACTCTCTCCAGAAGCTTACCCACAAATTTATAGTTAAGAATAAGCATAATTACAATATTTAAGAATAGGAACGCCACTACGATTTATTTTCTATGGCGTTTTGCATTTGGGTGGCTTTTTTTTATAGGAAATGAAGATGAAGAGGAGAGTTTACGATTCTGTAGTTACCAACAAAATTATGATTTTCAGTTATGGACCTACCACAAAAAGATGAGCCACAAGACAAACCCTCATTCCCTAAAGAACAGTTATTAACTGGGGTCGTCCATTAGGCACACGAATAACGTACCAATTCACGCACGGCATCATCTCCATCTTAAAATTTGTTCACAATAAATTGTTCACAATAACCTATCTTATTACTGACGATTCCCTGGTTATTTTTGACTAATAATGTTTGACTGGTTATTCATAACTAATAATAATACATGGATACTAATTAGATGCATACCAATTATGCCATGAGAAACTGAAATATGGAAATTATGCTGATGTTGATAGTTTATTGTAAAGTTCTCTTAATAATAAACAAAGAAATCTGTATAGTATTCTTTTGATAATACCATACTATGAGTTTCAATATCTGCCGAAAACCTGATTTGGATAAAGTATGTTTATCTAACAAGATTTATTATATGTTATTATCTTTGCCAATGTAATCCATTCCTGATAAAATTATAATAATTTAACTTCAATTCTATCGGTTTAGATTGAAAAGTTCTGTTCATATTAACTATTAGCAGGACTGTGACAGATTTTTAAAATGTTCGAACCGGTGCACCTTAATCCTTATCCTCTGCGTTGAGGGTTATAAATATGATAATTGTCAAGCTTATAAATTTAAGAATTTTATTTTCGACATGTTAATGCTTATAAGTTAAGTAAGAAGAAACACTTTAAATGAGGAGTAAAAATTTGAGCAATATTTACTTGTATTATTTATCATTGGCCAAGTCCTTTTTGGTTTTAACTGGTAAAAATCTTCACAAACGTATCCGTTAACAGTAGATCATCAAAGAAAATACTCTTTACAGGTGCTGATGCCTTCGGTAAGCAGAAGGCATATTCAACATTCTTGATCAAATACTATGTAATTCTTCTTGAAGTGACCAAATAGCATGAGCCATTTTTCTTCACTTGAAATAATCATATCTTTGTCATTTTCTTCTTAATTCCTGTGTTCACAATTTAACTGCAAATACTCTTTTTATAAACACAACTTCACGCATGGCCGCGATTGGGGACAAGACGATACGATGACGGTTTTACTTGCAAACCATCACTTAACTATGGTTTTCACTTTTCATAAAACTCAGAAATAAAAGGCAAATTATTCAATCCTTCACAGTTTTATATTTTTAAACTTTTTTCGTTATCTGTGAAAATAAACTTAATTTTTCCCGGGACGTGAAGTTAACCGAACAAAGCACCGGGTTTTTTTTTCCTCTGAAAAATGGCTCTGTCTCGGTCAAACCAAGGACATAACTATTAGTAATAGGATGGTGAACTGATAATATCTCTTAATATATTATGTTCATGTAATTAGTAGAGTTGGTTTTACTAGTTGTCAATACTTTTTAATTTAATGTGATCTGCTAATAACTTTGATTCTTTTTTGTAATAGTTGGTCGCTTACTCTTTTCTAAATAACATTTTGGCACATATTAGATATGTTAGCCACAAACGTTTTAGTTGTACCATGATTATTTACACAATGATATTAATTACATTTTCTAACAAAATTAGTAACTAATTTCTATAAAACTACTCAAATTTTCAACAGTGTTGGCTTAAAATCTAATCAGCGCGGTGAGATTAAACATGTTTGGTCTACTAACAAAATCTTAAAATAAAATCCAGTATTCACGATGACAAATAACCTTTTAGATAGAAGACGAAAATAGATAAGCTGTAATGTGACACGTTTATTACATCATTCAAGTGATTCATTGTTGTGAGTGTGTTTCTTATCTAGTTTTGGCGGGTTTTTTTTTTTTTTTTTTTTGCTTAAGGCTCGTGAGCTCTTAATATAAATTTTTCAACCCGCAGCTTTCTTTTGCTGATACATTTTAGTTTTTTGATTAGAATGTACCGCTGAAAATGTTATATTGAATTCTCAAAATGTTATATAAAATTCAAATTATATTGAATTCCTTCAATTTAATCTGCGCTTGATAAGCAATAGCAATAACTATTTGAAATTTTTAAATGTTGCTTTGTATTACACTAATTTAATATTTTATAATGAATTGTGTGCCTTCTTGTAGTTACATTGAAAAAATACTGTTGCCTTGGCTTCGTCTATCGGAAATATGATATGAAACATTATAAAAAGATATTTGACGAGCGGCAGATTTCGTGGTGGATAAGAAATCTAGAATAAGGAATTATGAATGTCATAAATTATCGTGTGCCTGAAGAAGTTATACTAAGGCCTTCTATGTTACTTGTGTCTTAAGATCGATTCAGAAGATATGCATGTAATTCTTTCTTAATCTTCGATCTAAATCCTTCTTAATGTTTGAAATTTGAATAATCACTAATTTTATCAAAGTGTTAATTCAAACTGCGAAGCAATTGAGTATATAAACAAGTAATGCATTGTTAATGCAAATATGCCCTTAATAGACAAACATATTTCTTCATATATAAAATAACAGGTTTCATTTACTAAGTCGCTGCATAGTACTGTATTATGATAATATTCCCCCTCCCCCCACTATTAAGAGGAACAATACAAAGGGGAGATTTAAAATTATAATTTTTTTACAAATTGACTCGTATTGGGAACAGGTAGTTTTTCTTTATTAATTTCTGACTGCTGATATTGAAATGGATAACATTTTAATGAAGCTTATTTCAGGCAATCAAGTTGGCGAGAAATGCTTATGAAAATGTGTAGCTCCTTTGAATTTCCCTCTTATAATCCTTACCACGCTCATTATTACTTTGAATAAACAATCGCTTTCACTTTTTCGTACCATTGATGCGTAAAGTCCTTATATTATTAATTTTTTTGGTGAGAGAATTTTAACAAATGTAGAAACTCGATTGATAATTCTAATAAAGTTTCGCAGTAATTTTTGATGAATAATCATAATTTTATCTCTCTCTTCTTGACAAGTTTATAAATCTTCTAAATTATCATAGATTGGTTTGTTTATTTTCTGAGATATTGCACTTTTCCAAATATTAAGTAAAAACAATATTCTATTCACTGTGTTTTTTATATTATTCCTTGAATATTTTTTTGAATTCTTACTAATTTGGTGATAATTGGCTTATGTATTTCATCAAGACGTTAAAATATTTTATGAATTTCGTTGTGCAGGACATCCAAATTCTTTTCAACATCAACGGAGGCTCATAAAAAATGATAATACAAGGTTAAAAATAAAACCCTTCAGAAGTTGTGGGTCGTTTTCATATTTTTTAAGCAACGGTGGAAAAAGAAAAGCAGAAATCTGGGATAGACTGCAAACATCTTTCTTTTACTTTTCACAAACCCGGAGGTGAAACAGTTTTTCTCCCGTTAACGAGATTCCTCCGCACCATGTTTAGAGCCAGAGGCCCCGGGCGGCCATTACTACTCTGGTAAACCAAAGGTACACTGAAAAAATAAATAAATAAACTTCTAAAAAGAAATTTTTCCCTCAGCCGTGAAGAAAAACTTTTCTCGCCATTTAATTGATAAGATGAGAAGAGTCTGGTTTGCGAATGTTTTTTTTATTTTATTTCTGGATTTTATTGTGCCAGATTCTGTTGCAAGGCGCACTGTTTGAAGTACTTAAATTCCTTTTTTTTGTCAAGTACTAGTAGGAATCCTGTTCAGGATTATTTATTGGTTAAAGAAAAAGAGAGAAAGATAGTAATGGTTGGGAGAAATAATTAAAACAAGACAGTTATCTTGGATAATATGTTTTCTTTATCACACTCCAGTACGTGCTTCTACGTTTTAAGCGTTGTTCTAAATCGTTTTTCATAAGGATTTATTTTACTTCCTTCTAAACATTATCTTACGATCCATATGTTTGTTGCATAAAAATATAAAATCCATCCTTAAAAATATAAACCCATTATTATACTATCCATAAAAATACCCAGTACATAAATATTAAATAATTGTCTGAGAAAAGGATTTAATCAAGTTAATTCATTTGAATATAAAAAGTAATCAATATCATGTACTATTATTTACAAACTTTGAATAAAACATGGAAATATCAATGATAAGGAAAGATTAATGTTATCTTTTATATTTTACAAAAGTTAATATTAATTTATTTTATTAAATCCTTCTTTTCCGGTGACTGAATAATATAAACAAAACCTAATTCTTATCAAATTCTATAAAAAAGAAAATATTTTACATTAACGGATAAACAGATATAAATAATAGCTGAATAAACTATTTAAATTTAAATAATTTTCGCCAAATTAGTGTGCATTATTATTTTTGTCTGTTAATATAGTCATGTTATATTAATGGGATAATATGTTATTAGTTTTTGTAATGAATTATTTTATATAATTTTTTTAATGATATTGATAAATATAAACATAATGCCACTTCTGAAATTCGTTACTTGATATTTGATTTCAGTATAATTTGATTTTATTCCGTATCAATAATTAAACAAAAGCATTATAAATTCAGGGCTTAAATAATTGTCTACTTAATAAAATTTCCATAAATAAGTATTGTATATGAAATAAAATTTTTATTTTGTATGTCCATCAACACAATTTATCTAGGGTCAAACTGAGGACGACTATATATTTCGCAAATTTATATCAGAATATTGATCACCAGATAACTTGTAAAACAGGAAATGTTTCTTTGCGAAATCTCGATTAAAGAGTTTGCAATTTATTTAAATAATTAACGCTGAAGGGAATTCTCTGTAAAATTGCTTTTGCCTCTGAAGCATACGGAACTCTATCGGAGTCAAGAATGGAGGTGCATGCCTTCAAAAAGGGAGATGCGTGTGTTCAAGAAGGGAGGTGCGTGTTGAAATTGTCATACACGTGTAAACCCTGTGAATAGATAAAAAAGTATAAACCGCATACCTCTTTTTTTCCTATATTCTTATAGTGCAATTGTTTTTAAAAATAATGACATTTATTATCTATTTTCGATTTTTGAAAAGGATTGTATAATTTTCACCCATAGCTGTGATTTTATTGATAAATCATTATAGAAAGTGCGTTGGAATGCGGGTGAAAGAATTTTTGATTTTAATTATTTCGTTATTAACCTTTTCAGGACGGGGCGCCTCTGTTTAAGACGCGCGTTCAGGACGAAGCAGAAGCGAAAGGAATGATGTTACAAAGGAATGATGTTTTCTCCGCTAAGCCTAACTATAGAAAAAAATTCGTAAAAAATAAAGTTAAAGTCCTACCGCAATGATTTTTGGTACCATTTTATATTATCACATAATCTATCTTATAACATTAAAACTAGACTTTAATAATGTTTTGCCTTCAATTTATATGAAAATATATATATAAGAAAGTTGCTTACATTGGGAAATAATTTTCGACTGTGCAATTCTTGTTTTTCCAAAATTTTAATTGACAAAACACTTCAACATATTTTCAAATTAATAAAAACTATACAAGGGCTATTTACAAGAAAAAATAACAAAATTTAAAATGAAGACTGAGTATGGAAAATCTCAAAGCACGGATAAACGCTAAGTCCGACATTGCATCTGTGTCAGAATCGCTAGAAATATTATTTTCTAACTCTTTAGCAAATGAATCATCATTTCATCTATATCACTGAATGGTTCATTTACCATACGTGTATATTCGTCCTCTGTTAAATAACACTTCCTCGCCATAATAATCTGGAGTCGAGAATTTTCGAAATAGCAAGAAAAGTGAGAAAACAAAACCGAAAGCAGTAAAAACTGTAACGAAACTGACGCTAAAACCCCTAAAAGACCTCCCATAGTAGCGAAAACAAAATAAAAAAAGTGTTCGGAGAGCTATCAGAAGCGAGAATGCTTAAATCACGTGGAAAGTTGAAGAGCCGAGCTGTGTTTGTTTACATTGCGAATTGCTCTCTCTCCAGCCACAGCTAATAATCAAAATACCGAAAAAAGCAGGAATACGAAAAAAATGAAGGTCAGAACACTAAAACTACGATCAGTTTAAATATAATGGACACATAGTGCCATCTAGCGATTATTAAAAATTGTTCCAGCTTAAAATGCATATATGCACCGCCCGGCCCTCACTTTCGTCCGTACGAAATGCATATATGCACCACCCGTCGCGAAGAGGTTAAAGAAAGTTTTTAAGAGTTCCAAACCTTTTTCGATTCTACCTTTTTCGATCTACAGAAACTTCATTAATGTTACAAAATGTCGCCTTAGCCAGAGTTAAACAAATAGAAAATTCACTTAAAAATAATAAATATCAAAATTTTTTTCAAATTGCAATTTTTCTCCGAAAATGGATATTCCTTTATAAATGGAAATCAAACTTGTAATTTTTTCTATTATTATAATATTAAAATCAGACTTTTGAGATAGCTTATCACTCATTTGAATATTATCTGAAATAATATGAACAATATTAAAATAAAGGAAAAGTAGAACATATCAAGATCATATTTGGAAATTTATGAATTGTAACCCTTTTTAATTACTTCTGGAATGGTTTCTTCCTACAAAATATCTTTTTATACAAAATGTCATGAAAAATGATAAAAGAAATACAGCATCTCTATCCAAAAATAACACTAGTTAACACATGTTCTTGGTACATGTGATCTCTGGTGTTATTTTTAAGGAATAACGTGACTGTGACTTAAAGAATGCCAAAACCATTGTCGTGTAGTACCTGAATATGAAAGCAATTTTTTTAACAACAAAATTAAATATAATTGATAACAAAAGTTAATATAGTAGAAATAAATTTTTCAATGTAACAATCAATAATTCTTACAGTATCAACATGATAGTCGAAATAATTCCTTTGAAAACTCTATTACAAACGGAACAAATTTTTACGTTCCGTTTGCGATAAAATTTCCAGAGAATTATTTGTTGATATTGTAGGCGTTCTAAATATTTTGAGGTATTCATGAAAGTATTTGTCTTTCAACCATTTCATTAGTTGCAAAATCTAAATTTATAAAATATTACGGGCTTTAAAATTTCTTTCATAAATTATATTTATTGAATCAAACTCAATGAAAAAATAATCAATCAATAACAAAATAATTCTTTGATTACTTAGAGTTATTCTTTGAAAAGTTTTCTTATGACGCTTCTTCAGATGATATTCAGTAAAACATTAAAATATCTTATTCGCAAGTCAAACGTGAAAAGAAAGTTTACAAAAGAATCAGTTACACATAATTAAATAATTTACTTCATGTGTAAAGAGCAGAAACTAGACTCTTTTTTTTTTCTAAAACATTTCGAAAAATAAGTATGAGCGACCATTAGTGCAAATTGTTGTTGGGAAATTAAATAAACGGTAGTTTTGCAAGTTTAAGTTATACAACAAGTTTGAATTATTTTCCCATCTTAAAGCTGCAAGTAACAAAGAGGGAGAAAGAGAGAGAGAGAAGAAAAAAACTGCAGCAAATAATAAAAAAAAATTCCTTTTTATGGAAATAACTCGTTACAAAATTGAATTAGTCTCATCTAACTTTCTAATAACACTCGAAAAGAAAATTGAAAAAAATTTTTTTTTCTTCATAGAAAAAGAAAAGAAAAATAACGAGACTGAAATGAAGGAAAAATCACCGAAAGGGAAGTTTGACAATTCATTTTAATTGCGAATCAGTACCATAAGAATAAAAAAAGAAAAAAATTAGACAAAGAAACGATTGCAAAAAAAGAGGATCTTCACACACCCATTTCTTCTATTTATATTAAGTTTAGACATTAAAAAGCGCCAAACGTTCTACTTTTCGATCGGTTTCTGCCGATTGTAAGCAGTGAAAATTTATTCCTCGTTCAATAAAACCTGCCCGGAAAATAAAGGGTAGAAAAGAAAAAAAAGAAAACAAGGGTTCAAGGAATGAATATGCCCGACTATTACCCGGTGGTCCGGTTCTCTTGTAGAAAATCCATAAAGTGAGTCCCTTTAATAGGTAATTGAATTTGGGCACATTCCGAAGTAATTGAAAATGCATTCGCCCTTTAATAAGCTCTTCGCTCATTTCATTTTTGGGTCGCTGGAGAGAGCTCTTCTAATTAAATGGCAACAAGACCCTCGAGTTTTAGGAATAAACGTTTATTTATTCCCGGAACAGGAAGCTTTCTCTTAATTCGCTATTTTTCTGGAAATAATAATAATAAAAAAAGATTTTAAAATACTTTCTTGCCGAGAAAGAAAGGTTGAAGAAAATTAGGTGATGATGTGCTTGAGTTTTGTTTTTATTTATTGGTGTGAAAAGAATTGTGTTGGTATGTGATAGTTTTATTACTATCTCTCTTAAAGTACATTTTATAAATAATTCAATTATTGTACAGAGATAAATTTAAATGATTAAATTGTTCATAAAATATTTATATTTATCAAGTTTAATAAATATTAGATTATTTTTAGCTTATCTTTTTAATAAACTTTAGAGAAAATATCACTCACGCGTATTACATTAATAAAATAATATTGCTTGACAAAATTACTCTCAATTCTAATACTGATTATCCGTAATAAATTAATTTAATATTTCATCTGTAGCCAACAAAGCAGATAATATTTTAATCATTGAAGAAACATAATATTCGTTATTTTTATATCAGTATTAGATAGTTATTTGTCTCTCATACGATGTTATTTCAAGCATATATATGTACACCTATAGAATATTATTGCACGTATTAGATTACTGGAGACAATCTGGGTAAAATTTAGTAGCTTTTCTTGTATATACGCTGTTTATCTGACTAGAAGAGGTTCAGTACCGATAGACGCAGATACATAGTTTTAATATCCATCAAACTTTTACATCATTGTAAGTAATATATTAAATGATTTTTAATTAACTTTCGTGTTTGTGGAAATCCGATCTGTTTATGCTTTGGTAATTGATTAAATGTCTATATTAAACTGGAATTTAGATTGATTTTTCTTTTACAAAATGTGTAGAATATAATTTAATCATTCTGAAATCACTGACGCAAACTCAAACTAATGCAACAAAGACGGATGGCGCTCGATGCAAGAACCATTCTGTTTTCAGAAATACAAATTTTTTTAAGCAGATGTAGAAGGGAATAAAAGATGCATTAGAGATGTAAAAATGCTTGTTTATATTTTAAGGGTTCATTTTGGTCTATTATCAAAACGATACCAATTGGAATTGGTTGATTTTGTTTCCTAGTAAATTTAAATAAATATGTTGTTTTGTACAAGATTTGTCTTTACATTTGTTAGGAAATTTAAGAGTTGAACTTTTATTTTAACGAATAATATTATCGTAATTTTACACACCCACAATCCTTTTATAGGTATCATTGAAAAAACTTTTATGTGTTTGCATAAATAAAAATAATTTTTTTCTTCTTAAAAATGTAACTGCATAAAATATCACCTTTTTTGAATAAAAAATGATTTTCTGAAGAAAATCCAATTTGAAAAATACTTTGATTTTTCATAGCATTCTATAAATAAAAAAAAATAATGAAATCATTTTTTCTTATGATAATATACACCTAATATAATTCCACAAATAATTCTAAGATATCAGTTACCTAATGGAAATGCAAACATGGCGAAGAATCGAAAATGTATAAATATATTTCTGTATCACCTCGGATTAGTTTTTTTTTATACAGAATCGAACCAGGAGGAAATTCTTCCAACTGAACTTAATCCGCTTACATTCTAACAAAACAAGAAAATATTAATTTAGGAAACTTCGTGTGCAAAAGGGCGCGCTTCATTTGATCCCTTCCTCTTTCCAGTTTTTCTCCTCTTTTTCCTGTCGAGAGTTTTCTCTTCTAGAGAAAGAAGCCCCGCTATTCACAAATCTCAGAGCAGGCGCGGTGAATAACGGAGCTATAAGCGATCACATTATCAGCCACAAAACGATGCATTAAATTTTTCGCCAAAACAAAAGTAACTAATCGCCAAGCCCTTCGATTCAATCCTTTCTGCAGGCCGCGCTTTATTGCTTTTGTCTCCTCGTATTTTGAGTTCCAGGTTATTTTTTTAATGACGTCTCTTTTAACAGTAACTGTTTGCTGGCTTAATTCATTTGTTTATCGAATATAAATTGTTGCGACTTAATAGCTATTGCGGGATCCATCCAAAAAGTATTTCCGCCAGCATTTCTAAGAGGATGTTTTCAATAAGGAGCTTAACGTATCAATTACGAAGTTGATTCTTGCTACAGCGTGTAGCTCGTTATTTAATCTGCATTAGCTTTAAATACCATTGAATTAGAAGTAATGGCAACAGAACAAAGGGTTACCGATGCGAAGTGAGCATTTAATTTTTGAATCGTTGGCTTAGCTAATTGAGTAAGACGTTCTATTTTGTGTTCAGGATAAACGACATAAAAGTAGTTAACAAGGCTAACGGCTTTTAGCACTAAATTCTTAAAAAAAAGTGGTATTCAAATATATCCTTTCTTTGAAGCATTTTAAGTTAAGAGCTCTGAGAGAATTGAATAGAGAAGGTAATTTGCGTTTCAAAAAAATTAAAATGATAAAGAATTTTTTAAGATGTTTGGTCGAGAAACTGTTTGTTTTAATAAGTAAATAATGTTTTAATTAAATGGTGTTCTAATTGAAAGAAAGTATTAGAAAACCTGATAATACTTTAAAATCTTTTGAGGTGTTTGAAATGGATTAAAATCTCAAAGTTATTTAAATTATGATAGTCTAAGTCTCTTATTTATGAATTCTAATTAAGATGAATGCTTTTTTGTTCCCATATAATTAATGATTTTGAATTTACAAATTAAGCCTGTACTTACCATATGTGATTAAATTTTACATTAAAGGTGCGATTTCATTCAGTATATAGGTCTTATATTTTTATAAATACTCATAAGATGACTATTCTTTTCTCCCCATATGGTTAGCTTAAGCTAGTTTGTAATTAAGCTTATATTTATTGTTCAAGATTTAAATTTATATATTAAATTATATAAATTTAAATCCTGTATATAAAATAATATTAAAAATGTGTTTTACGACCATGGATTTAATAAATAAATTATTATAAATATTTTAAAGAAAACTGGAGAACTGGTGATAAATATTTTGAAGGTAACTGGGGAATATATCGAGTTATTTTCTTTTTTATTGAATAAATTTAAGTCCTATTATGTTATACACAATTAAATTGTTTTAAAAAGGATTAAATTTGTGTGAATGTGCTTTATTCAAGAAATCAGTGTAACATTTAATTTGTTTATGATTCGTAAGTGCTAAATGAAATATGTGATATTGATATAGTAATCTGATGAAAAATAGAGCGTTACTATGAAGTGACGTTCTGTTTTTCATTCTAGTACATTTGGAGGTTAATCGAGTGTATAAAATGTTTTGTCATTGTCTAAAATCTGTTGTTATTGGGTGATATTTTTCCATTGGGGACAAGAAAAATATGTACTCCACACATTCATATAGGTTTGTATTTCTTCTAAATATATATTATGATTTGTAGTGAGGAAAAATTACCGCAGTAAAGAAGGCCAAGTTAAGTCATTTGGTAAATGCATTACTTTGGAGGCTAAAAAGTATGCGTTTGACCCTGACATAGCAAGCAACTCTCTTGTTGAGTGCACATCTTAAACTTGTAGAACTAAATACTTATCTTTAATATAGATGATACATTGTGTGACGTCACCGAGTTGTTGCACCCAGTATGCTTTCCTGCACCTATGCCTGAGTTCGCCTCTACCAGTTTGATAGAAGCAGCCGGTTGGAATCTTCGGGATTTTGAACCAGAGATCAATCAAAAGGCTCCTAATGCTTGGCCTGCCACCCCAGAGGTATCATTTCACTTGGAGGACATTGCGACCATGCCCAGTTTTAACGTGCCCCAGCCACCTATAGAAGAACACGATTGATCTTCGGTTAAGCCGGGATTCGAACTCACTGCTTTCCGATAATGAGAACGATGCCCTAACCAACCAGGCCACCGCCGCCCTGCACGTCATCGAGTTGCTTACGACGTAAAAATTATGATTTATTGACACCGAGTTCAACAGTATATCACAAATGATCACTTTATGCACTTAATATAAATATGCACCCAGTTTGCCTTGCCTTCTAGTCTGATTGAATATATATATATATAGATATAGATAGAGAGAGAGAGAGAGAGAGAGAAAACTTTTTTCTATATGATTTGAGAATAGAGTTACCGTATGTTTTATTAATTCCTTAACATGCAAATGTTTTTAAATTTTTGTATTTTTGTCATCAGCATTTATTTTTCTTTCTAAAACTTGAAATCCTTAGTGCGATATTCATTCTTAACATTTCATTTTATAAAAATATGTATATTTTTAAAGGAAATTTACGCGAAAGTTCTTAATTTATATATAGAGACTATGTTCTTCGTCGGAATCCCGGGGCCCCAGCAGCATTCCAGATTTCCGAAATATTAAGCTGGCTGCTACATTAAAAGGGATGAATTATTATAGAAATATTTCACCCTTTCGGGCACCAAGTGCAAATTGCTGCGGGGGCGTTTTTGTCCAGGCTTTCTAAAGAGGAAACGGGGAGGCTCATTCAACTTTTCTCGAGAGTGCATTTGTGAGCGAGAGCTTTCACTTACAGATGACTCTCCAAGAAGTAAATAAACTGCGACCGTGGAAAGAAAAAAAAGTACTCTTTCCCTATGAAAAGGGAAAAGCAGCGAGAGGAAATGGAATAAAAACGGAAATAAAAATTATTCTGCCCGAAAACCGAGAGTGCATTAATATGAAAGAGAATGGATATTATTATGTGCGGGGGAGGGGTCCGAGGAGAAACAGTGGAAATGTGGACGGTTAGTAGGAAAGCGTTGAAGTATAGAAATGCATTTGCGTTTTATTAATATACATATTTTTTGTTTCTGGGAAGGTTTTCAGGTTGAAAGGACAAACAAGCTTACAAGAGAATGTTTCTGTGATCATGAATGGAATGTAACTGAAAGAGTTGTGTATGTATTAAAGCTCCAGAAAATGAAATTGTTTCAAAGTTTACACTCGGAGATATAAATCAAATTTTAAATATCAAAATGTCTGTAAACAATTCTCGAGTTATTAAAATCAGTAGTTTTTTTTTTACATGTAGAATATGCTTTATTTGAATAATTGTATTCAAAAACGCGGATTAATACACGTGGCGCTTTAAATCTATGTTGGTTTATTTATTACATAAATAAAGGTGGTAAACATTAATTAATTGAATTTTCCTTTACCTAAAATCCTTTCTTGATCTTCGGCATAGAAGCTTCTGGGTTCAATACATTTTAGGCATAGATTTTTGCTCTTCGCGTGCACATAAATTAATATGTGTGCGCTTGAGAGATTTCCGAGTTTGTCCTCCTACGACTCGTGAACACGACCCTTTATTTAAGATAAATCCCAGAGAAAGAGAAATTCTCAATAGTGGCAAGAAAAAACATATATAACAGCTTTGTAACGTTATACTATCGTACGCGGTAGCAATTAAAAATGATAAGTGTTGAAAACTACATATTTCTGTATTTATTACTGGTAATTAATCTAGAATGTTAATCCATTGACTATAGGTATAAAAAAACTAGTATAATGATTTTGACGATTAACATTTTAATAAGGAATACTTTCTTAATAAATATGATTAAGGTTTTTTACTGTGAATACCTTATGGCGTTAGCAAAATATCGATAATATAATTTTATTTTATGTAATTAATTAATACAACTTGTTAATATCATTTACGTTATATTAAGTAAATGTGTGTCATGTACATATTCTTATCGTTATCAATTGAATTTATTTTACATTAGTGAAACCAATGACATTTTTACTAAATGGATAAATGTGTATTGTGTAAGAATGCAATAATGTATGGAGGAATTGTAGCAGCAATGTATGCTGAGATTTCATTGCTAGTGTGACTTAGATCGAAAACTAGTATTCTTAACTTTTAATAGTTGCTAAATTTATATTGTATAAGATTACTTTTGAAAGATGATTCGGATTTCTAACATTTTTGTAGAATATTTTACAACAGGAGTGCACAATCTTTTCAGAATGAGGGGCCAAAATATGAAAAAAGATCATGTCGAGGGCCAAAGCAGTACGTAAACGTTAAAACATGTTATAAACGTGAAAACACTGTTTTTTGTGGCAATACGCATGAATTGTAATTGTTAATTTACTTATTTACGCATGCAAACATTATACAATTAAGTAATAAAACACAAACATTATAGATATGCTTAAAATACTTTATTTCCAGAAAAAAACTTGAAATTGAATAACTGGAGAAAACTTTTTGGTAATTATACAAAGAACACAATTTAAGTTTTGAAAAAAATTAGTAAAATTTAATGTGATGACTATGACTGAATATTTGAAGTTATTGATTTTATGTTGGGCTTAAGATTCGTTGTGGCAATACTAAAACAGAAGAAAGGTTCTTATCTGCTATCCTATTTCTTATTTTTGATTTGTTTTAATTCATTAAAGAAAACGTTTGCTCACAAATTTAAAATATTTATTCTGATGTAGAATCGTTTTCCTATCAGATTTTTTCTTTTGTTTATTTGAAAGAGTCTCATTTCTTTTTAAATTAGTCTTATTTCATTAACAACATTCGCGGGCCAACTTTAAAGGCGACGCGGGCCAATTTTCACCCGCGGGCCATAGGTTGTGCATCCCTGTTTTACAATATATTTCATTTACTTTAAATTATTTAAAGTCTCATTTAAAAAAAAATCAATGGATCTAACAACAATTACTTAAAGATCAGATTGTGGTAAATTAAACCTTTGAATAATGTATCAAAAAAACTGTGCAATGTTATAAAACAATCTGAAATAACTATTTTTATGTTATTTTCGTAATAAAAACCTACAATGAGAAAAAGAGAGAGAAAAATGTTTTTAGTTATCTGAGCAAGAAGATAAATTTTAAAGCGATAGTTTTCATTTCAACACTTCTTGAGTTCGAATCCCACTTTAAGCATCATTAGTCTAGTTCTGGTCTAATTTGCCCTTAATGAGTTAATGGAGGCAATAAAAAATAAATAAGTTTTAGCTTAATATAAAGCTTAACAAATAAATAAATGTTTGAATGCAGTTAAAACCACTTGACATTATTTACCAGAAAAACGCATGTTACACTGTAAATACTTCAATCTAATATACAAGCCATGAAAATTCAGAAAATGAACTTCGTACACAATTTCGTTTAGTTTTACAGTTTGTAAACCATGAAAAAACGTTTTCTCTCAAACTAATACGAAAGTAATGTCAAGAAATGGGACACGGGCGCCCATTGGTCGCACTGACATTATCGCAGCACACAAAGGAAAAAGAGTTCGCAAAATCGTATTCCATGGAGGCTAATTGCGCACTTTTGGCTCAACATCCACCCCGATTAGCCATCCAATAGAGCTCAACTACTTTTTTATGTAAATAGAAATGTCCAGATAGTCTCTTCGACTCCCTTCCTTCATTCTTGAAATGGCTCTGCATTCCTTTCTACTCCCACATTCGGTTATCGCTGCTCAATTTATTTTTGTTATTTGTCTTGCTCCCCATCCATTTTAATGAGTATGGAATGGTGATCTGATAATGCGGAAGGTCATTTAACTGAATCTGAAAGATTGGAGAATGAGCTATTGAATTCGAAGACCACGGATATTTGTTTGTGTTCCTTCCTTTTTTTATATTCTGAATCTGATTCAGTTTCCGAAGACATCGTCTGCAGTATGTCAAATTAGAAAATATCGCTTGCATTTGCAACTGAGAGCTAATTTGTCTTTGATCTTTCTAAATGGCATATCTTCTCTTATGGCATATCAGTCTTAAATATTGTATTGGTTTCATTTAAACTCGTGAATCTTTGAACACTCGCAGAAGATTTAGCGAAGACTGACATTCAAATCTTAGAATATTTTTGCTCATTCGACTATTTCAATTTCCTACCTTTAAACTAGCATTAAAATATAATAATTTTTAATAAGAATTATTAAAAATTATTATATTTAGTAATATAATAATTTTATATAATTCTTATTAATTTTAATTAGAGCAAAATATATTTAAGTGGATGGAATTATATTTTATGAATATCTGATTATTCAGTGTTATAATCAGCAATGGAATGGATAAAATCAAGAATATTGAATTCGACGAATCTAAAATGAATATTTGAATTTGGTTATAATAAGTTTGTTTTTGGTTATAATATTCCTTTATTTTGTTTCGATACATAAAAGTTTTCTTTTTTGCCTATAGTATAAGTAACATTTGATAAGTACCATCTTTTCAAAGTTATATATTTATATTAGTGGCATATGAAGCCTATTACAAAACCTTACACAATTTATTCCAATGCTGCCTCTAAATAAAAATCATATCATATTCGTTTTGTAATTTAAAAAAAATGTTTCAAGAAGGTAATTGCGCTCTTGCTAATAAAGCATGAAAATCTTGAATTGCACTCTACAATAACGTGGTTCTTTTCATGTAAGATATATTTGAAAGATTTATTTTATAGATAAAATATAAGTAATATTTATATATGAAATGCTAAGTTTTCTGTGTTTATCTTTTTTTTTGACGTGACTTAGTGGATTTTTTTGTCACCTAATTCTCTGAAAAAATTTTCTCACTTAAATTATAATTAGCATAATGCCTGAATGTTTTAACGTCACATTTTTATTGAACTTTAAAATGATTCTGAAAATACTCCTTCCATTTTTAAAATTTTCTGGAATTAACATGTATTTATAATTTTGCAATGAACAAATTAAAATGATTTTTCAACTATTGATACTTATATAGCGGTGCAGGCGAGTTCCAAACGGAACTTTGAGGTTTGAAATAAGCTTATATATTGGTGCATGAATACTCTTATAAAATTGTACTCTTAAAAAGTTAGTGAGCATAACACATTAGAGAAATTTTTACGGTAACGAAATGTTTCAACAAGGACATAATTTCTTTACGGAATTTTTTTGTATCATTCAAAATTATATATTCTTTTTCTCTGTGTAAGTTTTTTTTCTTTTTAAAAATTTTAAAATTCATAAAAAATAAAACATTTTAAAATTACATTTATAAATATATCACAAATATCTTATTTAACTTTTGCAATCGTTTTTAATAAAAATATAAAATTATGAATAGGAGACAAATAATTTTTTTGGTATGAAAAATGTCTTTGCTAGTATTGTGAAGTAAAATATTTATATTATTTTATATTTGAAAATCTTTATTCTTAATCGAATAAAAAACCATTGTATCACTAATAGTAACGCATTTCAAGTAGAAAGATAGTTTTCAAATATGTGAGAGTTTCAAAATCTCTCCTTTTTCTTTTTTGCTCAAACAACAGAATGAAATTAAATTCATTATTTAACTTCAACTTGTTAATAGAAATAGAGACATGCATCGCAATTATCTTCCTGTTTTTCTACATAAAAGTTTTTAGTTGTATTTAAAAAAAAACATACCTTATATTCTTATGAATCATCATAATAACTATATATCACATAATCATAGAATTTCACAATATGATTTCCACATAACTAAGAAACATAAAAATATATATTTACCAAGCTCTTTATTAAATTATTCTTTTAGCGAAGTTATTTCAGTTGAATTATCTTCACTATAGTATTTAAAGTTATTGAGGTTTTTAGCAAGTTATTGAATTTAATACTTGTGATTACACACTATTTTTCATTTATCTTTTGGTTCACAGTTAAAGTTTGCAAAGAGTCATCCTTTCTTTATCTATCGTCGATCGAACAACGTTAGCTTTTCCTAAAAATTCGATTCAGCTGTATCAGACGTGAACTAATTTTTAACACTGCCTTCTTTTTATCCAAACTCGATAAATTGAGCTGTTAGGACCCCTCAGGGTTTAAAAGCAATAAGTTTGCGAGCAACTCTTTTTTCTCGTCGAGATTGTACCATTTTCTTCAATTTTTTTTCTCTTGTAATAACTCTTTTTTTTCTCATTCTCCCATTTACGAATCCCATTCTTCCCCTTTGGGTTGCCTTGGGAAGTTGGAAGGTGCAAATCCAGCTTATATAAAAGCTTCGATGTGATTCGCTTAAAAATAAAGCGCTGTATTGTTGTAGTCTCTCCTCCAGATGCCATCGTCGAGACCTGTGACTTACAGGGGTGACTCCTTTTGAAACCTTGAGAAAGAAGGAAGGCAAGTGTGGGTGTTCGGGAAGAAGTTCTTTGAGTTGATCCCACCCAACTTGTATCGAGTGACTTGTGACACCAGAGAAAGAGAGACAACTGTCCCTCTTTGCCTTTGTTTGATGTGGAGTGGAGTTTATTTTGAGAGAATTGACTGAGGATAAATACAGGCATTACGGTTTAGCTACTGTGTGTTTGGAAACGAAAGAAAGATTGGTTGGGAAGGTGCTCAATTCTTTTTCTTTTTGTTATTTGGTTTTTACCACTGAAAAAAGGTCTTTGTGCCAATATATTGTCGTAACACCGCCGAAGTCAGCTCTGATAAAGTGTTGCATTGATGTGAGAAATTGTAAAGGCTTTGAATGGTGGGTGACATTAAATTGGAAGAAGACTTGGTGCGGATATTTACGTTTAGACTGGGTGAAGGTTCTTGAAGACAGAGATGAAAAGTGAATGTAAGAAGCTTTTTTAAAGGCGTTGCTAAACGGATCTAAAATGTACTATCAATATTTAAAATTTTGCAGTAAATTAATAACTTAAAAATTGATATGAAATGTTGACATTAAAATCTAATTTATCAAGGATGGAGAAATAGAAAGCGGATTTGTGTTTAAATCTGAATGTTACTTTTGATTTTTCACTTATTGTAAATTACTTTTAATAATATTAATCATATTTACTCGGCAACATTTTAAAAAATACATTTTCTTTAATAAGGAAAAAAGTTTTTTTACACTTTTTTTAATTTAGATATATTTAGTTTCCTAAATTAAATATTACTGTCATTTTTATCAGTTACTTTTAAATCAGCTTATGTCTCGAAAAAATTCTTTTAATCCCTTTTTAAAAGGGAATAAAAGAACTTTATGAGTAATTATTTTACAATACTCTTAAGCTAATATTTTAAGATTCATATTGAATATTAAAATAAATGAAATATCATATTAAATTCAGGCAATAAATCACTGTAAAAATTTAACTAAATCATAAATGAATTAAATAATTTTGTATTTTATGAAATTAAGATTTTTTTGATGTTCCTGCTGCTGGGAAGAAATTATTATAAAATTGGCCACAGTTTCGTCTGTCAGTCTGTTAACAGAAAGAGGATTAAAAACATATTGTGCATACCGTGGTTATTTACGCACAGAGGAATTATTTCGAATACAGCACAAATTTTAGAATTATATAAAATGACTGATAAAGTTGAAAACATAGTCTTTTTCAGCAAAATATTGATATTTCGAAGAAAATATTCTAATTTTGGTAGGAAAAGATATTTTCATTTCTTATATGGAATTCAAATCTGAAATCATTGTTGTAAGATATTTTCACGTACCAAAGCTAAGCAGAGAAAATATTAAGTGCGGAAGGTCTAGATTCAATCCCAACCACAGTTGAACAACGGAATTTGGATGTTGCATTTCTATTTTCTGCATGGACGTCTGTCGGAATGATCCTTGACAGATTTTCGAGTTTCCTATCTTGTGTCACGTCAATGTGGCCTATGAAGAGCAGTTTTTTTTCGATTGATATTAAAATGCCACGTACGATTGATTTAGAAAGTTAGGCTGTTTACTGCGCGTTATATCAAGACTCTATTTGTGCATAGCTTTTTAAGTTATTTTGGTTTTGTTTAGGATTCCAGAATGATGTTATTTTTATAATTTATGAAAATACAATAATGCTTCCATTTTAGTATGTAACCCTTTGTTTTATTTCATGAGTAAATATTTTTGAAATTTATTTTGTATCTATCAAAATCTAACTTTCTTCGAATTTTACAATCTCATTATTAATTTTCAGAAGTGATCTATGCTACCTATACTTAGTATAGATCTTCACCTATGCTAAGTATTACAAGTATTTCACCAGCTTCAGATATCATTTTATTTAGTTTACTAAGTAATTAAATTTGCAAGCAACTATTTGCTATTTGTGCGAAACACCGTGCTTTTTATTCTTATTAAAGAAGCATAACGTGTCACTGCAAACGGCCTTTGCTAAAATCATTTTAATAAATCGGAGCAAATAAAATTAATTGTTAGAATAAACAATATAAAATTTTATTACATATATGCACAATTTGCTCAATTAAGTCCGTATATATTATGCTCTTTGTGAAATTGTATAAATGAATCATTTGTAAAACTATTTGGTTTTTTCCAAATTTGTGTTACTTGCATTTATTTTAGCATACGCATGTAATATTTACAGCACATAATTAAATTGCGCTGTCATATTTTATTTAATATTGAAAGTGAAATATCCATTATTACTTTCGAAATTAAAGTTCTTGCAAAGATCAAGCTTATTTAAGTTTAGTCACGAGTTAAAAATAATCATGCTAAAAAATACACATTTCTGGAGAGCAGAAGTTCACGGCCCTTAATGTATCCTTCATCCCGTTTTTTCTCAGGATCGAAAACACGATCTTTTTCACTTTGAATTCCATCAGCGCCGGATAAAACCACCATTTTATCGCCAACCCGAAAGTGGGTGAAGAGGAAGATGATATCTTGTATCCACCTGTTGCGCTCCAGAATGGATCGATACTGCACACCTGGCTCTACCCCGGGCTCGACGCTAATTTTAGACATCCACCAACTCTTGCATATTCAGCGGCTCATCCACCCATTGCTTGGTTGCGGGGGAGGCAGTTGTGTGTGCTCGATTAGCAGCTAGTCTATTGACATATCAAAATCCGCTCGGTAAAAGCGAGGAAGTGAAGCGCGATGGGACGGACACAAAACCTCCCTCTCTCGTCTTGCAACCATTTAAGTCGAATTTTAAGTAGAGGTGGAAGAGTTTTAAGTGGTTCGAGGGGAAGATTTTAAAAATTATCATTTATTGGATGTCTAGGTTTACTGGTTTTTCACACACTCTATGAAATACTTTTATGGCCTACAAAACTCATTTAATTTATTGATAGAGTATACAGAGAGTATACATTAATTTATAAAAGATCAAGGGAATCTGTTAAAGGTCACTATTTTTATTAAATTAACTCTTTATATACCGAAGCTATATTAATGTGTATTTGACGTCAAATTTAAACTTTTGCTGGTACTGTAAATTCTCACTAATGTTATCTTTTTTAAGTAAACATTTAAAGTGTTTTCATAGAATTTAATAATGAATTTTTATGAAGACACTTTAAATGTTTCATTTTATTTTAATGAAACGTTTCTTTCTTTACAATGTTCTAAAAAGTATTACCTCTTGTCGAATTTTTTATCGCAGAAAATCATTTCTTAAACACCATCTACAGTTCCGCTTCGAAATGTTGATAAAAAGTAATTCGTGGAAATAAAATTTTCTTGAATTATAATATATTTATACTTGATAAAAACGTTTGGAAAATTACTATCAGTCAGAAAATGACGAAGAATGCATTATTTTTAAATGAAGTAAGACAAAGCTTTCAGCTTTAAGGTTTTTTTTTCAAACTGTTTTTAAAGATATAATATTAGTAATTTTGAATAAATAAATAGTGGAGTGTTAATAAGGGTTAAGCAAATAATAACTGTGGGAATAATTCGCACGCGTCATTTCATTTCTTGTAGCTGTAAAATTCAAAATGCGTGATTTTGCATTTCTTACACATGGGAGAAAATGTCGTTTCTTTGGTCAATTTTAAGATATTTCAGGTGTCTACTTATTAGTCTTGATAATGCTGTCTGTACGCTTAAAAGTGACAGCAATTCCTGCTTGACAACCACTGTACCGGTCATAAGTAAAAAGTAATGGTTGATTAAACTATTGAACAGATCGAAAAAAAAAAAAAAAAAACCGGGAAATAGATAGATGTTAAGGATTTTTGATCTTTACTATTGAATCATGTGTTGAGTACTTTTGTACTTTTGACTGCTTTTGACAAATGTGTAATAAGGCTTATGTTTAACCTTGTATTGTGCCTAATTAAATGAGTAATCGTGTTCTTAAATAATAGCCTCATTCCTTAACATTTTCAGTTTCAATATATGTCTGTTATATATTATTATAAATGTTTGACAAAAAATGTTAGAATTATTCTAAAATAATTTATTAATTTTGAAAATTTAGTATGAGAGGAAGATATTTAGTTCTATTTTAGTATGACGTTACTGATAAATAATAAACTTTGTAAATTGCTTAATTTTCCTTGTGATGTTTCCAACATACCTTTTATAACGTATATTTGACTTTAAAATGTTTCATAAAAGTAATGTAAATTCACGACACACAAAATAGAATTATATTCCCTGTGTGAAATATGAGAAATCCCTTAACAAATAATTCCTCCAATGCTTTCTTAAGCAGTCCTTGGATTAACTAGTTTCCATGTTCTTTACCAGATAAAGTTGAGCTGTAAATGAATAATCAGCATTCTGATCAACAGTTCAACTTTTCATGAATTGAATTCCCGTCTTCCGCTTCAGAAATAAATTAATTTACTATAATTTGCTCCAGTTATTAAGAACAAGAATTAAAATGTATTTCTTTTATTGATAACAGAAACTTTGGAAATACATTATTTACAGTAAGTTTTTTTTACATTTTATTGTAAATTGTTCTCAATAGGTGGAGAGTAAAAACAAGTTGGGAAATAGAAGCACTCACAAAATGTAAATACATAATAACATTTGCTAAGACATAACTGTGAGCATAAATCGTCCCTTTTAGAGATTAATTAGCAGTCGAACAACAAAACTTTTATTGGAAACCGACGTACAATAGATGTAGAGAAAAAAATGACTAGATAATAGTCTAATTGACATAAGATGCTTGAGGATACAACCTTTGCGTTTTATATCATGCAACTATACTTTAAGTAAAAGTAGTGCCACCTAGCTGCCTAAATTTTATTGCTTTCATTAATCACAATAACAGAGTGCAATACAAGAATTAATACATTACTATATGCAAGAATAGAACACAACACTTGTAGTTCGGGAACATAGCATCTTAACCTCGTATCACGGCGGCTGAGGTTCGATTTGCTGTTCGTAGATTTTGTTGCCACTTTATAATTCTTGTTGTTCCAAAAAGTTTGGTAAAATAGTTCTGTTAGATCTTCCTTCTCTGACCTCTTAGATGTCTCGGTTAGAAGTCGGTTACTGGTCATTGTCTACTTCTTGTGTGCAGAAAGTTAAGAATAAATAAACTGAAACAAAAGCTAAAAAAATACTAAAATTAATGCAGTTAATAAAATATACCTTTTGCTACTTGAATATATAAATAATTAACACCAATTTACTCATGCGTCTTTTTCTGTAATTTGAAAGGACAATTTTTGGAGAGTTAGAAATTTCCCCCCCAATATTTATGAGGATATAAAAACGCACCATATGAGCAATCGGAAACCATGGTGGTTAGAGAAAGTGATTCAAGTTTATTTTTATTTCATCGTTTATTTTACTTATTGTAGAAGGACCGATTTTGAAAAATTATTTTACTGGAAAAAAAAAAGTTGCTTTTAATGTACTACTTGCTTATATCAATGAATTCTTGCAGCAAAATTTACTATTATTATTTTTTTTATTTTAAAATTCAGCTCATTTAAATCTTTGATTATTGCCGTAAAAAATGCTGCCTTTTGTATAGTATACGTTTTTTTTAATGTATAAAATTGTATCAGTTTAATGACGTATCATATTTTCGCTTGAAGGCCTCTATTTTATTAAATTATTTAATTTGAATAATTAACTAATAGTGTCAACATTTACTTAATTAGAAATCGATGGATTGTAAAATGTTTTTTGTTTCCTTTTCAATTTATATAATTAAAAATTTGTCCACCATTACATACTTAACTGTTATACTTAAAAAAAATTAAATGTATTGAATACTGTTTTGTATAATTTGAACAGTATTTAAAACCCTTTTTTTACTTTTAACAACATTTTTAAAGGTTTTAAAGAAATCATTTAGATAATTATTATTTGCATGTTAATTAAAATTCCTTTTAAGAATCAGTAAAAAGTTTCAAATGAAGCATACTGTATTTATAATGAAACTGCTTCCACCAATCTCCACAAGGTGTCACTTACGTTCGAGTAGCTTTTCTAAAGCCTAGAAGTCATGATTAATGACATACTTAAGCCTTAGAATATAGTTCGAACTCAGCATCTGGAAACGCTATTCAATTAATGGCTACAAGTCCTGACTTGTCAAGGAACACTCTAAGCGTAGCTCGCGCCATCTGTAGAGTATTGTCGCGAACATGTTTACTGAATCTCTTGTTCATTAGCATTCGTCGTATCCGATATTCACAACAATTAATCGCCATTCCTTCACTAATGAGATATTTAAATGCGCCCTCTGAGCTTACATAGCGAGAGCAATGAATGCGTGTGGATTTATGGTAACACAATCTCATTATAAACACGGAAGGTAATTTGATTGGATTTCTGAAGCAGTCCTTGATTTCCACCCAATTGGTGTATCGAACTCTTAAAAATTGTTACTTTTTAAAATTGAATTTGAAGCGTGTGACAAATTTTAATTGATTTGGTCTTCCTTAACGAAACCTCGCAAATAGATTTGAATAAAAGAACTGCTTACATTGATGGCAATGCAAGTATTTTCTATTAGAAAGTCCAGTTGGTTATTGAGTGGGATATTTTTTTTCAGTTAGTATTTTACGTTTATTGTTTTATTTTCTGTTTTTAGTTATTTTTAAATGATTTGAGTTAAAGAAATGATATTAATAATCAAAAGAATTTTTAATGGGAAGTTCTTATTTTAGAAGTAAATTTATTCATTGAACAAATAATTAAGGAAAAAATTTGTTATCGTGTTCTATTTATAAAATTTAAAAAGAAAATATTTTTGCACGTAAAAAGTTTTTTATTCATTTTGTTATCGAATTCATTGTTTTATTAAATAAAATATTTCATTTAATTTATTTTATTGTTGAAAATAATTGTTTCCATTTCACCGATTAAAAAAATGTTAACCTCCCTCCTCCCTCCCTTTAACGTCATACAAAAATTTTTTTTGTTTTGGCTGAAAAGCATTTTTAATTAACGTATACTTCTACAATATTGTTGTTATAAAATGGAAGTTCTTTATAAAAATTTTATGTTACTTATAGAGCGAGCAAAGGACACATGGTTCTGCAACTTCCTGATTAGTCAAAATGATTTACTGCAAAAACCAATTATTCCTCAACAATTTGAAATAAATAACATTTGTTAAATAAGGTTTGTTTGATTTAAATTGTTTACAATACTGTTTTCACTGTTGTTTATTTAGAAAAGATTATTTACATCGTTAATATTTTACTTCTGTGATCAAAAAAATATTTCTTATGTTTTGTCGTAAGTTTATCTCAAATTTTGATTCATCTAATATATTTGTTGATATTTTGTGTCAGTATCAAAGTTATTGTGAAAATAAACTTTTAGCAAACAAATCATGCATTTTGAATTCTTAAGGAATTTTTAAAAATCCATATTGTTTTATAAAACCTATAAAAATTTTTTTCATTATCATAACCGATTTTGAAAATCATTTTCCTTACTCCTTTTGAAGATATGAGAGATGCGAAACATTTTTTATTTTCCTATCTTCATCATGAAAACAGATTTTGAGTATAAAATAGAACAAATAAATTAAATGAAATGCTCTTTTGGAATGTTATTTCTCGTTCATCGATAATAAAATTGCTTTCAACGTAACTAGATATTCACTTGGCAACTGATTTTTTGCTGGATGGTGTTTAAAAGAATGTCTCAACAGTGTGCAACCATACAGGCAGATAATAACAGCCCAGAATCGGAAGACAAGCAAACAACGCTTGTTCACATGCGTCATTCATCAAGCGTCTTAAATGAGTCGTTATCGCGGAGAATCCATTACGGCTTTTGTGAATAGGTTCCTCCGCTTTCACGGTTTGGCGCTTTTAATCGCCTGAGCGTTTTGTTTACGCTTTTCCGGCTCTCTTGCTCTCACAGATGTATATGTACACGGACCTTAACATCTATCTCCGCAACATAATGGATTCAGGGTAACCAGTATGGGGAATCAGCCCCGCAATTAAAGAGACAAATTTCTCAGCGTCTTTATCCCTTCGCAGTTTTCCCCTTTTCTGCACCCTGGTTTCCAGGCTTTTACTCTGGCACCCAGTAAATTGTCTCCAAGGAAATAATTTCTCATCGTCTTCGTTTGGGATAAAGGAGCTCACCTCCCTCCCTGGAAAAATATGCATTTTAAATTTAAATGGCGGATGTGTTTTATGAATTATTATGCGTGATTAACGTAAAAGGAGATGGGATACATTTGTCGATACATGTGCATGGTGGGAATTGGTAATGTGTCCTGGGTCTTTATTTATACATTAATTAAACTTATCAGCTGTAATTATGCTATTAGCTATAGTTCATTAATATCACAATTTTGTTAAACATAATTATTTGGACGTATTATTAAGTTTCATGAATAATTTATTTTACTTATAATCAAAGGTTTTTAAAATGAAAACGATAATTATTATCAGATCATTTACATTAATGGAACATTAAAATATTTTTAATATTTTCTCTAAATTAGTATTTTTTTCAAACATTTATTTGAAGACCATTATTTAAATTTAGATTATTGTAAACATCAATTAGAAAGAAATTTCCCAGCGTTTTGAACCAGATGAGCGCAATCTTTATCCAATAAAATTAGAATACATTTAATGAATACGCTTTTAAAATGATCAGAAAAATGTAAAGAAATATGTTTAAGTTTCGTTTAGTCTTGTTTTGTCCTTTAAAAGGAGATTTCGAATTTACAACTGAAAACAGAAAAGTAAATAAGGATTATATAAAGTATAAAAGAAATGTATTTTTCATTTCTCTCTCTCTCTCTCTCTCTTTTATAATTATATTTTCTAAATAATTTTAATGGAGCATTTTCCTACGCATAACACTACTTCCACAAATAAAGTCTACTTTATCCCATTAATGTTATTTCTAGAAATATTTTTCTGAAAATTGCTTTTTAATATCGTTTATATTCTTGTCGTTATTTCATTTCGTTATAAATATTAATAAAAAATTTAAAAAATACCCTTTTGAACCTCTCTGTGAGAGTATAAGTGGATTAAAGACTCTTATAAAAGATAAGAGTCTTATCCTCTATAAGCGTCTAGAATAAGTAAACGAGTTCAAAGACTCTATAAGAGTGTTATGAATGAGTGCTAATCAATTCTATCATATATGCAAATTTAAAAAAGTATTTTGTTACGTAGACTAAGACTATAAGAGTCTTTGTATTTACTCTTTAAGTGTCGATAAAAATTTGAATTATAAGAGTATTTTTTTACTTCTCTATATTTAAGAGTTGTTGTTTCCTTTAAAAATAACGATTAATTTCTGTCCTTATTTATGTTTAAAAAGAAAACAACCATGGAAGTTTCATAGTCGATATGAATTCATTAAAAAAATGGAGAAAAATACAGGCAATGAAATGTAATATTTCTAAACTAACTCGTTTACCAAAAGTTAGGAAAAAGGAATTCGCATTCTTGACTGCCATATTATTGTTTAATAATCCATTATATTCTTTAGTAATGAGATTTTCGCATGCTGATGTATCACTGACTGTACTCTTATTTAATCAAAAGTTTGAAAGGGGAATGGCAAGAGTAAACGTCAATACCAAATCATGGTCTTCCAAACAAAAGAATGAAAAAGAAATTCGATGTCCTGAAACGAGAACAGGTATTCTGGAGAAAATCAACAACTGATAGAGTTTTCTCCTGACCTTTGAACACTAATGATGTTGGAAGACTAGAAAATAATAGCGAAATGGTAAAGAAGCAGGGTTCTTTACAATCCAATTGTGATCTCTTGAAATAGAATATTTTTTTTTGTCTGACTTGTCTTTGTGGTTTTTCTAGATATTGTCCTCTGTTGTTATTTGTTATTTAAGAAGAAGGCCGTGCAATTTTTGATTCCAACAATATTAAGCAGAAATTCGTATTTGTTATGATTAAATTAAATTAATATGAGATGGAAATAAAAATGTATTTCTATCTAAACTTAATTTGAATAGATAAAACAAATGTTCAATTATTCAACTAGGAAATAATGTTGGATATTGGAAACGTATTGGATATAAAAATTAAAATAAAATATTTTATTTCTTATATTTTAATGTCTATAATAGTAATAATAAGTATTTAGTATTCAAATTTGCATATTTTGTTTATAGTTCATTTAATGTTTTAGTTCCTAGCTTGCATTAAGTTCTTGTACACTGTTATTTCTTTAAAGAACAAATTGAATTTGAGTAGAATGTTATCTAAACTTAATCAGTTTGTTTTTATTTTTATTTGATAAATTCTTTCAAAAAACAGAATATTATATATCATCCCTCATGTTCTTTGGATCTGTGCCCATCTTTTTAAGTATTTGGCTTATTTTTTTGGAGAAAATATTCAAAAACGATGGAATGCATCCTTAAAAAATTTAAGTTCCGAATGTCAGAAAATATATAATTTCCATGAATATATTATAGTTATCTGACTGGATTTTCATCAATAACCATGTTCATTGCACTGGAATTTATTGTTAAAGATTTATTACAGAATCTGTGATAAATTTGAAATAGGATGGAGACTGATAAATAAAAGCCGGATTTTTCTTGCAATCTCTCCGTATGAAAAATAAATTTGCAAAGAATAAACATTTTATGTATAAAAATATTTTTTATTTAAGTAAATGTATTAATTTATATTAGTAAGCCCAAAAGTCTGTTCAGTATTTGCATTTTGAATGTTTACTTGGAAATCAGTTTATAAAACAATATTCTAATGTTAATAATTATCCATTGATTTTTTTTTACTCTGTCACACCGTATTTTGTGTTAACCAAGCTTACAGTAATACATTAACTCAGCTTATTCAATAATACAGATGCTTTAAAACAGCTTTCAATCCACTAAGGTCATTCACGTTCGAAGAGTCGAACTTATAAGCTGTTGAGCTGAAGACCAGAATGACAGCTATCAGTTAAACATTTAATAATGAGTAAAAACTAGTTTTCTCAAGATTTTTCTTTAAAAAGTTTTTTTTATTGCAAAAAGAAATAATGTAATGTTATCATAAAAATGGAGAAATTCGATTTTCTAATTCAAACTAGTGTATCATTTTCCCGTTATAAATGTTTAAATATTTTCTAAGCGAACAAGCACAAAATTTCTTCTAAATATGGAGAAAGGGAATTTTTTCTTGAATCTTTTAAATAATACTTAACTTTCATTAATCAACTTATGTAATTTTTTTTTTTCATTTTGGCTTTCAATTTTTCTCTATTGTTATGTAGTGTCACTTACACAGTCATTTTTATACTGTAATTCTTGACTTTTAAATTAACTTGCTAAATTTCTGATGTGTCAGGCAGAAAAAATTTCAACATTATTTTTTTGCACTCATTCAGAATTTATTATTTATAAATTTATCTTTTTGTTTTTGTTTAATAAATACCATTCTGTGGAATAAACGTTTTTATGACTATTGTGCTTCTTACATTATGCTGTTTTATCCTGAATTTAATATACAATTTCACTACATTATTTCAGTCGCATTTACGTGATGAACAAAGAAATTCTTCTCACTAATTCGAAAGGTTATGGGTTTGATACTTGACCTAGTCGTAAGCATTGTGAAGAGTATGTCAAACACTCATGAAAATCATGTGAGAGATTAAATATTCATGAATTCTTCACTTGACCACGAATTAAAATTACGATTATGTTTAACAGCTTTGGTCACCTGAAGACGGCATTCGGAAACGTAACAAAATAATGATATAACTCCATGATCATTAAATTTTTTGAGAACAAATATATAAATAATAATTTTTATATATTAGTATATTCGAAATTGTTTTCTTAAATTAGATGTTTTACTATTTAATACAATTTCAGGAGCATTGTGAGCTTTCTAAAAATCTATTAAGTTTATATGGAAAGTCTGCTTCATTCGTGGATTAGCCATGTGTTTGCATGGCTGTCCACTGAATGGTTTGTTTTCTGACATGGAGTTCAGTAGTTCGTTGGTTCGATTCCCAGCTCGGGAGGGATTGTTTGTTGTTCTTCGGAAACCATTTTAAGCTGTAGATCCTGATCCATTTAACTCTTGTGGGAGAAAATAATTGTAGATCTTTAAAAAAAATCAGCATGTTTCATATTAACGATTTTCAATACTTCTTTTTTATACAAACATTTTTATGTTTAAAATTACACTTTTAGAAATATTAAATTTGATGTAAAAATAAACATAGATATTTATTTTAGCTCATATTGGTTATAATCTATCATTATTCAAAGTTAAAGTCTAACTTCATATTTTAGATCTGCCTGTTTCATATTTTGTATGATATATTTCCGAAAATCTGATCCATACTTGTTCTTTAAATATTCCGTATTATCCAAAATATAGAAAGCATTATTTCCGGTGACGTATCGAGGAAATTTCGCCTATTTTTTTCGTTTGCGAAATCGATATTTCTTTTCGGGAGCAATCATTCGATTTCTGAAGAAACCGGGGGTGGGCAGAACCACCGACCCATCTATCATGGAAGGGCAAATAAAAAGAATTTTGGGGGTGGACGAGCAGACGGACTTCCCTGGATGCCGATAAAATTCATTCTCCTCTTTATATTCATTCCTTGAAAGTCGAAGAATTAAAGAAAAAAAAAGGAAGAATTTATTGCTTCTGACTTTTCAACGATATTTGGTTCCACATGTACTTCTTCCGAGAAGAAAGAGAGATGCTCACCTCGTTTGAAATTGCCGGAGATATATTAAATTCTGTTGCACACTCCCTGTTCTATTTTTCTTGTCGGCTGAAGGAAAAAAAAAAAAAAGAAATCGTCTTCACCGCTGTCATGTCCTCTATATGCGGAAAGATTACCACAAGACAGATCTTTTCCAGAGAATGAAAATTGAATTTTCCGAGCGCTAATTTTTGGATTGCGATTTCCAATATTTCATTTGCTGAAAGCCATGTCCATGAGGATGTTATGAGGAAGCTATAAATTTCGGAAGTGACATTTGTTAAGTTTTTTTATTTTAATAATTAATAACCGCAATCAAGAAAAACAATCTAAAGTGAAATTTTTGTAAGATTTGTCATAAATGTCTAAAATTATTCATAAGCTTGTTACGGAATGCACATTTTTATTCATTTCTTCAGTTGCCTTATATTTTCTTCATTTCAAAAATTGGGACTTATTTATAAAAGCTGCGTATTTTTTTTCTTATTTATTCACATTTGTTTCTTTTTTTATTTTCTTTATTTAAGATTCTGTCGTATAATGCTTTTGATCAAATTTATAATAAATATAGCATGAGTAATACATAGAGCTTGACATGAATTAATGGTAAGATTAATTTCTTTGGAGTAGAAAATGCCAAGATGGATAGCAACCTCAAATCTGTAGATGTATTTACTGGAATAACTAGACATAATGTAATTTCTTTTATTTGGAATACCTGAAGATGGTGTAATTTATCCTGTCTGGAATATCCAAACATGATGTAATTTCCTCTTACTTAATATACTTAGCAATGGTGTAATTTCTTCTAACTCGATTAGCTAAAAATGGCGTAATTTCTACTGCCTGGAATATCTATAAATGGTGTGATTTCTCCTATCTGGAATATCTCTAGAGGTGGTGTAATTTCTTCTGTCTGGAATACCTAGAGAATGTGTAATTTCTTCTACCTGGAATATCTAGCCATGCTGTAATTTCTCCTGCCTGAAATACCTAGAGATGGTGTAGTTTCTGAAAGCACAGTTGTTATATTAAGGATTTGTGAATTTCCCAGGCGTATTTCCTTATGTCACATGAATGCAGCTCATTATCTGTGAAGTGTTTACAACAAGTATCAAACAAAGGATATTCAAGAAGGTGTTACAACAGTTTTTAGCATTAGGTTTTTAACTACGTATTGTCATAATTAATATATCTTAGATAAATTATTAACTTTGATTTATAAGTAATCCAAAAATTATTTAGCGTTTTAATAAAATAAAAAAATTATATTTAACAGCACATTTATATTTCTTTTAGGCCAAGCTAAGTTATTTGATGTAAAAGTTAATAAGTAATCTCTCTCTTTAACAAATATTAAATTTAATGGCTACAGAAATATAAAATTTTATATTATATGAATACACAAATATATATACAAAAATTATGCAATTTTATTTACAATATAGCATGAATAATAACATTATGTTTACACACATAGTATGTGTACACACACACACGCACGCAATCACACACACACACACACACACACACACACACACACACACACACACACACACACACACACACACACACACACATATATATATATATATATATATATATATATATATTTGCATTCAGTGTGAATTTCATAATTACTGCGAATCATTTACGTTTATTAGAGACTTTACTTCTGTAAACATTTTCAAAAATTCTTAAAAGCAAGTGAAAAATTAATTTTTACATAATTTACTATATAAAGTCTATAAAAATTATATTTAATAGGCTTTACATTAAATTAAAACATCAATATTTATTTAATTTTCACAGCATAATAAAAGTAATTATTAACTAGTTTCAGCTGATCAATTAACAAGGCAAAACTCCCCCTCCCCTTTCGTTCATTCTATCACGTTTCAGTAAAAATCTATCGCGTTAATGTTGCACACTCTATGAAACTTCTTGTAAGCCATAAAAGTTTTGACAACGCTTGGTCTGCAGCAAAGCACTTACGGACACTTCGTGGCATCACGTCGCAAGACATATTTGTGATGAACACCCTGGATTGGCTCACTCTACTCGTAATTAAATTTAATATCCTCCTTCAATTCTGTGTCCCTAACCAGAGTGAGAGAGCTTGCCAGTGGAGAGTAATCTAGAAGATAATACCACACGAAGAGTGATCATTCCCCCATCCCTCGCGAGGGGCTTTCTCTGCATGTCCCTCCTCCATCAGGGCCCCTTTGCACTCAGGAGTAGAAAATGATTGATGGCGGGACACTGGTCATTAGTCCTCCGATTCCTTCGCCACCATTTCCTTCTGACAACAAAGCAAGGAGGGTCATCCCAGTATTCCAAAAGTAGATGGCCGCTGAAGAATTTGTATGATTTTGGCGAGTTAAAATGGATGCTCCGTCAATGGAAATGGCAAAGAAGGCAAATTGCCAAATCGACTAACGCAACGCAGATGAATAGACGGCACAGAGAACGATTTGGCTTTTCAAGAATAACAGCCACGTTGTAGCTAATGGTCGTTGAAATGTTTCTAAGAAGTAAATATTTCAGTAATTTTTTAACTCCTACGAAAAGCCACGTTATTTGATTAAAATTCATACAGGAGTAGTTTTTCTTCACTTAAATCTATAATCTCGTGTATCAAAGTTGCTTACTTTCATATTGGTTACTCACTAGTTCACTGTATTTGCATTTTTTACTGTACAATCTTAGAAAGTTATAGAAAAGAAAAGAGATCTCGTATTGTGATTATGATTATATTAATTCTCAAATCACGTCAAGATTAAAGATTATACTGAACCCAAATTTTATCTAATTTTTATATTTCTCATTAAAGTATTTGCCTTTTCAAGTAGCTTATTATGTGAAAATTGCTTAAGTTGTTACGTTTTTCTAAACTTGGGTTTCTACAGTAGTTGTTTATTTGTTATGCTATATTTTAGTTGATTTGTAAAAATCATGTCTTTCAAAAACATTTCTCTATTTATGAAACTGTAATCAAATTTCATATATGAATTTCTCGCTTATACGTTTTTCTCATTAGTTTCCTATATTGAGTTTTCAATTATTTTAATTTCAATAATTTTCTCATTTGTAAATAATTTTCTCTCGCAAGTAGCAAGAGTTTGTTTTCATAACTATATGAGTTTCCAGAATTTTCTCTGTAACTGAGAGTTCTCTCTTTCCATTGCTTTCAAATCATCGCTACCGTTACCTTATGTATCTCGACGAAGAATACAAAAAGGAAGAAATTTTTTCATGGCAATTTACAAGAATTCCTTACTTTATAAATCATATAACTTTTTTTAATACTTGGAAGAAATTTTGGATCATTTATGGTTGTCCATTTACCATCAAACTCTTACAAAATTTCAAATTTCATGTAATAAGTGAGAAAATGCTTTTTGTGTAGATTCCAGTTATTATTTCAACAGAATTTGACCCATTCTCATTGTCTGAAAAAAACTAAAATAATATTTTTAAGCTTTTTATCGTGAGAATTATTCTTTTGGAATTTCATTATTCACTTTAATGACGTGTGGCAACACAGCATTCCCCACGAAATTTAGTATTGGCTGAATGGCAACTGGAGTATAGGAAACAAAAGTGAAAACATGTAAACGAGCGATGGGCGAATTTCCTTTTCAATGTAACTCGTATATATACTTGTGTAACGTGTAATGTTAACTATAGTTAATGTTTAAATAAATATTTAAAAGCAAACTCCGGTACGTAGTAATGTTGTATTGACATAAACATTGCCAAACAAAAATAACAGCCACAGACGTTTTACAAAATGAAAAAGTTATCTTTGAAAGAAAAGATTAATGTATTGCCATTCCGTGGTGAGAAATATAGCATGTAATATTCAATTTAAAATATCTGGGGTATACATTTATTTTTCACGCAGTTTCTGCAAAAACGTGTATAAATATAGTTTAACTTTATTTTTACTGACTCAAGTATAAAACATTATATATAATCTGATAATCCTTCGTCTATAATATAAATGTTAGATTCCATTGATATGCTATTGATTAACGTAATTAAATTATTTATCTAAGAAAATTTACGGTTTGAATCAAATAAGATAAAGAAAATGAAGCTTTCCAAGAATGCTCAATCATCTTTTTTTCGATGTTTCCATTGAAAACTGAATGAGATGTCTTCGGGCTAAATCGTTAGAAGTAAATCAGGAATCTGGGCACATTTTCTTTTTAAATGAAAGCTCTTGTACAGTTGATGAATACCATACCACATGTTCCAACGAAATATTAAGCCAACGAGAAAAGAACTCTTCTTATATTTTCACCAATCAGCAAGCAAACCGGTCCGTTTCTTTCTCTCAGCATTTGTCATATCCGATGGAGATGCAGGCGATAAGAGTCCTTCGTAACATCTTCTCGTCTTTATAAATAGACGAAATCGTCGAACAGAGAAGAAGCGACTACAGTTCTTTGATGTCTGTGTCAGTTGCTACTATCGCATCAGTGGGATCGGAAACATCTGGGAAATAATTTGTAAGTGTGAAAAAAATCGTCTGTGGTTTCCTTTCTCATAACTAGGGCTATGTTAAATTTATTCAGTTGTCTTTCTTTGTTTCCAAATTTGGTAATTTTTTTTACATCTATCTTCAAGAATTAAAGATGAAAATACAAATTTGGTTCGGTGTTATCGCACAGATTTAATGATTTTCATTTATGATGTAGGACAGAGATAAAACTTATCGGTTAATTCATCGATATTAATAAGGAATTGTCATAAATATTTCTTTGTTCTGTTCTGTGAGTAGGTGATTGGTTTAGTTTCTCATTTTAGGCCATTATCAGTGAAAGCTAATTTGACTTGAAATTATGGTTTTTAGTGGATTCCAAAGATTTTATAAGGATCCATGACCAAAGAAAAAATTAAATTCTCTGAATTGCTTGACTGAAGGCGGAACGATGCACAAAGTACATTAGTGATTAATTAATATTAAGTAAAAGAACAAATAAATTAGGATAGTGATATAAAAAACAAAAAAGAAAGCTTTTATATATCAAAATAATAAATGTTTTAATTTATCTATTTAGTAATATGTGAAAACCTATTACTGATTCCTATTTATTCTGACTTTAAGAAGTATTTTTAAAATCAATGTAATTTGAGAAGATCCGCTGTTTACGAGTTCACAATAAATTTCTGGGAAAATATAGAAGATCATGTGGTAAACGCTGCACAGAGCTTTTTAATAGTAATCATTTCGCAAATTATCCATAATCAAATGACCTATACGATGATCATTTTCCAAAGATCACCGTTGGTCATTTGCTTTAGTAGTCCTATATAAATCCAACACTACTAAAATATAACATTTAGTTAAAATACGTCTCATTGAAGAGTCAAACATAGTTTTCTAAATTAACAATATGTCATTTGTTAATAAGGTCAAGAGTTAAATTCACGATCTGACATTTTTGTCCTTCTTTGCATTCGTACAAACCATGTTGAGAAGCATATTTCTAAAATCGAAAAGTATTCTAGTACACAAATTATTGCAGCTGTTCCTATTAAATATGGAACCTGTAATCCTTTCATTTGTGTCCATGGTCACGGCAATCCACGGAACCAGCTGGAACCGCTCAGAACAGAGACGTCCGTATCAAAAGCAGAGGTCAACTGACATCTTTCTGCGACTTTCCTGATAATGTCACTCTCAGGTGACATGGCGGTGAGGGAGATAAGGCACAGCTGTTGGAATGCATAAGAGAGTGTGGCAGGGGTGTGCAAGAGGTGAAGTTAACAACCCCACTTCATCAGTCTTCTACTTCTAGAGACAAAATTATTTTTTCCCTCTGTATCTCTCTATATTAGCATCAATATCTAATTGGAAAGATTTTTTGTTTTTAACAAAATTTTAATGATACTCTCGCCGGAATACACATTTGTAAATTTCCAATATATTATTTTGATGCTTTGTAAAATAGCTATAAAATGCTCATATGCGCAGTATCGTTTGACGAGCTTAAAAACGGCAAACTTCCCAGAGCAAGGATACTTTTTATGAAAAAAGAAAATTCTAGCGCACGCGTACACACACACATATTAAATGTTTGTTCTACACATTAAATATTTGGATAATTTTGTGTGCGAATTGAGGAATGTATTATATGTATATTTTCTCAGATATATATAAGAAAATCTAGATATCACATCAGAAATGAAATATGCACTTCTAGCGGGATAATTTGGGATTATAAAACTCAGGTATTGTTCAAGTTTGCGGTTGAAAAACTTTTTTCATAAAATAAGCAATGCTTATTTACAAATATAATTGAATACTACTTTAAATTAATATATTATTAATTATATTGTTGTTGATTATTTGTTGAATATTGTCTAGAAATTTACGATTTATTTAATCAATATCCTATTTATATACTTTTGAACAATAGTATCAGTTAAAACAATAAATCTTATAAATGAATTAATTATGTTGGAAAGTACATTTATTTAAATATTAGTAATTTAATATTCTCAATCATAGAAAGAGGGAATAGTAAACTCTTTGCTCAATCTCTGTTTTATAGCTATGAATGATTTATTTTATAGGATAAATTTGAAAGTTAATTATATTCATGCTTGGAAATTTCAGTTGAAACTAAACAGAATTTTTTAAAATTCTATTGCTAATAGGCTTACTTTTATTTTTTAAAAACGTTTTTCATTATGAATTATTATTATTGTAAGTTTCAGCTAAAGAATATAAAATTTTATACATTATCCAATTTTTGTTTATATTCTTAGACATATTTACAATGCATTCAGTTTTTATACTCTTTTATCGTAAAATTTGTGTTTGAAAAGCTTTCAAAGTAAAAGTCATGTGTGGTTAAAGTTAAAATAAAAATAAAATCAGTTGTTTATAATTATTCTAACTTAAAAGTACACAAACTCTCAGAATAAAGTCTTAAATGTACTTTAAGTACTTAAATGCTTTGCAAACTTTATTAAAAATTCAAAATGCGACAAACGATTGCTACTTTTATAAAAATAGTTTGCATAAAATGAAAAGAAAATGGTGACTTAGAATTCCAAAAAATCTTAAGTTCTAAAAATTATTGCACAGTAACTTTGTCCTAAGAAGGCATTCTGTCGCGTGATTACTATTTTTAGAGAAGAAGAGGGGAAAAAATCTAATTATTTTGCTCTCGAGACAAGAAAAAAGAGCTTAAAAGCAAAAAATTAAGCCTCCTTAATTGAACGAGAAAGCCTCACAAAATCACTTGCCTCTTTCTTGCAGATTATAGTGTTGAGTGCATAAAAGATTGAAGTATAAGTAATCCATGTGAGTAAAAAAAAGGAGAAAAAAAGAATTCTATTAAAATGTTGCTAAGAACTGAGTCAAAGTATTTATGTAGATAATGAAATTTCCCTTAAGTAGAATCCGCCATTTTTAAGATTTGCTCAAGTAATATAGTAATTATTCTAATATGATCTTGTACTTGGTATAAAATAATATTTAAAAAATTAGTTGAGTTAATGTGCGTGAACATATTTAACTTCGAAAATGGGTCTGAATTTTAATGTGGTTTCAAAGCGTATTATTTACAAAATAACGGTAAGTCTGTAATAAATGTCCGTCTTTTCTCTATATTTCTTTGACAATTACTTAGTTTACTGACATTTTATTAAAACAGTATTTATTAAACAGTATTTTGATCATAAATTTTTTTACCCACGATACATAGATTATTTTCTTCCCGAGCTTATTATTGTGTTTACTTTTTTTTCAAAAATGTCTCCTTCTGTATTCATTAAATATGGTTTTATTGTAAAAATAATTTGTGAAAACTTAATATAAATCGAATTTTTTCGTATTTTATTATCTGCTGAATCTGGATATTTAAACACAAAATAATCACTTGTTTCAAGAACTTATGATAATTGGTAGAAAATTTTAAAATAAGATGAACTTTTAAATATCATTTTAAAAACTGCTTGCACTTGTGCATTAATATATATTCTTAAATTCAAAATATAAGGCTCTCTAAAAAACTATAAAAGCCATTCCCATTAAGAATTTTTTCGTTCATAATAGACACATAGGGCCAGTAACTGGATTTCACTCTTCCAAGTGGATGGTTCAAAATTCATTCTTTACCTCTGTTCAACAAGTGGACTCAGTATTAGCTTTCTGTGTATACACTTCTGTTTGAGTAAGAACTTTGGAGTTTTTGCCATGTGTTCAGTTGGACTACTTGAATAGGGACCGATATATATATATATATATATATATATATATATATATATATATATATATATATATATATATATATATATATATATATATATATATATGCATCCTCGAATGCTAAGTACACAATGGATTCTTAGAAAAATGTTAGATATTTACTACTTGGCAGTAACAAATAGTCACATGTTCAGTCTTGATGACAAAAGGAAATTGTTATTTTCATGATGCTGATAAACTATATTGTAAAGATGCATAACATTCAAAAAACTTTGTCTGTGATTAAAAAGTCCTCAAAAATATTTATTTGTAATGATTGTGATATTTGTATTTTACTCAATGTGTGCTTGTGTGTGTGTAGTTTTCGTTTCAATAAATTATTTTACCAATATATTTATTACTAATAAATTTACAATTTGTCCAACAAAAAATTATTCTTCAAATTTATAATTACTTATGTTTACCTATGAAATATAATAAAATGATATCAGGTTCGTTCCTAAATTATTTTATATTTATGATATATTTTGAACTACTTTTCTGAATTAATGAATATAAATTGCCAGTCTTTTTTAATTTAGAAAAAAAATTGAATTCATAAAAAGAAATTTAAAATATTTTACATAAAATAAATACTTTTTGCTCTTTTTCTGAAAAATATTACTTTATTTTCTTAATTTATTAAATTTAGCTTTGTCAGTTCAACGCGTAAAAGTGATGTCATTGAAAAGGCCACCCACCTCATTAGCACTTTTATATTAATATTAAAGTAAGAGGATTTGTTCTGCACTGACGGATATTTTCGCTCTCAAACCATCAAACACACACAAAAAACTCAAGCATTCTTTCTGGCATTAATATGTTTAAGAAATTCAAATTTAATTTTTTAAATGGAAGAATAAAGAAAGAAATTTAAAGAAAGGCCCTCTTCCTAACGTTGACATGTCTGCTTCCCTGTATGTGTCACACAAAAGACTGGGACGTTTTCATATCTACACATGAAAAGAAAAAGACGTTAAATTAAAAAAAAAGAAACCACGCAACTTTACATCTGAATGTTCGTCGCATCATTTCATATTCCAAAGAACGGATTGCTTAATATTTATGAAAAGAGACTGCGATAAAGCATTTGTCTGGGGAAAAAACAAGCTTTGTGCATTAAGGTATTTTGAATATTAAAGAAGAGAAAGAGAGAGAATATTTAAAAACTGCCAAAAGAAATTTTTATCAAACATTTTGAGAACAACAGTTTGTGACGCAATAAGATTTGAATATTTTGTGCAACAATATATCCTGAGTGGAACTAGAATTTAATGAAATATTTCACTTGGAATGTATATAAAGGGAAAGAACTTTAAAGATTGCATTGTTAAAAATATTTTTTGAGATTTAAAACTCTTAAAATTGATGAATAATTTAAAAATATCAAAGTCCCTTATTCTGATTAAGAAATTTATGGCCTGTACAGTAAACATTTTTTGTCTATTTATTTAATATAGCTTTAGGGCTCAAAGTATTTGCATTTCAAAAATGAAATAAGTTAATCACTACTTTGTGAAACGTATAGATGTTTTCAAGTTTATTAAAATTTCTTCTTTCTTTAATAGCGTAACAAAATATTACAGGTCTTAGCGGCCTCTATAACACGCTTTTTCCAGCCCAGTCTGTCCAGAGCGACACTTTGCCAGTTCCTAACTTTCAGTATCTTGATACCATTTTCAGTGTCAACGAGCCATCTTATCTTGTTGATGGTCTTCCTCGGGCACGGGATCTTCGGGGTTCTTAAGCGTTGATATTCTAGTGGGGCTGTTTTCCCGGCTTCTCCAGACATGGCCAAGCCATCTTAACCTGTTGCTTGTGGTAACCTGGGTAATCTGGGACTGGTTACACAACCTATACAATTCAAAATCATGTCTGGTTCATCAGCAATCCTGTTCCTGTAAAGGCCCATAGATGTTCTTAATAATTTCTTTTCAAAGTTTTCTTGGGTTCGCTGTATATCGACATTTAATGTCCAGTTTTCGCTTGCATATTGCAGCACGGATAGTATTATGAGTGATTAAAATTGGTTTACTTTTAATCCAAGATAAATGTATATTTCATTGTATGTGGTGTTCCATCTTTTGACTTATCACATATAAAGTTGCTGAAAGGAGAATACCAAAATATAAATATGTTCATGAATTAGAAAATAAAAATATATGTATATATATATATATTTATATTCGATATAAAAATCATTAATTAAAAAAACGGTGAAAGAAGGGAAATAAAATTTAATGTTCCCATTCTTTCTTCTGCAGTTACCCTAAATACCTTTAAGCAATTTGAGGATGCTCCCTTCTACAGTTACTTTTGAAATAAGCTTAAATTCTTTTCAAGTACATTAAAATTAATACGAATTCCAATATATGAAATTATTCTAATAGGAGACGAAGATAACGAGATAACTGCAGCGCTTTGAAAATAGTAACGGCATAACTATTCGCACCTCTGCACCCTGCGCAGTGCGAAATCAAATTTATTTCATAATACTGAAGAGAGCGTCTCATGCAGCCAGCAGAAGGAATAAACGAGTGAGACAATCCTATTATTCCATCCAGCTCTGAGAGAACTATTCCAAGATAAAGTTTTAAAATGAGCTTTCGCTTCCATGCCTTTTTCTCTCTCCCAGGCACACGTGGAAAAATGCGAGGAGATGGGCGTATCACATTAAAATTGCATAACGTTATTTCGAGTCGCAAAAGAAAATTTTTCCTTCGCTAACCAATGCAAAAACAAAAGACGTTGTTTGTATTCCATTAGGAAGGCAAGAGACGGTGAAGATATGTCTCAGCCTTCTTACATGCGTCTTGTTTTCTTTTAATTAAAATAAACTGGATTGTTAAGTTTTGAGCCTACATGGAGGATGAGCGTCACATCTTATCTTCAAAATATACGTCATATATTCTTACGTCCTATATATTTCTAAAAAGTAGAATTGTATATATATATATATATATATGTCTGTATGTCTGTCTTACTCTCTCTGTATATATATATATATATATATATATATATATATATATATATATATATATATATATATATATATATATATATATATATATATATATATTACATTTTTTGGAAAATATTCCGTTCTAGCTAGCTCTGTTTAAAATACTATATTAATTACCTTAATTATATCAAATTAATGTTAGATAAATTTATATGGAATTTAAAAACTATTATCCCTTTTTATTGTCTAAGGCACATGACTTTTTTGAAGCACAATTTTATTATTATATCACAATATAAATTTCGTAATACTACTTCAAATATGTATATTAAATTCGAAGACAATTTTTATTTATTAAAAATAACATTAAAATTTATAATTTGTGGTTATTTCAATTATTTTTGTCGTCGAAAACCATCGTAAAAAGGCATATCCATATCAATTTCGTTGTAATCAATAATACTCCGCTAGTGTGGTATAGAAGTTTGTATGAAAAAATAGTAGCTGACAAGTTGACGTCATCACCGATTCGTGGTTCAAAATTAAGAAACAATTTACTGTTTTTAGTTTGTAAGCTACTAAAAACAGTAGCTTACATTGGCAAAAGCAAATTGTCGGAAGTTTTGTTATCAATCAAAACTAATCTAATTACATAATTTTCATTTTCTTGAAAAGTGACATTTAAATTATGTATTATTAAAATTAAAAATAGAATAAAAGGATTGAAAGTCGCATCTTTCTCAAATTTTTCTGTTTTTCACATCAGTCATGCAAATTAAAATTGATTTTTACATAAACCGAAGCACACATTGCATAGAATCACATCTACTTCATTCTCATATGCAATACTAAGAATAATCATACAAAAGTGATAAATCCAAAGTATACAACAATTATATGTTTGTGCCTTAACTTTATGTAAAAAACGGCAGTTTCCACTGTTTGTCGAATTTCCTAGCATACTATACATATATTTTATCCAATTGTATATATTGCTTTCCGTTAATTCCGCAGTACATACTTAGAACTATTTTGTATAAGTTTCTCTTGTGTTCGGAGTAAAACTGTTGGTCGATGATTTGTGCGGATTAATTCCGGCTTCCATTAAAAACGAGTAAAGGTTAATCTCCTTCCATCCACATAAAGAGTTACGCTGCTGAGGAATTGGAAGCTATATGCATAAATGTATTTGGAAGTACGTGATTTTTACAGCACCGTTTAATGACACAGAAAGTTCGCGTTCCTCGACGGTTCGATAATGGGCTTTCCACTATTTTATGAGGTCGTTATATTTTACACGTCATAAATAGAATGCATTTGATGGGGTTGTTTGTTTTGGCTTAAATATTGCAACGTGCATCGCTCCAAAGCATTTTGTTGAAGTTCATTGAGCTTATATACGACGTTATTCGTGCTCTTTGGCCTTTTCTGTTTAGTCTTTTCATGCTTAATATTATAAATAATGACTTTGAATTTTAATAATGGTTCGACAAAAACGTTTTATGAATCAGGAGTTTAACATCGGTGAGCGGGAACTCTTGTTTATCCCTTTTCCACCCCTTCAACATAATAGGGAATTTAAAGATTTTAAATGGTATTTTTCGTATCCTTCTACTATGTTGGAATTGTGTATGATTCAAACAGTGCATTACTTTCATTCTATTTGTTTTTCTAAGAAATTTAATGGTACCTCTTAATTTTTGGGAGTATGAAAATCTTTTATAAAATAAGTATATGAATATTTGATGAATAAAAACTAGATCTTTATGGATTGTTGATATTAAAAGCGATTAAGTTGATATTAAAATTGATTAAAATTAATTGCAGTTAGAATTAATACGCATTCGTCTTTGTGGGCAAATGGATTTTATTCAGCAATTGCGGAGCTTTTGACACTGCTTGGGCATTTCAAAATCAATGCTTTAATCTTGCTTTCATGCCATGTAATCAAAATATCATCTGCTGATATCTGGAACACCACTCTTTTTTATATTTTGTGACTCTTTCAAAGGATCTTTGCGATAGCTCCTCCAGTTGCTTTGAAGTGACTATTCTCAGGTCCCATATTTCAAATTAAATGCACTGACAAGCAAAGGCAATTTGAGATCTTGAATGATTAAGAGATTTCCAAGATTTATCTTTAATTGATCATTAAAGAAACAACTTGAGAGGCGGTGTTGAACATCCAGCATGTTTGACTAAGTTAAAAGATTATTTTCTCTTTTAGAGAGTCAGAAGTACTTCAAGATTTCAATTGTCACCTATGTAATATCATTACAGTATCTGTTTTATGCTGCACTTGGGTTAAATGGTGACACAAAATACTATAAAATTAATTTTATTTGTGGAATTATTATCATTGAATTAATCTTTTGAAATAAATTTTTAAATACTTCTTTATATTAATGATATGAAGATGTAAATTTTCGCTTATTACATACAATTCCCTCTTTTTTTATATTCAATGTTGTGCAGTAAGTATATTTATAATTGTAGCAAATATTTAGTCATTTTTCAGGTTATCATCTGCTATTAAAGAAATAACTATAAACATTTAATTATTCAAATACAATATATATAATTACTTTTAATACTTAAATGAAATTGCTATCATATAATAATATGAATTTATCTTATTAAAAAAGTTAGTTCATGTGAAATTGTTACTTTTTATAAAGTAAGAAAAATAAGAAGAGGAGCTCAAAATGCTCCAATGTTTAATTATTTTACTGGAAACTTGTTGATATTTAGTAAAAACATTTTTAAGTTTCTCAAAATTTTGAAGTAAGTAAATCATTGAAAACACTTCAGTTAATAAATAATTTTTAAACTTATGAGAGAAAAATGTGATGATTTTTTTATTTGGAGAGAGATACCATTTTTACTTATACAAAATTTCTTTATCGAATTTAATTAGAAGTTATTCAATAATGTTTGTTACCAATGATTCTGATTCTCAAATATTCTCTCTTTCTCTCTCATTTTTTACAACGGCAATAAGATTATCTCCTGTTACTTACATCAGTTATTGTGATAATTTGAAATTTCAAATGTCTTAACCAAATTAAATCAAACCAAAAATTTTGTTTTATTTTCTTCTTTAAGAATTTTTGCCATCTAGACAACTAGGAAAAGCAATTGCTAAATTTGTGCTTTGATCATCAGTTTTATAATCTTTCAACTTAAGTTGAATTCGATTCAATTTATGTTTTAATTTGGCAAAGTCAATTTGTTAATGAAATGCCACCATTTAATCAGTGTTTGTAGGCCATTTCTTATTTTAAAATTGGAGTAAGGTATCCAAGAATTCAAGAACTTACTTTTTTATGGTCATAATTATGCCAACTCTTTAGCTTTGATGATTGTCCAGTGGAAGTTTGATTTCCTTCGAATTGCTCATTTATGTTTTTATCGTTGTTTAGATATCATAATGAGGAAACTAACTCTTTCCATCAAGTTCCTTATTAAGCGAATGCAGATGTAAATAATTTGGAAAGGAAAAGAAAATATTTAAATCCCATCGTTTTTATAACCACTGTCATCTTAAATGGAATCTGCCTTATATTAGCCGGTAGGGAGAAGTACACCAGTTTTTCTTCCATGGATATAGCTTTTATTAAACGATTGGTCGTTTCTTTGGAGGGAAAAAGTTTAATGCTTATAAATGCCTCCCAGATTTCAAATGATATCGAGCGTTATTACCGCAGAAGTAAACCAACTTTTCTCCCCCTCTATATGCAGATGAAATGCTAAGCCTTAAGAGACTGTTTATACAAGCGCGGTTGAAAAATCCATAACTTCTCCAAAATAGCACGAGTCATATAAGAAAATATTTTTCCGTATCAACCATCCGTATGGAACTATCTCTCATCCTTTTGCAATTACTTCTCGAGACTATATTTATTCCAAGTAATTTTCTTCAACCTCCGGAAAAGGAGATAAAAGTATATTTAAAGAATCTCCGTCTGGAAAAAAAGATGCATGTTGTAGCCTGCCTCTAATCGGTCATTGCTGTGCCTCTTTTCTTCATTTCGTATTGGGTCGTTTGTGGAGCTGTATATCTTTCTCCTTTATGAGCTCCATTGAAAAGTTTATTCCAGGTTCTTAGGCAGTTTCATTAAAATATATTCCCATTCCAAAATAGTGGAAAAAAGATACGCCGAAAATAAATTTTGATGGGCAGAATTTAATATGCAGGAAAAGTATTTCATATATTTTATCCAAAGAAAAACTGCTGTATAAGGTAATAGTAATATACAATAAAGGTTTAATTTTTTTTTCTTACTAACGATGTTTTACTTATACTTAGAGCCGTAGCATTTCATTTTTTAAGTATAGTTTAAGTATAGATGTGATGCAAAATTTATCAAGGAAAACAACTATCGATATTTTATAGTTCAAAAAATTAATATAATATTATTTAATCGTGCTTATAAAACATTAAAGACTGAAGAAAAATTATTATCTTGAGATTGAAATCTTTCAAAATAGAAGTAATTATTCATAAGAAGCTTTCATCATTTTCTGCTTTTTCCCTTCCAGCTCTCAAAATTTGCGCTTTGAATATACTTTAAAAAACATACGTGCTCTAAAAAAATGGCATAATAATAAGTCTAAGAATTAGAGAAAAAGGTGACTATGTAACATGGAATTTGAAATTGACTATAATTTTCATGTTATTTTCCAATAAATCAAACTGAAAGGGAGGTCCATTCTTTATTAATAGAAAACAAATAATATATTAGTTTCAAAATTTCAAACCTATTGTCATGAAAAAGTCAGAGTTGAATATTTTAAGTTAAATATAATATCGAAAAATATTATCATATGATTTTTCGATATATTAAACCTAAAAGAGGTGCTTACTCTTGGTAACAAAAATAAATAAATAAACAAACAAAGGCAGTCTTGATTTTTAAAATTTTAAATCTATTCAACTTTTAAGTTAAAAAAAGATATTTGGATATTATAAGATTATATGTACATTAAAAAAAGTTGGCATAGTAAATTGTTTCTTAAATAAAAATTTCGAAAAGAGATTTAAATTTGTAAATAATGATAAAATTTAATAATAATGTTATTCTCTTAGTAACATTTATTTACCTTAATTTTGGAGTTCAAATAAAGAGTCATTATACATATAAATATTTATATGTACATATAACATAAAAAGAATCCTATAAAAATCCCATACTCTCTTTTATTTCAAATACTCTGAAAACTTTCTTGTATATTAATTCTGTATAAAAGTAAACGAGTTTATGTGTTTCAAAGTCAACCAATACACTGACAACTTTCAACACACATCTATGAAAACCCTCAATAATTCTAAACAGAAGTCTATATATTCGAGTGTTTTACCGACTCCCCCTTCAGAAGAAACTCACATTTACAAATATTACAAGTTTTCCTCCTATGTGAAAAAATCACACTTTAACCTATCGAGAACTGACATTGAGACAATTTCGAAAAAATGTCTGCATGGGGATCTAAATAAAATAGCTGATGTGCCTTACATTGGAAGAGAAAATAAAAACGATTCATCTAAATTTATATGAAAGATTTTTATAATCTATTATTGCATTTCAGAATCTATTATTTCATTTTTGTAATATATTACATTTAGAACTAATTAGATTCAAATGAAGCTTCAGAGGTCTTGCAGAAAATTAACCAACGCATATAATAGAGAAAATAATTGAAAAATGTTGAATTTCAAACTCCAAAATTGCAATCTTGAGAACTCTTCTGTACTTTTTTCATTTCGACCCAGAAACTTTTATGGAAGAATGAAACGAAGAGTAGAAGTATTCTCTGGAGAAAGAGATCCCCATTTTCTCCGGGAGAAAAAGAAGAACAGACACCAGAAAAAGAGCCGTAATCATTTTTTAAACCTCATCTCCCATTATTTATTGGATTGATTTACGAGGCCACAAGGCCTCCACCAATCGGTCATTATTCCCCTGCCCTCCCACACTAAGCCCACAACCCCATACTGTTCTCTCCGTACTCTTTTCGTGCCATCCCGAAAATGTAATATTTAAAGAAAAGTTTAGAGTCATTGCCGAAAGATGGACCGTGGTTCATATCTTAGGAAAGTAGACACAGATGTCGTTGGAGAAGTGCCTCTTGATGATTGCATGAGAAGGGGAAAATATATTTTGTGGTTTCCGGAAAAAAAGTCTTGGAGTAGAAGGAAAGAGTACCGAATAACGCCAAATTTCTCACCATAAGTGATTCATATCTTGCTTTTTTGTTTGAGCATTGCCTGGTTGAATGCATAAAGACGATGAATGCGCCAATTTCTCGTGTATCCTTTTTGGAATTATGGCAAATTACCATGGCAGCTTACTGTAGTTGAGTTTTTAACATTGAATATTAATTTTAGCTCAAACAAACTACTTAAATGGACAATCTTATAATATATAATTTAATTAGAACTTATATTCAAATTATAATAGGGCTTTTGTGAATGGGAGTTTTATTGTATTAATGAAAACAATGTTAGTTTTATCTCTTTGTAGATAAAGTAGGCTTTCGATGCATTCTCAGTGTATCATGATATATATATATATATATATATATATATATATATATATATATATATATATATATATATATATATATATATATATATATATATATATATAAAGCCGACCGACTGGCTGAGCGGTTAGCGTTCCCGACTCCTGAGCTGTTGTTCCCGGGTTCGAATCCCGGTTCGGGCATGGCTGTTTCTTTCCTTCTCCTTTCTCTCTGTGTTTCTCTGTCCTTTCTTCTGTGATGTTGTATGAATGTGGCCCGCCCTATAAACGGGTTTGTGGTGGTATGGCGTGGGTAACGCTACTCGCCTCCGTGACTTGGTTCACAGGTCCCCGCTGGGTAACGACAAATGAGTAGCAGTCTCTGGTCTTGTTGTGGCATAGGGTTCAACCCTCTTGTGCCCGCAATTGGAAAATATATATATTTCTATGATACTTATATCTAATAATGTAAGATTTATACCTTTGTGTGTGTGTGTGTTTGACTTAAAAGTTCACTTTATAACGCTCATATAGTTTTTATATTACATCTGAAACGATATGAAATTTAGTGATTCCTAAATTTCTAGTGACAAAACTGCTTTGTGGATTGATTGCGTTGCCGTAGGTCCTAAAATATTCAATTTCTAATATAAAAGAATTTTTTTCATCCAAAAAAAAAAAAAAAAACTTGAATGATTTTTTGTAAAAGTAAATTGTAAGTAAATTTATAAATAGAGGATGATTGTATTAATAATCAAGTAATAAATTTGTTTTTGTTAGCTACTGAGTGCATAAGTTGTTTAAATGCATATTTTTAGTATTGCTTTTTTAATTTTCGTGGCTTATCTGCAATAGATGATGTGGATAATTTCTTAGATTTTTGGGAATTTATGTCCCCAAAGAGCCTTGTTGCTCAATAAAAATAAACAGCTCTTAATTATTGCAAAAATGAAAATATATAAATAAATATAAATAAAAAAGGTAATACAAAATTATAAAATTCAAAACTTTATGGTTTATTTAAATTTAATAAAAAAGTTTTAAAAATCTGCAACTGCTATTGCTCTTTAGTAGCCAATATTGTTTAAAGAAAATCTGCTAAAAAAAAACCTAAAAAATGGTATCATAATCATGTGCAGAAAACTCTTAAAAATCCACATTTATCATTTCCGCTACGATTACAAATGAAATACTTCTAAGTTTCATTAGCTTCGAAGAGTTAAAAAGCATTGCTTCATTTTGCCTCGAAGCTGAGGAACAGCGAGTAATTCTCTGGAGACTGTATCTTAAGGGTCTGTAACTAGTAAATCTTAGCTATAATCATACCGCCAGAGCGAGCACTAAAATAAGAACGGCTCACTTTCTGCTGAGGGATAACTTTTCATCGCTATTCGATTCTTACTTCGTTTTTTCCTCCCTTTTTCTCTTTGGACGTCTAAATGGTCTCCTCCTTCCTTAGTAATTTGGACTTTACTTTATGTGCGTGACGAACTTGCGGTCAGAAATGGTCCTTCCTCTGCTACGTGACCAGTGGGTGGTCCTTTAATTTTTTTTAATACTTTTTTACGTTCCATCTAGGCTGTAATTATCGCGAAATGAAATTTTTTCTTTACGAGAGGAAAAAAAATTCTTAGGAACTTCGGATCCTCCATGGCTTTATATTTCACTTTCAAAAAGTATTTGGAGTGGAAATGTTTTGTAATGTCCCACTTTAATGTTTCAACAGTGTGTGTGTGTGTGAGGTGTTTTTACAGGTAAACTCTTCGCTCTACAGATAGTGAAGTGAAACAAAGTAATACGCAGTTTATATTTTTTAAACATAATTTTTTAACTACATAATATTTAATTTTCTCTGATAAAATAACAAAATTTATTCTTAATATCCCATTTTAACGTTTCAAGAGCGAAAGGTTTTTACGGATAAACTTCACTCTACGGATATTGAAATGAAATCAAGTAATATGTGTGCAGTTTATTTTTGTTAAAAGTAATTATTTAACTAGATAACTCTGATAAAATTACAGAATTTATTCCTATACCCCATTTTAATCCTTAGAGCTTGAGGCTTTCGCAGATAAGCTCACTATACGGATATTGAAGTGAAACAAAGTAATGTGTAGTTTATATTTGTTAAAAGAAATTTTTTAACTACATAATATTTGATGTTCTCTGATAAAAAAAATCACCGCATTTATTCCTATATTATATTTTAATGTTTCAACAGCGTGAAATTTTTACAGATAAGCTTCGCTCAAATGGATATTGAAATGAAGCAAAGTAATGTGTAGTTTATATTTGTTAAAAGTAATTTTAACTAGATAATATTCCACAGACATTTTCTCTGATAAAATTACATTATGCCTTATGCCTTACAAAGGCGCCTTATTCTACAGATATTAAAGAAAATAAAGAAATATGGAGTTTATTTTTGTTAAAAGTAATTTTTTAACTAGATAATATATGATTTTCCTTGATAAAATTGCAACATTTACGCAATTCATTGTTAAAATATTATAAAGAGAAAAAAAATGAATATTTAATTTATTATGTTGAAGTAATCGTTTTGTGTCAATTAATTGTAGCAATTTCTTAGATCACTGAAATTTGTATTTGAATAATTAATATTTATAAATAAGATTAAGAACGTATCATATGTATTAAAATGTTACAACCGTTTATTGAGTTAGTTACGATCAGTTTAAGAAGTATATAAGTTTCACATAAATTTTAGTTTAACTTATACTTCTGCTACGAAAAAAAAAAAAAAAAGAATTGAGTATGTAATGGATGTATAATTCCACAATCTAAACTTATTCTTTCGCTTGAAACATTCCTATTGTTACCTTAAAAGCATTAATCAATTAATTTTTTTCTTTATTTTACTTCTACATATACATTTAAAAACTACTTTCGTATAAATGAATGCAGTTTTAAAAAATATTTCCGAAACTTTGTTTCATAGTTTTGAGGTTTCATTCATTAGATTTAGTTCACATTATTTTTTTTTCTCCAAACTTACACTTCAGTCTATTTATCAGAGCTGATTATAAGAAATTTTTTTATGAAATTATAGTAAGATATATTTTATACTTATCATATTATTTATTGAATATAAAGGATAATAAACATATAAAATGTTTCCAGAGTAATAATTTATATTAGTTGAGATGAATATAATTCATACAAAATGTGCCCTAGAATGCGTGTGTAGAATGTGAAAAAGTGATTTTTATAATTGCCTACGTTTCTTATAATAACACTTAATTGATTTACATTTTCACTATTTTACATTCTTTTTTATTACTTTACATTTCATTAAACATTTGCATAAGTACCATATTGATAATCGTGCAATGTTGTATAATATGCATGTAAATTTCATAATAAATGTTAATATAGAAATTTGTGTAATAATATAATCATGCATGATGCTAAATATTTACATTATTGGCCTATCTACTTTTATAAAGAAATTAAGTTATCTTATTTGAAATATATAAATACTTTTTCAAAGTACTCTAGGTTTTTTTAGTTAAATAAACCTATATGATGCTTACTTTTTATATTCATAAAAATATTCTAATGAAAAAAATAGCATTAGAAAGTTTCAGTTGTACTAGAAAAATATTAATTCTATATAGGCTTTTATAATTATTTCGAAATTTCAGAGGAGCATTTTATTAATATGTAAATTCATATTAGAAAAATTCCAAAAGAATGATCAAGTCTAAAATTAGCTATTTCTTGATAAGTACACCCTTTTAGTTGTAATAAACATATTGAATTCGGAGAAAATATTGTAATGGGTTTTCTGAGTAAATAAAAGTTCTCCTATATTTCAGTGAAGAAGCGTTACTGTGTTTTTTAAAAATTGAATCAATTCATTACAAGTAAAATTTGAAATGTCAATACTTGGTTTTAATCTTAGTTTTCAACTCTCTCTTTTCTTGTTTTTACTATTTCATATTCTGCTGATTATTGCTTATTCGATACTATATTTGAAATTACACCGTTTTCTATAACTAAATGAAAAATTATTAATTTGTTTACCAGATAATATTTTTTATCGATAGAAAATATGAGCCAAATCAGAAAAATAATCAAAATTTATATCTAATTAATTCATATAGTTGGTCTTTTCTTCGCAATCAAACCCTTTTATTAAAAGGACATGCCTTGTTGAAAATTAATACAGGGAAAATGTTATTTGTTATTTTTAAATTTTTTATTTTTTTTTTGCTTTGAGACGAAACATTTTTATTAATCAATTTTAAATTATTTTTTGATTAATGTTGATATGGAAAATGAAAAATTTCTCCATTTTATTTGCGTGGGAGTTTTTGAAGGTGATTTCTGTAAATAGCAATAAAACAACATACTATGCATATTTTCATTTTTAATTAATATTTTTAGAAATTTCTTTGATCTCAATAAATATTTCATTACTACATTCTTAATACTTAAAGATGGCTCTCTTGTACTCCAACATAAAGATCAACATTTTTTAGGTAAGAATACACTACAAATTGTTTTAAATTTGATTAAAAATACTTTTTTAATATATTTATTGCTTGCTTTTAAACTTTATAGAAGAACAAAATTTGTGGCTTTATATTAAAATACCATTAAGGATATTTTATAAGAAGAGCTTGACGCGTAGATCAACGTTTTCTGTAATGTGTGCTTGCTATTTGATTAAAAAATCTCCTTACAATTTTGTAATAGTCTAAAAAACGACCAAAATAATGTCTTAAAAAATGCAACGATTTCTTAAATAAAATCAATTATTTTAAATAAGTTAAAAAAAGAGTGTTTATTCGAGATAGATTTATTTTTCAGATGCATTTTTTAAATGGGTTTAATTTTTAAATTTATTTATTTTTTACTTTTAATTAAAGATTTAAGGGGTGTATTATTTTTTCATATCTTTTTTTTTCATTGAAAAAAAACTAAAAATCAGTCTATACGTTCAATATTTATTCTTATTATTAGTCGGTAGCAAAGATTTTAAATATTTTTAATCAATTATATGTTGAGATTTAATAACCATTTTTTTTAAATGGAATAAAATTTTAAAACCGAAATTAAATTTAGGTTTTCGATCAAATACAGAATAAATAGACTGAGTGTATCCTCTTCCTTGAAATGGAGAATTTTTTAAACATTGAATGCTTTTAGTTTTAATTCTTTTATTATGTCTAAAATAAATTTTTTTATGAAATTTATTTAACTAATCATATGCTGTTGATTCTTCGAAAAAATAATTCTTTTGTGTTTATGTTTATGGTTTTAAGATTATTGTGTAAATATGATTTTGAAAAGCTTAAGATTTTTTTTCTTTAATTGAATTAAATTTTAAAACATTTCATTATCACTTGACATTACTTTTCTCGTATTGTATCTTAACTAAAGAAGAAACATCTGCAGAAAAATTTCTTGCATAACATCATAGTTTAATCTTAATTTTAATAAATTTTGTTTATAAAACTAAATACTTAGTTTTACTACAGAGTTTTTTTGTTTGTAAAATTAATAATTTAGAATATGGTTTATATGTAACGTCATTTAATAATTATTTTTCTTTATGTTTTTATAAACGCTCATAAAATATAACAGTTAAAGCTATAAAAGTTATTTTATTTTGTGAAAGAAAAATATCTTTTACTTTTACCATGACAGTTTATTCACTTAATAACACTGTTTAGCGAATTTTTTTCTGATTATTAAAGAATTATATTTTTTATTTTATATTCGCAAAAATAAATTTGAATTAAATTAGTGCTTTACATAAGTGTTTTCTTTTGTTAAAATCCAAAATTATTTAAAATTTTGCAACAAATTTATTATTGAAGGCATAGAATAAACAAAACACTTTTTTTCCTCTTTGGATTATCAAAAAGTTATAAACTTCTAAAAAATTATTATTTTCAAAACAATGAATTTTAATAATTTAATATACATTGTGGTTCACACGTACAATTCATTATGGAATGTATAATCAAATTCTCTTCATAAATATTGTTCTGAATATTTATTCCTTAAAATAAATTTATTAATTTTACAAATTGAGTTTTAAATGTAAACCACATGACTGATCCATTTTGTAATTTATAGCATTATTAAAAAATCAACTAATAAACGCAAAAATAATCCTTATGTCATATATAAAGCAATTTTTTAATTTAAAATTGGTTACATTTTAGTAAATATAAATTACAATTTCCCTTTCTGTCAACATGTGAAAGAACAATTTAAACTTTAATATTTTGCAGCAGTAAAAGTAACTCGTTGACTTAATGTGACTTGTTTCCTTTTTCAGTACTGTGTCACCGGCGCACAATAAATTATTACGGTGTTTGGTCACAAATGGATTCTTCTCGTGGGAGTGTCAAAACTGATCATCTTCGAGGCACGGCTGCCGTCTAGATGAGGAGAAAAAAGAATCTCCAAAACGCCGTCAGTTTTCTGCAGAGATGAATTTGCCGATTTTGTCAGCGAGATTTCGATTTCGTACGCTAAACGGAAACCTAAATTGAATTTTCCCTAATCGCCTCCCAGGCTTTCAGTCTTTCAAACATCCCTTTTCGACGGCGTTTTCCCTCTCCTCTCCCTATTTTTCCCTGACGCTATTGTGTCCAGAATGCCTTGAAGAGAAGTGCTGTGTTCAATAACTGAAATGCCTTCAGTAACCCAAAAAACGGGAAACAGTTAATAAGGCTCGAATAGAATTCAACACATGATGCTAACTTTAGAATAATTTGCAGAATATATATATATATATATATATATATATATATATATATATATATATATATATATATTGTTCACTCATAATAATGTATTTTAAAACAAAAAGTAGCTCACATTGAAATTATATATATATAGGATTGATATTTAAATTTTTAATGCCTGATTAATTAATGGTAACTAGTATTAAAAAGTGACTAGATTTATTCTCCTTTAATTATATTTACTGCTTTATTTTTGTACATTTATTATAATCATAATGTGCTAAAAGTTTCATAAATACTAAATCAATTCATAGCATATGTCTTGCCGAGCTGGCAGCTGAATGGTTAGCGCTCTTGCCTTCGGTTCAACAGTTCGTGGGTTCGAATCCCACCATGGGCATGGATGTTTATAGTGGTTTCGGAATACACTTTAAGCCGTAAGTCCCGGTCTAATTAGCCCTCGTGTGCAAAAAATGACCGTTGAGCGACAAACAAACCATAGCATATGTCTTAACTGCACAAAATCTAAGTTAATATATTATCAGAATTAGATAGCTTAATAAGATTTACGAATGGTATAAGTCACATTAAATTTATTTTATATTCGTTTATTTACAATTTAAGACTGAATCTCGTTTAGTAAATTTTGCACTTGTTCAGTTTTTACTTTTAAAGATTTTTAAAGATTACTTGTCATCACAATATAAAATGTAACGATGCTAATACCCTTTTTTTACATTTAAATATTTAATTATTACACACTTTAACGATGTATTTATTGTTTTATAACTTTTTTTTTCATCGATATTTATTTCAGAGCGCGTTATGGACAACCTAACATTGAACGCCATTTTGAGACCTTCTGTCTTAAAATGATCTTCAAAGCAAACACCAGCGTTAATAGCGCTTCCAGTCTATATTTACGTGACTCGAGGAGGAAAACGAGGAAAATTCGCACATACCCGTACAGACGTGCGAATAGAACCGTAATATCCATCTCCCATTTCAAGCAGTGTGACTGAAAACTACACTGCTGGCCACCCAAATTGCAACTCCAAGAAAAACAAGAGATATCACAACAAAATTTATTTTGTAGATAGCATGTTGACCATGTATCAAATGATTACATTTATAGACTGCTGGGAAGTGTGGTTTCTGCCAGAATCAGTAGCCAAAGTAGACGTCATTTTTGGAGATCACAGTTGCCACACATTTATTCAAAGAGATTTTAGATGTGTTCTTGGGGTACAGCAGACCAAGCAACTTCCAAACCATGACAAAGTTGATCTGGTGTGGCATATGGGGATGTAATCTGGGTTGATTGTTGAGCAACTATGGACCACATGTTTTTTTTTCATCGGCGAAGGATCCGGAGATTAAGCTGGCCAAGGAAGCAAGTCAATCTGTCAATTGACGAAGAACAATTGGATAATATGTGTCACGCGTGATCGCGCATTATTCTGTTGAAATTTGACTGTAGGCAAGTCCTGAATGCAAGGAAGGACAATTGACTCCAACACCTCGAAAATGTAGCAGCGCTGTTTGTTTAAGTACCGGCAATGCGTACTAGAAGAGTGCGAGAGTGATATCCAATACTTTCCCATACCATAATACCCGGTGTAGGACCGGTGTGCAGTGCATAACGCAGATGTTCGGCAACCTCTTTCCAAGATGTCTCTAGACTCGAATTCGACCATCGTGATTTTGCAGACAGAAACGTGACTCGTCAGTAAAGATAACTTCATTCCATTTTGCCGTTCAAATCCTTCTTTCATCGCACCATTGGCGGCGGAGACCTCTGTTGTTCTTCGTCAAGGGTAGACGAAGCAATGGACGTCTGGCGGACAGACTACTCTGCTGTAAATGGTGTCAACTGGTTCGCGCAGACACTGGATGATGCGTTACAGACTGAATGTGCTGTGCTATATTTCGTGATGTGGCTGAGTGATTTGTCACTGCCATGCACACAATTTGCCTGTCATACGTGAAGTGGTGCACTGAGGTGGATGCGACTGAACACGTCGATCCGTCGTACCTTCCTGCATCCAACGATCACATATCCGCATTACAGTTGTTCGGTTTCGTGGAACACGACTACTGATTTTCCTGAAAGAAAGGTAGGCCATTATCCTTCCTTTGTCGAACTCGGATACTTGATCAAAAAATGATCGCTGTTTTCTTTGCTACAAAATAGATGGTCCCCAGGCGCGCGTGATGATCATCGGCGCTATAAATCTAATCATTTTCATACCTCATCTCCGCATGCATGCTGTAAATTTCATGTTATTTGCATGCTTCCTTCAGGGTGTTGCATTTACGGTGGCCAGCAGTGTAACTCTGGACTTTTCACTCAGAAAAATACTTTCTTATCACTAGACCATGGTCAATTCGTCCAGGCGTAACTTGTCAATGTCAACAATGGGTGAAATTTTACGTTGTTCGATATAGCTGCATTCAAACTCGGGCCTTTTCACTTCAAAGAACGCCGTACTACCACTAACAGTTAGCCTATGGTATCTGCTTTGAAATATAAAAATGATTTGCTGAATAGGTATTTTTATGTAGTTTTTTGTAGTGGTTGAAGTACATTTATTGAGGCGTAAATAAAAATATATTATACCAGGGGTGGCCAAGCTCCTCGATATTTCGAGCCATTTTTCAAAATTGGAAATTTCTCGAGAGCCACAGTTAAATACGTATTTAAAAGGTAAGCGAAAAAGGTTTTTTTTTTTTTTTTTTTTTTTACAAAAATTATATTTATTGAAATCATAAAAATAAAAGCGCAAAATATGTGTATTGAATTTAAATAATGCAAACTAAATACATTAATTTTATTTCTCTTGATAATTCTTTAAAACTTGGCGACTCATTGGGGACAGTACTTCTTAGCAATCAACTTTGAGATGTTGGTTAACTATTACTGATATCTATTTGCATTTCACAAACTTTAAAGAATGAAATGTTTCACATAGGTACGTTGTTTCGAATATTGAAATAGTTCGAAAAGAAGACTTTTTTAATTCAGGAAACTTCATTTCTGGTACAAATTTTCAAAATTCAGTAATCAGCGTCGTGTTATATTTTAAATGTAGAGCTGATCTTCTCTCGAGTACATTTCTCTCGAGTACCACCCCTGCCTTATACTATTATTATATTAATATTATATTATTAATATTACTATTATATTATACATATATAATTTAAGTTTGAGAAATTACCGCGTTTGTTGAAATAAATTAACATTTTCTTTCTATATTGTTTTGCTATTTTTAGGTAAAAATTAAATTAAATTAATTCAAAAAATAGTTAATTTAGACAGGAAAATAATATTTTAACTGAATTAAAAGTAACCTAAAATAATTTTTGGACCCATTTAATTTCATAAATTTATATTAATAATTTTTAGTAAATTATAAGATTAGATGGTCATTGGTGATTTTGTTGATGATATGAAATTTGTTTTCACAAAAAAAGTCATTCATTAATAATTATATTTGAATAAAAGAAAATAGGATAAAAATGTGTTCTTGCACACTACTTTTCTCACAGGTAAATTTAAATTCTTAAATAAATTATACCGCTATCTTCGAGCACATAAAAAATCAAAATGTTATAAAATTTAATCTTTTGTGCCCATCCTAGTTCTTAACAAAAATAACTCCTTCCAACACCATTTAGGAAACAAATTATAGCCGCCATATGACACATTAAATATCATTTTTTACTGTATCATAAATTAATCGCGTTAAACATTATGACCGCCATTTCTCATGGGAGAATCATTCATTATTTTTTCATCAAAAAACTTAATTGGTCAAAGATTTGCGACACTGTCTTTTTATGATCACTAATAAACAGATAAATCTCATTTAATGTCAAGTCAGGACTATTTGTCTTTTTTATTCTCAATGTGTGAACGTGTTTATCAATCGATTTTAGAAAAAGATTACATTTTTGTACTAACATAGATGACTTTTCACATTTTTTGAAATTTTTTATCTTTAAGGGTTCTTATTGGTATCTTGTAATAGGAAATTTCTCTTAAAAATCTTCAGAAAAAAGATGAAAGTAATATGTTTACTAATAGATTTTGGAAATTAAAAATCTACATAACTGTCTGTAAACAAAAATTAAAAAAAAAAAAAAACTATTGGAAATAGTGATTAATAAATATCCTAATTTTTAAGTGAATGCTTTATGAATATTAAAAAATTTTAGTTAAACTATTAACATTCATTTAACTTTCACCAAATTTCACAATATATTTTTTAAAAATCTTAAAATTGAAATTTTTAAAAACTTATTGGAATTGGTGAGTTATAAATGCTTTAATTCTTAAGTGAATGTTAATAATTTATGTGTTAGTAAAATGTTAATAATAAATTAATGTTAACATATTAATTATAATAATAGTTTTTAATTACATGTTAATGGTAAATTATAGATAGTTCGTAATAAATTAAATTTAAATATTAATAATATGTAAAAAAAATAATAATATTGCTGACATATTTGATTACAAAAATTTATATATTACCGGTCTTATTATTATAAAAACATTATCTGTCTTATTATTAAACTCGCTTACACACACGCAGATGAGTAAAACTTAATAATTAAATTAACTAAAAAATATAAAACCTTTTAAGATAAATAATGTTACTTGAACTACACTCAAATCAAAAAATTCTATGAATTTAGTAAAATTTGTTTCGAATAAGATAAAAAATATACATTGGAAACGAATGAAAATAGTATTAAGTAAATATGTAAAAACTAGAAATTAAAAACAGGAGAATTGCGAATAAAAAAAAAAACCAAAATATTGAGGAACACAAGAGCAATAAAATTTAAATTCTTATTAATGGAACAAATGATAGGGACAAAGTGTTTTGTATTCATTTTAATAAAGATTCTAAAGAATACAGAGATGAATCATGCCCACAATTTAAAAGAAAAATTATTACCAATGAAAATTTGAAAGTCAGCATTTAAAGCATAATTACACGAATGTAACCTTATTTGGCAGTTTAAAATGTTTAAAAAAATATTTATAAATATGCAAAAAAGATTATTAAAGAATAATCATATATATATATATATATATATATATATATATATATATATATATATATATATATATATATATATATATATATAAAGATTAAAAATTTATATCAGTTGTTTTCATTAGCTTATAAGTGTGTGTTATGTTTTTCGTCCTGAGTATATCAAGCAAACCACATTCATGTTTAGTCATATAGCAATTCAAACTAAATTCAACAAGAAGAAAAAGGAATACGATAAATCTTCTATTCACTTGCATATTTGCAATGGAAATAACCCGGTCTAGCAAATCTAGATCATCGACCGACTATTGCCACTACTTTTTAGAATAAGAGAGACCTTTCCTGCTGCTTTTTCTTCTTTCGGAACATTTCTCTCCTTCTTCTCATTTATTTCTTTTTTTCCTTTGGCAACAGAAAAAGATTCCATTCCAATGTATCTCTGATGGCCAATCCATCAAAGTTGCGGTGGCTGGGCTTCTTCTTCCATCTCTGATTACCGCTTCATTAAATAAGAACTTCTACACTTGTACTTCTCTTTTCGCCTTGTCTCCAGACCAACTTTTTCTATTTCGCCTTCATTCAATTTTTCCTTCCTTTTTTTTATCTCTAGTTCCAAGTAGTTTCAGGAGTTCAAAACTTCCCTTTTTCTTCGTTACCCTCTTCTGATCTTTCAGATGTTGTGACTTTTTTTAGTTGATGTTTGGTAATTTTTGCTGTAAATGATGCATTTATTTCATTTCATCTTTCTAAGAATACGCTTAAAAGACTCATAAAATAAAAATGAAATAACGCTCGAATTGTATGTTTAAATAACATGATAATTTAGAAAAATAAAATAATTTGTTTCTATATATTACATATTGTAGAATTTATTTAAATATGGTATTATCTATATTAGATTTATCTAATAACGTTACAGTTTTTTAAGTTCCCGAGTTGAGTTGTGGAAAATTGGGAATGAAAGGAAAATATGAACGTGTTTTATATTTTATTTACAAATTCTTATTAATTTCGGCATAGATGTATAATCCAGCATGCCAAATATCTGAATATTTTTTGGCGACGAAGAAATGTTGCTAAAATGACTTATTGTGACTAGTCGTGATGACGTAAATACTAGAGTTGCCAAAATAGAATTTTTTACATAATTCTTATAGGCCTCCACCTCTATGACGAAATAAAAATTAGGTTACCAGATGAGCAAGAAAATCCGCCAAAATCAGAATTTAGCATGTTGGATTATACGGCATCTGTGTCTCTTTCATAATTTCTTTATTTTATACTCTATTGCTATACTTTATTTTTCTGTTTTCGTATATTATACTTAGCAATTTTTTCTTAGTGTCTAATAATTTTTTTATGTATTAATTATACAGAAATATACAATGAGCCTTATTAAATATATTTGAATATCTCACCAGTTGTTAGTGTAACATTCTTCATTTTATTACAGAAAGGTTTGCTTGGGAAAGGTATATTCTCACGGAGTTATAAAGCATATTATTACTTATATTTTGATTCAATATGTGAACCATATATATATATATATATATATATATATATATATATATATATATATATATATATATATATATATATAATTATATATAATTATATATATGCTCTCTTATTTCACCAATAAAATCAAAAACCATTATTTAATAATCATTTAAAATAGTCAGCACATATAAATGCCGCCAGCCCTGTCTAGTGTTCATAGTCTCTGACTACGGATAGGGAGGTCCTGGGTTCGAATTCCAGTTCAGGTATGGATGTACTATCTCTCTCTATCTATCCTGCCTTTGTCCTTTCTGTGTATGAATGTGTACTAAATGATTGCCTACCCAATAAACGGGTCCCTATAGCATGTGTGTACTGAGGAAGTGGGAGTCCACATCAAAATATGGTTCAGTTGGAAAAGTAGAGCAGCGCACCCCATATTGCCAGCCTAGCTGGCAAACGACAACAACAACAACAGCATATCTAAATATATCAAATCTAATCAATCGTTTATTAAATATTTCCATTACTGTAATTTCTTTTTTATATTTATTTACATTTTAAAATAGTTTTTAAATCAGTTAATAGATGTGTTTCTACATGTTAAATCACGAATGCAAAAGTTCCCCAATTTTTCTTCAAAACACCAAATGTGCATGAGAAATTAAATATATAAAAATTACTTAAAAATAGTTTAAATACCTTCAGAAATTTTATAACTTAAGTTTAGTTAATTAATATAATATCATATTATCTAAAGTACAGAAAAAAGTATTTTTATAATTTTAAGAATGCGAGATAATTTTTTAAGGTAAATTTGTTTTTGTAGGTCTATTTGAGCAATTCATATTTTAAAAGAGTGATTGGAAATTTATCTTAAATTGTTGTTCTATTTATAATAGAAACGTTATTTTATTATAAAAATAAAATACGAAGCAAAGAAAATTATTTTCATATATATATATATATATATATATATATATATATATATATATATATATATATATATATATATATATATATATATATATATATATATATATATATAATGTCTATTAATTTTATTTCAAATCTTAGCATAAAATATTATGGTAATATGTTATTTTATATTTTAACGTTTTTATACTTTACCGTAGGCACATAAGTAGTATTATCATTTTCAACAAAAATATTTGGGACCATTTTATGTACATAAAAATTGATTACATAATTTGAATTGATAAATGTAATTGTTATTAAATGTAGAGAATTGAATGCTTCATTTTTCAAATCAATTAACTTCATAAAACATGAAATTAAGAAAAATGATAAAAAGTGTATAAAGTTTTTAAGATCATCGTTTTTTGAATTCTTTACATTTGATTTTTGTGGTAATAATTGTTATTATGACTGAATTTTTTTCTGAATATATGCAACTATATATTTTATGCTGCTTTGGAATTAAAATTTAATATAATTTTCAAAATGAAACTTATTGAATTGGCAAGTGATACATACAATTAAAAATACTCTTATATCATTCATTTATTTAGCAAGAATTAAAATTCTGAAATGAATATTCATACATTTATTTTTATTTTCCTTCCCTTTATCAAAACACAATTAAAAAAGCGTTAATAAGTGATTCAGTTTCAGTGCAATAATAAAATTAGCTGAAATCTTATTCAAATATTTATACTTTAGCATTACAATAATATTTCAATTTTATTAATAATCATTAGTATAATTGTTGTAGATAACTCATACAAAATTATATTCTAGTTTTGAAAATTTATTAAGGACGAATTTCACCGATTTAAAATAAATGAATTATCACCATTTAATTTATGGGTGAATGAAATATTTGTGTTTCTGTCATTTGGGTGCTCAAATAACACTAAAAATGTTATTGAATAACGTGTTTATTACCTTCACCACAAATTACTTTATATAAGTACTTCTTTCTTGATTAAGTCTAATTGGCAATCAAAGAGAGTGCCTCGCTGTCTTATTCTTGTTTATGGAGAACGTGTCGGAAATCAATAGTGAAGATGATGTTACTAATATTGTAATAGTAATGTTCTTTTTATCCCCGAGGTTACAGTTATATTGTCCATCATAAGAGACATAGATCTTTATATGTATACCTGTAGTGGATATCTAGGGAAAAATAAATTTGTTAATTAACAAAAAAATACATCATTTTTTAAATAGTTAAATCTTTTGTTTGGATCAGATTTAATTTCTTATCTTGATTTTAGGAAATTATTTACTTTCGTTTTCTAAAACGAAAATAAATAATTTACTAAAATTAATTGATTAATAACAATGTTTAAGTTTGAGATTATTTTTATTGAATAGTTTTTATGCAGTTTATGATAATATTTGCATGATAATCGTAATGAAATCTCTGTAACCTTTAATGCAGGTAGTTTATTTATAACGTATATATATATATATATATTAAAATGAATATTATCTTATACAAATATCATTTTATATGCCATTTTTAATTCATTAATTTATATTTTAAAGCTATCTTAATTTTTCTTTAATACTAAATCTTGCACTGCTTATTGTTCGAAATCAGTTCTTTTTTGTATTATTGTCAATCAGAATATGCGCTTAATTACATGTTTGATTGTTCAAAGGAAACTTTAATTTCGCATTAAATCAACTGTATAATATTAAATTATTTTTATATATTATCTATAAAAACATTCAGTTTGTGTTCGTTTAAAATAACAAACTTTATTATTATTTAAGCAAAAAAATTAATTAATTATTTTAAACTATTTAAAACATGCAAATTATTTATGTGCTAATTGTGCGTAAGAAATCGAAGTAAATAATTATATAAATAAATTTTTTATGTGCTGCTTGTGCATCAAAATAAATAAAATAGATAAAGTTTATAAAAAATAAGTCAATTAAATAAAAATAAAGATGGTAGGAATAAAATTTCTTTCCCTAGTTTAAAAGTAATTTTTCTTCCAGTTTTAGTTTTCATTGAGGTCTTCGCGGAAAGGAAATTTGTTCGGGTCAAAATCTCTCAAAAGCGTTTAATAGATTCAAATAAGTCATTCAACTACTAGAAGCTCCCTCTACGGCGACAGATTTGTCAGTAACTTAAGTAGAGTTGCGTCTTGGCGAGAAAGCTGATCGAATCGAGTGCATCAATTGGATGAAGAAGTGTCAAGAAAGAAGAAGGATGAAATAGGGGTGAGATGGAGTTTCCGGTTAAGTTCTCGAAAACGTCGTCATCCGAGATTGGTGCAAAATACTTTTTCCAAGGAGAATGGAAAGTTTAGAGGGAAAAAAGTCTTAACTAAAAAAATCTGTCTTGTTATATTCAAGGAGCTTTAAGAGGCAAGGTTGAGTAGGGAAGATTTTGGCAGAAGGTGTGATCTCATGTCTTGTTGGAGGATGTAGCAAGAACTGTTGAAAGGGAAAAAAATGAGGGATAATGACGTGTCCGGTTCACCTGTAGGGAAAAGTAAAGGGAAGAATGCATTTGGCCTTGTAGTTGAACGAAGTTGAAAAAGTGGAACTACAGTAAGAATTTTTCTTTTCAGAGAGGTCGGGAAGCGATTTTCTGCGAAATTTTTTCATCCTGTATACTTAGAAGACTCTCTTCAAAATGCTAAATTTATGATTTTATATGTTTTCTCATATTACTAACTTAAGTGAGGATAAACGAAGCATTTTATTACATTGAAAAATACCCTTAATCAGTATAACACATAGATATTTATCCCATTCTCAGTAAATGCGGACTTTTATTATGTATTTTTTTTTCATTTATATTATTATTTAATCAACTGGCCTTTAACATTTGTCTTTCAGAATGATAATTTTGAATTTTTGTTGAAAATAATCGTTAGTCCTTTCGGTATAAATTTGGGATATGGCTTAAAGATTTAAGATAATAACCCTTAATTATATGATGTTGAGAATAAACTTAACAATCCAATGGTGGCAAACTTCTAATGAAACAAATTTCTTAACAGAAGATATTTTTCCTTGTTTTATTTTCAATTCTGTTGATTATACAGGGTGATCCTAAAAAAATATATTCCTAATTATGGGCCTCTAACTATCATACCATTCAAAGAAAGTGAATGAAATTTGTCATGAGGTAATTTAAGGTATGCGCTCAAGAATGATATGGAAAACAATAGTGTCACTCTAACAGTTACGGTTACAGTGAGAAAACTTTGAAAATATCATACAGAAATTCCTACTTTTTTGTATTAGAATGTGATCTTCATTAGGAAAAACCCTAAATAGAGTGTTCAAATAGCAACTGTAGGATAAAATTCACTTGCGGTAGGCTAAAAGTGAGAACAACCAATCAGGACAGAGAAGCAGCATAAAATAAAGCATTTTATTGTGTTTCACAAACTCTACACATGACCTCCTTGCACACACGATGAAACTTTGTATGCGGCAGATGGTGAATAGCACTGTAATACGTACCATGGCAATAGCAATCTCTTGAATCGCCGTTCTGATGGCATCTTTCAAATCAGATGCAGTTTGTGGGCGAAACTGATATACTTTGGATTTCAGATATCCCCACAGCCAGAAATCCATTGGTATCAATCCAATGGATCAGGAGACCTTGGAGGCAACGGAAACTTGAAATGATATGAGTTAGTTCTATCCCCAAACTGTTGACTTAAGACACGTTTGACTGAAGACAAGTGGAGGAGTTATATCTTGCAACCACACAACTTCAGATAGAGTATTTTGCCGCTGCAACGCAAGAATCGAGCAACAAGTTAACCAGATTGCTAGCACTCGTTACTGTACACGTTTGTAAATCACCGACAGTAACCTCTTCAAAAAAGTAAGGGCCGAGAATAAACGTACTCGTTATACCACACCACACAGTCAGTTTTTTTCACGTGCAAGAACATCATGTGGATTTTTCTCTGACCAGTGCACACAATGTTTCGAATTGCCGTTACCAGTTAACGAAAAATGCTCCTCATCCGTCTGTAAAAGACGACTGCTATCTTTATTGTAACGGATAAGGAACTGATTTACAAAATCCATCTGTAATTGATAATCTCCCAGTTCCAACATCTAGACACGCTAGAATCGATACGGAAACATGTTTAGAACAGAGCGCAGAATCTTACGGAAAGTTATATTCTGAAGATTCTAAACACGTTAAACACCGCGTGCACTTGCGGGACGAACTATCTAATTGTTTGATGAACTTCTGTAACAACTTCCATAGGAACGGACGAAAGGTCGTCAAGACCGAGGTCGATCGCATTTGCAACCAGTTTCTTCAAATTTATGAATCAAGTCCCGTTTGCTTTGGCAGTGCACGGACCTCACCGTAATCCACGGTTTCTGCTGTAAACACACAATATCTCTGCTGCACTTTGTTCATTCAGGTTATAAATCTTTACGATTTCCCCTCGCTCTTACCCTGAAAGAGGCATCTTGTTCGGAATGGCAGAAAGCAACATATGTGGCTCGCATTTTGCAGTACTTTTTCTCTCACCTAGATGACTGAAGAACCTGATACTTGCGTTTCTTGGTTTCTTCTTCTCGTTTTGTGGAGGACTAATCAGGCTGGGATCTCAGTCTTATAGATGGTGTGACGTAAATGAAACGAACATTAATGCTCTGGAGCACGACAAAGTCCTTTTTACTTTTTCCTTGCCTAGCTTCGGGGATACAGGTGCCATTCCAACGCTATTTAGTGTTTTTTCAGTATAGAGATTGCATTCTAATACAAAAAACTGGGTGTTGCCTTTTGAAATTTTCTCACTGTAACCGTAATTGTTTGAGGGACATTGTTGTTTTCCATATCAGTCTTGAGCGCATAACGCAAAATACCTTATGATAAAATTTCCTTCGCTTTCTGTGAATGGTTTGGGGCCCAAATGTCGGATTAGTTTTTTTTCATAATCACGCTGTATATTTTATTAATGTTAAACTGCTTTTAATAGATAAAAAATTAAAATGATATAGATAAAATATTCTGGACCAAAAATATTTTAATAGTTAAAATATGCAATGGCAAAAACCTACAGTATTTTTCATAATTTGTAGTTATTTAAAGTTTTGTTTTATTTCTTTTTATGATACTGCAATTCTACACTGTGATTTGCTGTGTAATATTATTTTTAAGTATTAATAAATGTATTTTCTATTCATGAATTCATTCGTATAATAAATTAATTAGTATTTTACTAAACTTTTTCACTTTTAATTGCTGAATAGATATCATTTTTACCTCGAAATTCTTCGTAAATGGAAATTTCAGCTAATCTATAAAATTAATATAATGAGATTAAAAATGAATTATTTTCATAAAAATGTTTTTATAAACATTTCAAAATATTACTTTTTACTATATTAGTTGTTAATTATATAAACTTATACATAATATTTTAATAAAATCAACTAGTGAGTCGTGATTAAAATTTAATTATTTAAAATAATGATAGTATTAAACATGAATCCAAAAGATCATTCCTATAATTAAATCAAAAAGTATTTTTAGCAACAGATACTTTTAATACGGAATTGTATTTCTATTGTTTATAACAATTTTAGAAGATAATTATATTAAATTATAATTGTGATATAATTTAATTGTGTGATTTAAGGATTTTGAAAAATATCAAATGTTTGAAATGTTTCATACTTACGCTATTAAAAACACATTAATATTAAAGTAATTTTAAAATATATATATAATTCATTGAAGATATCCCTCTATTCTAAAAAAGTTTAATGGAATCTATATTTTTCTTTTACGTATACGATAATTGTCTATAATTCAGTTTATGATATTGCAATAGAATACATTTATGAACCGATATAAAAATCGAATAAGCGTTTCATAATCCAACAACTTTACTGCAAATATTTCTTTAAAACTTAACAAAGCTCTTATACTAACAAAATTTGTTATATATAAAATACTAATTTACATCATTGTATATATTTGAGTTTCCTATAAAAAATTAATTTGTTTGACATATATTTTCAGAAAAGAGATTGTAGCTTTATTTTAAAAACATTGCAAAAAAAAAAAAATAAATAAATAAATAAAACCTCTGAGGTAAGAAAGACAACCTTGTAACTTTTGCCCAATTTAATTTACAGCCATAGATGGTCGGTGGACGTCGTGGTCATCGTGGTCCAGTTGCAGCCAAGACTGTAAACACCAACGTCGTCGATCTTGCTCCAATCCCAGCCCTTCGAATGGAGGTCGGTACTGTGTTGGGAAAGACTCAACTTCAGCAAATTGTACTGGAGGCCTGTGCAGAGGTAAAATATTTTAGATTTAGAGCAATTATTCTTCATCTGTTGATCTTAACCAAGTTTTTTAAGAAAAAAATGTTCCCATTACAAGCTTTGTCTTAGGAATTTCTTTAGTAATTCCTAAGGAAATCATTTCTTGATCTTAACTATATTTTTACAAAATAGACAAAACTTGAAGTCAAAATAGATATTAACTTAGAATTCTCTTCTGTTCATCTTCTTTTGTTGATCCTAAAAGTATTTTCCAAAACAAGTAAAGCTTGCAGTTTTGCAATTACAACTTTAAATTTAGGAATTTCTTCTATTCATACGTAATTTGTTGATATTAAATATATTTTCCAAAGTAGGCAATGCTTATAGTCCTGCAATTACAACCTTAACCCTAGAGGTTTCTTCTGTTCATACTTCATTTGTTAATCCTAAACACATTTTCCAAAATAGGCAACGCTTGTAGTTTTGCAATTACAACCTTATATGTAGGAATTTCTTCTGTTCATAGTTAGTTTGTTGGTCCTAAATATATTTTCCAAACTGGGCAAAGCTTGCAGTCTTGCAATTACTATCTTAACCCTAGAAGTTTTTCCTGTTCATACTTCATTTGTTGATCCTAAACATATTTTTAAAAAGTTGATATAAATCTTGCAGACTTGTGAGCTTGCAACTTTAGTCTTAGAAGTTTCTTCTGTACTTTCTTCTTTTGTTCATGTTAATCATATTTATACAAAGTAGACTAAGCTTGCAGTCTTTAACTTTCAATCTTAATCATGATTTAATAAAATAGACTGTTGCAAGATAATCTTGGTAGAGCAATTTTATATTTAGAATATTTTTAAGTACATTCTTCATTTGTTGATTTTAACCCCGTTTTTTAGAGGAGATAAAGCGTACAAAAACCTAACCCTTCATTCTTAGGCATCTTTCACACAAGACGACTTTTATTGGGCGATAAAATGTCGGACGATATTTTATCGTGACAATATATTACATTGAACGACTTTTGAAAAGTGGATGATGAAAAGTTTGCATTTTTATATTTCGTTATGATAAATATTAAAGTATTTTATTTTATATTTCTTGATTTTTCAAATAAACTTAATGAAGAGGAATAATTTTTACGCTCACGTAATACACTTCATGGTAAAAAATTATCTAAAAATTAAATGATATAATCAAGGAAAAATACTTTTCAAATTTGCACAATTATTTATTTTACACCAAATATATGCCTATTAAAATATTTGTTTTAAATATCATCGCAAGCAAATAAACCTTATTAAAATATAATTCTATTTCCATGCCGTATTCTTATTATGTGTTTCGATGTAAATTATATAAATTTGAATTAATATGAAATTTATCATCCAAAGATTATTCTTGCTTCAAGTTAATAAAATATCTTTATTACTGAGTATTATCAAGAGTATTTACTTCGATATCCTTTATGATCACTAACTTACAGTGTAACAAATTTGAATTTTATAAATTAAAACGCTTATATAAATAAAGTTATTTTTCAGGGTGTTTTTTCTTTCAGCTAATAGTAGCTCTCACGTTGTTCATGAGATTCTATTTCAGTAGAATCATAAACCTCTATATTGCCATGGAAACATATTTCAAACGTACGGCAAATATAAATGTATTTTCTATATTATTTACTTCATGACATTTCTTTATGTATTTAAATAGTTTATTAAAGAATAAAACTCTGAATTTTTAGAACACAGCTTGAATGGAATACAATTTTCAGGAGAACAAAGTAGGAAAAATGAATGAAATATTTTTTCTATTCTTAATGAGAAATGTTTCCAGAGCACAAAAACTATAAAAATTATCCTGTTTAACTTGAATATTTAGCTGTAATAAAAAAGTAATTATTTCTTGTTATATTGACAAAAATAAAAAAATTCATATTCCCATGAAAAAAAATTTTTTTCCCAATAATAAAATCCAATAAAATTTTGTTTATTATTCACTTTAAAATGAAAATTAAAGATTAATCTCGATCATTACAAAAATAAAATTGCGATTAAGAAATTAATTGCACTAATTTGTTTTTATAATTAATGATTATATTTATTATAGCTATATATAGTTAATTTTTGTTAGCGGTTATAAAAATTTGTGATCGTAAAAAATAATTAGCAAGAAAAGCACGTTTTTTCCTTAAACAATATAGAAATATTTAAACAAAATTTTAATAGAAAATTTAATTTAAGTCAACTTAGAACAAAATTATTGTTTCAATTGAAAACAAAAATTCAGTTAAAGATACAATTCAGTTTTTTCCAACAAAAAGGTACAAACAAAATAACGTGGATAAGAAAGTAAACCGTCTCTTTTCGGTTGACAAATTGTACGTTTGACAAGCCATTCCCTCCGCTGTGAAATCATTCTTTTTTTATTTCTAACCCTCCTACTTTCTTTCTCTCCACATGTTCAATCGAAATCGAGAGGTGGAAGATCTGTGGAACGAAAAGAAGGGTTGCATAGAGCCGACGATGACTATCATTCGAACAGCGTTTTCGCTTGACAATATACTATCTTTTTTATACCCTAGAAGGCTATTTATTTTTTTGTGGAAATAGCTATGGAATGTACATCCAATATCCAGCGTTACGCATCCGTGCTTTGACCCCTTATCCAGGCTCTCCCCTCCCCCTGTGTTGTCGCTTGTCAACGTCACTCGGTCGGATAACAGGACAAATACTCGCAATAACTGTCCCGTAGACACCCTTTCCGCATTGTTTGTCTTCTGCCCACACCCACTAAGCCTCTGGTTTTTTTGTATGCAGAAGTGCACATCAGCCGCCATCTTCTCCTGACTTATCTCCGCAAGAAACATGTCACATAAAAGTATCTGGGCTTATAGTGATAAAAAATATTGCAAAAGGAGGCTAGACGCATAATTTTGTATCTTCATTATTTCGTCAGCATCGACTTTCAATAGGAAAGCTTCTTTTTCACGCTGAAATCATTCATATCCTATTCAAAATTAGAATTATTTTAATTGGATAAACAGCAAATATTAGTTTAAAAAATTAATTTTCATGTCTAAATGTTTTTGTTGACATGGCAATATATATTTAAAAGAAATTTTTAAATAAATGACTGAAAAGCTACGAAATTTGAAATTATATTACAATTGAATTGTTTTTTTTATTAATTAATATTAATAGTTTTTTATAAATTTTTGAACATGTGGAATAATTTAGAGAGAAATGTAATTTAAGCTATTAGTGTTCTAAAAATTAATAAATGTTTTGAAAAAATTGTATAAAAACTGCATTTTCTTTGCATGGGGTAACAGAATGTAACATTTAAAAGCAATTTCGTATCAATTTAATTTTTGATTTCATTACCATATACAATGACAGAACTATTTTACATGCAATATTGGAATAAATAAATTATATTGTATGTAAATGAAGCATTATTTTTTAAATTGAAGAGTTAATAAAATTTTATCTGTACATACAACAGTATTTCACAAGAATGCTATTACTTTTATTGATACAAGTGATAATCCATGATACAAACATTTCATCGAATACTATAAAACCTAAAAAAAACCTAAAGTCGTTACATTATGCATATTATTAAATCTGTAAGTGAAAAGGGAAAAATAGTTCATAGGAAATAAAAAGTTTAGTGAAATTCACAAAAATTATTTATTTAAGCGAAAGGAAAAATAATGCATACCTCAGATTGTCGCGAAAAAATAACTAGTGAACTCTCTAAAATGTACACTAGATATAGCACAAATTTTCTCGGCATCGACTGAAATCATTAAAGCTGCAACTCAGATCATACTAGACTTAAAAATATCAACTTTGGATAAATAGATTGATTGATTATTATGGATCACGCTACAAGATAAATTAATCTAATCCACTGATTTATAAAGTTTTTTTTATTTAGTTTATAATCTATACGAGACCATGGATCTTTGTAAATCAAGAAGAGTATCTAGACCACTATTTAGATATTCTTCTTATCCAAAATGAAAAGACACTCTATTGTGTTCAAATTGCATTCATCAATGTCTTTCGGAAATTTAGATGCTCTTTTGGAAAACTTTTTAACTAAGCAAGAGGTACGAAAATCGTCATGTTCTAATATTGGTAATTAAATGAAAGAGAAGTGACTTCAAGGGTTGAAGGAAAGTATTTCGGGAAACACAGAGTTAATTTGTGGTCTTAAGGTTTTTCTTTGGAAAACCAATTATGATCCATAGTTTAAATATATTTGGATCTACCAAAAGTATGCATGCCAAAAAAGGGACTCTTGCTCATGAACTGTTAAACCCAAATTGAAAGAAAGTTGAACACAAACTAAGGGGAATTTCTCAGCTAAAAGGAACAAGTATATGGCAATCTCACTCGAATAAAGAATATAATTCAAATGTTAAGTAGAGTTCTTAAATTGTTTTAACTTGAAAAGGAGACATAAAAATATTACACAGATGTATTTATTGAAAAATATTCAGTAACAATTTATGATGGACGTTTTATTTTCAAAGTTATTTAAAGCTAGAACGCTCTGTGGTCTTAAAATTTCATGTAGTTATCAATTTTTGTTTGAAGCTAGCAAACTCGGCATCGACAATTACTTTTTCAATGGTTAACTGAATTATATTACTTTATATTTGCAAAAATATTATTTATGCAAACACTTCACACGTTTGCAATAAGTTTTAAAACAATAATGCCTGCCCATTAATCTGATATTTATGTGTTCACACTTAGGAACCAATCGTTTAAAGTCTATCTGCTCCTCTCAAAATTCACAATTTATTTTTTTAATCAAGCAGTTTTATTTTAAATCATTCATTTTGTTTATGCCTTTAGTCTATTCTCGACATCTTGTTACTTTAGATTTTGCAAACATAGATTTATTATTATATTTAATGTGTTTGGTATTTTTATTTTGTGTGTGTGTGATATATCTGTTTTTATGAACACTTAATTATAATTATAATTGAATTTTTTGTTATAAACAGCTATTTAAAATATTACGTTGATAATGGAATATATTATCCGTTTTAAGAAATTATTATTTTTTTTTTTTGCATAAGGAATTTTTATTTTTCCTATATTGTGTGATAATAAATCTTTTTGTTTCAATATTACATGCATTTTTAATAAATTCCTCTTTTTATTATGCGAGGATTGAACTGTTTTCAAAGCTATCAAAATCATTCGATTGAATCCATGTATTCAAACAGACAAATAAAAAACTCTGAAGTATTAAAAATTAATTTGCCTATTGATATTTAAGTAGCCATATTTTAGTAATAGTCTACAGACACAATAGCGAAAAAAAAAAGCGAATAATATATAAAAATAAAACGAAGTAACCAATATATAAAATAATTGAAAATAATACTTTGTCTTAACTTGCAAAGTGAATTTAACAGTCTTGTGTGAATTTAATGTAAAATTTTCAAAATAAATATTATAACTGCATTCAATGGTAATTATTCCCTGATACTTGTAATAAAACATTTTAATTTTCTAAAAGATATAAATAAAAGTAACTTAACAATATTGACTTTTTCCCTCTCATGTACCGTTATATTCAAAAATTTGCTCGGATTTTTGTCCAAACGTTGATGAAAAAACATTTCAGGTGTACTTATAACTGAGTGTCATATGAATTAATTAATTCGCACATATGTTCATTAAGGGCTCTGAATTCAGCACAACGAAAGGAAGACGCTCATCATTAAACAGCTTCTGCAACATCTAATTGAACGGTACTCACATAGAATTTCCCCACAGTTTATATTATCTGTGGGGAAATTTTATATGATGAGAAAAACTAGCTTCAATTAGTGACTAAATTCATCAAACTTATGGGCGCTTTCAGACAACTTTCAGTACTTTATATTCCTTTGATTGTAACAATGGTGTGATTCAGCAATTTTATATTGACTCAACAGAATCCTTCATTTTGATCAGTTTGTCGAAACAGTAGTTAAAATACAAATTTTTTAAACAAAAAAAGAATTATAAAATTTACTAAGCAAATTTTTATAAATTTATATTAATATATTTATCATTATTATACTCACATGTACATTTATTTTTAAATATATGCTTGTTTATCACATTTATTTGTATCATTTAAGTGTAAATTATATAAAATAATAAGCTTTATCTTTTTGTTTAATACTTATTCATAACTGCTAGTAATGAAAAATATAATAAAAGGAAAGTATTGTTTTTTAATTATTTTCTTACGGTAACTTTTCATGCTAACCCTAATTGGTCTGGAACCAATGGCTTAAAATAGATTCATGCTCACATCAAAATTCACAATTAAGACATGAATCGAATTCGTTAACAACTGAACTCTGTGTACCAGAGTCTTATTCTGTCAGCAATTAAATACACAAATTAAGGAATCTCGATCTGGTAAATAGATTATTTTAATCACACTCGTGAATACAGCGAACCAAAACTATAGTTATTAATAAAGATTGATAATATTGCTACCTTCAGGACTAACTTTTTGCCCTTTCTTTTACAAACTAAATCAGATTGAAGGATAAAAAAAAGGCAGATGAAAGGACTGAAGCAAAAAAGGATTCATGCATAAGAATGGCATGTTTGCACTGTGAATTAGGATTTGTGTGAATCGACCCTCTTAAAGTCTCTCCATTCTTGTGCATTTTTTGCATGTCTGAAAATAAAAAATCTGAATGTGTTTCTTCTCGCATTATTTATTAATTTACCTAAAAATGTATTGCAGTAAATTCAGTAAGTAAAAGACTCTCTATATTTTCCAGATTAGTGCACAGTTGAGATTAACTCTCACATACTGAAAGAGCTTCGCAAAATTGCCGTTGGTAATGAGCAGTTATTAATACGTGATAAGCAACGTGATAATAATAAGCAACACCTCCCATATATACCTGCATAAGCACCTGATTCAACACTATATTATTTTAATTTATGTTTTGTGTTTGATTTATATAGGACCTGTGACACACTTTTGTGTCTTAGGCTTCTTCATTGGATGACTTGAACGGACAAGGTTATTTTACTACAATGGTAATTACGGAATCAGTGAATTTGAAACAGCTAATATCCATGCATTTTACTTCATATCTGAATCCTTTGTTTAAAATGCTTTGTATGAAAATGCTCATCATGAATTCTTTAAATTTCATGATCTATTTTACTGCAGTATTTTTTTATGTAGTTATCTTAGAATAAAAAAATACTTTCTTACGCATTTTCTGTTGTTGCTATTGTCGTGTGCCAGCTAGGCTAGCAATATGGGGTGCGCTGCTCCACTTTTCAAACTGAACCATATTTGGTGTAGAGTCCGACTTCCTCAGTACACACATGCCATAGGTACCCATAGGTAGGCAACCACTCACACCTCATTCATACAAGGAAGGAACAAAGACAGGATAGATAGAGAGAGAAAGTACACCCATGCCCAAACCGGAATTCGAACCCAGGACCTCCTTATCCGTAGTCAGGCACACTGACCACTAGACAAGATGGGCGGTGAATTTTCTGTTGTAGTAATACATTTCATAAGGTTTAAGATTTTATCCTTTTAAAATTCCTTGTATAGGAACTCTAGTATTATTGAGTTAATCAGGATAAAAATAAAATACTTTGCGAAACATTTTAGTTTTCAAAAAATCAGTTATTTTAAGTTTATTTATTTTCACTATCTGCATATATTTTATAAAAATGTCGTAATATGATAGTTAAAATGTCAAAAATGTAATATTTCAAGGTATGATATTAAAGATGATAAATAAAGCAATTATGTTTTTAAGATAATAATTAAATAAGTATTTTTATTTCCTATATAAAGGAAATCAAAGAAACGTCATGGTTTTTATAACTGCCAGTTACATACCAAATTTAATTTGTTTGAAATACCTCATTTTTCTTAACAAACATTTGAAAGTTTAGTAAAAGAAAGTCAAGAGTGAGCGAAAGTTATCTTTACGGTGCAAGTTTCTTTTTTAAATAGTTTCTTCAAAAAGCCAATAATGTAGGATCAAACGATGATACTTTCCCCATCCAAAAAGTTATTTGTCCCTTTTTTAAGCTCCTTTCTGTGATTCATTGCCTATATCGGAATGATATCCATCAGTCACGGTTACTTTCTTCTTTTCCCTAAAAACTCCTCTTTTTCCCCGAAAAGAGGGAAAAAATAGATAAATAAATAATATACTCAAAATCTCTTCGTGAACTTTTCAAGATCTCATATATGTATATATATTATTTCCTATATATCTGCTTCTACTTGAATCTACATTTCATACATTTTCAAAGGGGGGAGAGTTTGAATCTGTGGAAGTAGGAGAAAAAAATTGTTTTTGGTATTTCATAACCTCTTTTACCGAAACTTTCTTTCCCTCGAAGCCACTGGAATGGAATGCAAGAGGAGACAGAAGTAAAAAACCGAAAGAAATGACTACTGAAAACTAATGGGATGAATTCGTTTTGTTACGTGGTTCGACGGAAATGATGCGCGCGCTCCCTCGGAAGTAAGCAGTTGTTCTCAATAGATACGGAAAGAGAAAAATCCCCAAGGAGCGTGAGTTGTCCACCATTTTGGGCTCCCATCCGGCTACTTTGTGTTTTCCTGAAAATTGAGTTTAAAGCCTTATTTTGTCCCAGTTTAAAATTTTTTTCAAAGAAAACTTGTACGGAAGTTTTTTTCTTGAAAACTTTTAGAAGGATAGTTTTGAAATAAATAAAGGCGATATTGTTTTTTAATTTTCAACAAAAATAAATTACTAAAATATATTGGGGCAGTGTTGTATTGAAGTATTTTTGAAAGAGCAGCTAAGAAAAATTAATTTTAGAGAAATTGCTTTTGTTGTAGAAATTTTAAAATATTACTGTCTATTCAAACTTTATAGTAGACATGAGTTGAGAATATGGATATTTGAAAAAATATTCAAAGTTAGAGAACAGTTCTTTTAGCTTTTATAAAATTGATTAGTTTTCATGTTTTTAGATGATGTTAGGTTATTATATTTAGCTCTTATCTTATATTAGTTTAGTAATTTTTTTCCAACATATTTTCAGTTCTCTTGAGGACATTATTCTATAAACTCATTTATATTCTAAAATATTAAAGTTATATTTCTTGTTATTTGATAATTTTACAATAAAAATTTGTATTAACTGAAAACGCTTTATCAAGCATGCTTGTTAACTGAACACTGGGGGTTTCGCTTTAGGTTGAACAAACAACAGTGACACATGTTTCGCACCTCAGGGCCCTAGATCAGGAAAACAGGTATTCACACTGTAGGTCTAGGCCCCTTTATAGGCCAAGGCCTACAGTGCTCATATCAGTATCTGTGACTTAAAGTGGAAACCGGCAGCTGATTTTAGTTTAGTTTAAAAATATTTTATGTATAAAAATAGATAAAAGAAAAAACCGTTAGTTATTTAAAGTACAATTAAAAATAAAAAATGCACATGGGCATAAAATTAATACAAGTGATAAAATGGGGTTATAAAATGAGATTTCAATTAAAAAATTTTTTGGTTAAAAAATTTATTATTTTTTATATTTTTATTTTTATTAGTGCTGTGCGTTTTTTTTTATTTTATTTCAATTAGGATATATTCTGCTTTCAAAAACATTCTTTATTGTATTCCAATTGATGTCAATTCATTTTTGGGAAATACTTCATTTCAAAAAACTTATATTTTCTTCATTCATATACGTAAATATCTTCCATCGACTTATTTGCCGAGCTGGCAGCCGAATGGTTATCGCTCTTGCCTTCGGTTCAACAGTTCGTGGGTACGAATCCCACCTTGGGCATGGATGTTTGTAGTGGTTCGGAATCCCCTTTAAACCGTAGGCTCCGTGTGCAATTATGACCGTTGAGTGACAAACAAACCAAACCTTCGACTTATTTTCCTCAATTTTATTAAATGCTTAAAAAATATCATTAATACGTTCTATAATACACCAATAAATATCCATAATTTGTAATATACCGCACATTATATATTTTTAATTATTTTAAAATTGTGTTCTATATTTTTCTATGTATTTTATTTCTTTTTTCTCCCTTTATTCGTTTAATGATGATCCACTGGGGAAAAAAATAAGGAATTAATATTCACTTGTTGGAACATTAGATCACTCTTATTCAGGTCACTAATGAAGAACATCATTCTTATGGTCTCCTACCTTCCAAAGATCCATGCTTTTTTGGTTCTGGAACCAAAAATGGAGCATCTCAATTTAAGATTTCTTCAATAACATTTTAAAAAATTATTATTTTCAATATTTAGATTATTAATTAACATTTTTTTCTGGGTTTTTGCCTTAAAAATAGCGAAGCTTTTATTTTTTTATTCCGGAACTAAAAATGGAGTTTCTCAATTTATAAGGCTTCTTCTATTGTGTTTCAAAGCATTATTATTTGTAATATTCAGATTATTAATGAACGTTTTTATCCCGTTCTCTCACCTTCAAAAGACCCTCGCTTCTTTGGTTCTGGAACCAAAAATGGAGCTCCATCAGCGAGTGCTTTTTGACGCAGTTCCTCCACTTACAAAAGAGTCCATCCTGGTATCATTACTGGAGCTATAATGAAACTTCTCCCGACTCCAGAATCCTTAATGGTCCCCCTCCCTTATATATCGGAAACGGGACACTGGAGAAGTCGTCCTTTCTCTGTTCCTTATTATCGTCCGAATACGGAACTATAAAATTCTTTCCACTCAATTAAATTTGATCGCCCTTTCCCCGTCGTACATGGTAACTATTCTTACATCCCCTCTCTCCGACGAGCAAAAAAATCCATGAAATAAAATAATGAAACGGTACAAGTGGTTATTTCGAAGAAAATTACTCCTCTGGTGCAATTTTTCATAATGATGATTTTTCGCCGAGGGAAGCATGGCGTGGGTGATGAGTTTTTATATGAGAACTTACAAGACGATTCCCGAATCCAGGGGACTTGACTCCAAAGGTCATAAAATCGAATGATTCCTCTGATTTTTAATAACGGGAACTCTTGGGTTTTATATACTGCAATGATGTTTGATTTTGTGTGGAAGCAAGTAGAGCGTTTCAAGCTGAAATTGTAAGGCTGTGTTCCAATTGCTAGAAGATAGAAGTTCGAAAATGGAATGACAGAAGGAATGAAAAAGGGTTTGACTCTACTTTCAAAGATTACTAGGAATAAGTGACTATGAATAGAAAATTTTCAAGTAGATTGTAATTTTTTATTGATTTTTAAGTATAAAAAAATTATTTTGGCTGCATAAATTGAGTGCTGATGTTTGTATTTAAATTCTAAAAAGATGCTACTTACCTTTAAAAAAATTTTAAATAAAAAAATGATGGTAATTTATTCAAAATTATTTTATTTTCCTTTAATATATATATATATATATATATATATATATATATATATATATATATATATATATTAAAAGTAAATATAAGTAAATATAATTTACAAATAGCTAAGCATTGAATGCATAAATTTAAGTCAAATAGCATTTTCTCTAGAATATAGATAATAGAATCCTCTAGAAAATAGAAAGTAATGTATAAACTAATATAGAATAAAGTCCTAACGGTATGCATTTTATATTCTAATAAATTGAAATATCAATAAGAAATTATTAATTTTTCACAAATATTTTATGAATTAAAATTCAATGTTTCGTCCCAATTTGCTGTACAATGATTATTTTAACAAAATTGCTGAAAAATAGGAATAGTTACTAAGAAAATTCAGAGGGTGGTATTATATATGTTGGGAGAGAGAGAAAGAGGACATCACATGAACTAACTGAGATCTAGTAATTGGACAGCGTTACATTGGGGGCAATCTCATCCAACGATTTAGAATGATAAATGACTGTTTCGAACCTCAGAGTAATCAGTCATAATCTACTGTTCAATTTTATCTATTATCACGTTTCCCTTTCGGAAGTTAATAAATAATGACTCTGTGGCAGGGACAAACTATTGAAATACTATAGAAACTGGGCTCATGAGCTACATCTATTTTACAGGAAAAGTGTTCTATTGTGGGATAAATTTGTATAAATTAAATTATTTTTAGAGAAATTTTATGTAAGTAAACTCCTTATTAATCTATTGAGTCACTTTATGAACAAAATAAATAATTTTTAATAAAAATTTAAAAAATAAAATAAATAAATAAAAATTTCGTCTAAAAATACCTTGAATCGCGTGAATTCGATTAAGAAAAAAGAAAAATACATAAAAATGCTATTTAATACGTTAGAACGCATGCAAGTATCTCAGGGTAGATCAAGAACATGTATTTCTCAAAGGAATCAAGAGGTCCACCCTTTGATTAATAACGATCACGTGAGCAAAACGCTCACGTCGAATGACAAACTAAATCAAAACATCAAGAAATGGAAACTATTTTGCAATTTAAAGACATTAATTCTAGTACCTCGTTAATGAAGCATGCTAAGGTTAAATTACACAAATGTTATTTGTATGAAGAAATAAAAAGTAAGAAAACTTCAGTTGTATATATATATATATATATATATATATATATATATATATATATATATATATATATATATATATATATCAAGTACGTATGTATTATATAGCATATTATTATAAAAATGATTTTGAATATTAATTAAAACAAGTAATGTGGTTAAAATATTTAAATTTGTTTAGTAAAATAATTATCTTATCTAGAAATGTGTATGATATCTATATACTTTTAATAAAATGCCGTTACTCAGGATAGCACGTCATTTTACTAATAAATTCCTACAATGTATAGTAAGGGGTATTGGAAAATAATTTTAAATAAAGGAAATAAAATATTTTTTTTAAATTCTAGTAAAAAGAGTATCAACTATTAATCTAAAAAATTATTTCTGAGAAATAATAGCTCTCCGATTTTAAAATATTATCGATTTCATTTTTTCCTCTATTCAAGTATGCATTAATCTAAATAATTGGCAATAAAGAACTACAGTGTCAAGTAAATAAAACTACTGGCACCCATCCCGATTTTAGATTTTTTTCTTAAGTCTTTCTTAAGCACAATTTTTTTATTTTAATTTTATAAAATGTTGTTTTTTATTCTATTTTAGAATACCCCGTATACTTCTATATTAAAGCACATATTTGATAATTAATGTGATCTTATTTCAGTTCTTAAAATTTGCTCAATTCTCGAGATTTTTCACCAAACAGTAATTTTTTGAAAGTATTCCATAATCTAATTTTTGTATCCATGTAAAAATATTTGAATTTTATGCTAATTTGCTTTTACAGAATTTTCATTCTTAATCTGTTTCCGATTTCCATTTAAAATGTGAACGAGAAATTCCTCTACACTATTTAACTGTCACGATTTTCTATATTGCATCCAAATTTTTTCAAAACTAAGCTTGTAAATTTGCTGTTCTTGAAATTTTTGTCATTATGTGTTAACTTATTCAGTAAATATCAGATTGTATCCACTTTACTGTTATTAAAAAATATTAAACATCCTGAATTCGGAAAAAATATCAAAATAATGAATCTGAAATCTTATTTTACATTAGCAAATATCTGATTCAGGGAAATAATTATTGAATATTTCTAGGGATTTTCGTTAAAATCTGAAATTCAATAAACTAATGTAGAATATATAAATCTTTTAAGTTTGGTGTGTGCGCTTGCTCGTGCCAGCCAGCCCTTTAAAATTTGGCCTGTCAAAAAAGGTGATATAATTTATAAAGAGAGCAATTTACATTTCTAAAATATTTTCCTTACTTCGATACATTATTAATAAATATTAAAAAAATGAAATATTTCATTTATAAATATTAACTATTGGGAATTGAAACTGAGAAAGAAACTTATTTCGTGTGAACTGAATTGAGTTCAATTTTTTTTATAATAAGAAAAGTTTTAATTTCAATTATATTCTGATATTATCCAAACTTCTAAATTATTAAAAAATTTCTTAGAAAAAATATATAACTCTAAAAAGCTTATAATTTTATTCACGTTTTCCTATTTTTCCCACGTGAGTAAATATAAACTATATAAAATCCATTGAATAATGTAACCTGTATTTTTTGGGACTCTGGTAAAAACTTCGAGTATATGAAGGAGACTTAGATTTGACAAAGGCCAAAGAAACCTGACCCTGCCAGAATATACTGAAAATTTTGTTAGAGAACATGTCGTTCATGAGCCCGAATTTAAATTTTTGATGTACAAATAAGATGAAATATTTTTTTATTTTATGTTTAAAACAAGCTGTAATTAAACGTTTTCTTTTATTTGGATATTAATTCATGACGAAGAAATACTTTTGATGAAAACTGGAGTAATTAATTTATAATTTGTTTATAATCACAAAAATGTGTAGCATAAGAGGACATTTCGTTCATTTGCACGAATTTAAATTTATAATGCACAAGTAAGACGAAATATTTTTTATTTTATATTTGTAACAAATTATAGTTAAGCATTTCCTTCTTTTTTGATTTTAATTCATAAAGAAAAAATACTTTTGAAGAAAACTAGAATAGTTAATTTATAATCACAAAAAAGTGTAGTCATTCCTTTTTTAAGAAAAACAAAACATATTTCAGTAATTTATAGTAAACGCGAGTATAATATCCTGATAGATATTAAAATGCCTTTTATTGCCAATTATTTTTTTCAATTCTATTATATTTTTTAATCACAGATTTTGCTCTAAATCACTAAAACCAAAAATAAGAACATTACAATTTGACGATTTTATAATAAAAGGAATAATAATCCCTCATGATGTAGGAAATGTGTAAAATTGATAATTAATTACACATTTTGTAAAAAAAAATGTGTGATTAATTATATATATGGATTTTTTTTGTTAAAACTAACCTATAAAAAATTAAATTTCACATTAAATATTTCTTATTTCTGAGAAACTTATAACTTTATTTTATCCCTTTCGGATTTCATTTTTATTGAAATCCGAAAGTAATTAAATAAAGCTATAAGTTATATTTTCTAATTATTCTACGTCACTAAATATCAAAATTATAATTTGTATTCCTGAAATCAGGACTAGTTACTATAAAAATTACGGGAGATTTCTGACAACAGCTCAGCTTATTTTACATCTTTTCTTTTGAAATTATAATTAATTCAAGATTATCAAGATTAAAAGTAGATTTTTTATTAAAGAAGAACATTTTTCCATGAGCTCAACGTAAAAATATGTTATCCATTTAAATATAAAAGTCCTCAAAAGAAACTTCATGCTGTGGAAGACTGTATAAACTAATTCGTTCACTGATGATGCTAAGAATCGCTGTAATGGAACAAAAACATAAGCAGAGAGCCGCTTCGTAAAAGACAACAAATATCAAAGGGGTGTTATGAAATGAAGTTGTATCCGAAGTAGGCGACAGCAGCCATTATCGAAATGTTTACATTCCATAACACTTCCCAACGTCTTGGGGCTCAGGAGATGAATACAAATTGAATTTTCGCCGCCTGCGAGAGACAGCCGAGTCTTTCGCCACCGGATTAAACCCGGAGCAGAAAAGACCAGAGGGTAGAGGGAGATTCCAAGACAAGTGAATGCGGTGGCGGAGGGGCGCACTGATTGCCGGGGCGGCCGTCCATTGGCCCTCCTCCACCACCCACGCAGATGTCCTGGATTGACATAGACATTAACCTCTGATGTCAAAGATGGGGAAAGACGGAATAGTTAACTCATCGGGAAGATTGAGGACAGTGGGCGTGTGGGAGGGGTGGAGGAGACCGTGGAACGTGATCCGGGCTGAGTTGCTGCTTTTGAAAAGATTGTCTGTTTTATTAAATTTGAGCGTGTCGCGCGGGAAGGGCTATATTTCGTTTGCTATATTTGAGGGTAGAGTTGAAAGGGAAATTCAATATCCTATATTAAAGACGGCTTGCTTGGGGGTCTTAAGCTGCGGTTGTTTTGCTAAATTGTTTGGGTGTTTTTTCCCCCATCTTGTAACCGTTTAAGACTGCCAATTTTTCTTCGGGAAAACAAAACAAGAAAAACTTAAGCTCTTCATTCATTTAATATGGATATTGAAGGGATTCAAAACTAAATATTCAACTTATAATTTTGATGACAGTCTGATGTGATTTACCCCACAGCTCTAAACAGCATAAATATAACTCAGTCCAAAAAAAGTCCTTGTTTGTAAAATATAAATGTGCATTCTTTTAATACTTTACATTTACTTTTAATTGAAGCTTAAAATAAACTCTTTGGGGATAATTAAAATCCAGAACAAGTATTAAAATTACAGTTTGGAGTTCAAGCTGTTAAATCATTGTTAATATTACTTATATAATTATAAATTACTAAGACATCGAAAATTAAATCTATGATGCAAATGCATGATATTTTGTCGTAAGCATGCTTGTTGGTGTAGCTATCTTAATTTCTCTCATTAAGGGAAAGAAAATTTTTTATACAAGTGTTTCATTCAGATTTATTTAAACTGAATATTAGAAATGCTGTGCTAATAAAAACAAATTATTGAAAATGACAGATATAAATCATTGTTTTTTGTCAGCCATTTTGATTCATTTGTGAAGAAATTTATTTTTCAATTTTTATTAAAAAATTACTTTAAAGAAAAGAAGGAAAATTAAATTGAAACTGAAGTAAATTACAAATTCTGTTCATCTCATTTTGATTTTATTCTATCAATTTTTTTCTGCGCAATATGTGATTCTGTTTTTCTTAAAATGCTTTGTAATTTTATAGTTTCACAAAAAACTCATCGTACATAACATGAATTTTTGTAAGACTTGACAATTAAAATTAATTCTGATGTTGTTGTCTTGTGCCAGTTCCTCTTTTCCAAATGAACCATATTTTGGTGTTCATTCCTACATCCCCAATACACACATGCCATAGATTCACATTTATATAGAGTAGGCAATTATTCATACTAGGAAAGGACAAAGACAGGAGAGAGTGAGAAAGTACATCCAAGTCCAAATTGGGATTCGAGCCCAGGACCTCCCTATCCGCAGTCAGGCACGCTGAGCACTAGACAAGTTGGGAAGCATTTGTTTCTGATGATTTTTATAAATATTTATCGAATTTAAATTTGATTTCAATTATCCCGATAACATTTAAAATAAAAATTTCATTCCAATAACGATTTCTTGATATAATATGTGTACTCTATTTTTATGTTTATAAATATTTTTAATATTAAATATATTATTAATTTGTATACGATAATTTATAACACGTTTTAGTAAGTACTTTTAATCCAATGTTTGCTTATACTATAAGAAAAAATATTTTAAGGTTTTTCTTTAAAAAAAAAAAAACATTCTTTGTTAATAATTTATATATTTTTTTTCTAGCAATAAATCTCAAAGTTCAACTTCAATCAATACAAGTTCTAAATATCTACATCTAAACAAAATATTAAAAAAGTATTGTAATACAAACTGAAGAATTAAATAATACTTAAAAATACATATTTCTTCTGATACACTCGAAAAGGATATAACGTCATAGTAAATAATCTATTGAAATCAGATATGCGAACAATATATAGCATTATTTAAACACAATAGAAAATTTTTTTACGATAAGAAACCATCTTTGAAATATCAAACATGATCGCTAAATGATGCATATATTTTGTAAAATATGCCGTCCCAAAATTCGTGCACGCATGCGCAGATGACTCACAGCGGGAATTTCCTATATTGGAACCCTTTAAATGAAATGAGAAGGGTTGAGCTCACAATAAAAGGCATGGTGCAGCAGGAGGTCAGTTGAATGAATTTTAAATTGAATTTTTTTATTCATGTAGGCTAGCTATTTCTTTCCAATTATTTATTTTCTGCTATTGTGTGAATCGCTGTGGAGGATCATCAGCAGAGACAGCAGAAGTCTGTTCTTGATTGCCGGTTTCCTTTTTATGCTAAATTTCTATTCAAAAATTTTAAAAACACACAATGGGGCACTTAAATTAAATAAACCTTATTTGAATTTTATTTAGTATAAATTTGAATTTTTTTTTTTTTACAAAATTAGGCTATCTTATGTAAGAAATTAAGCTTTAATTTAATAATTTGCTTTAATATGTTATTTTTATTTCTCTCTCTTCAATGTGCATATACTAAATAAATTTTAATTTATCAGACGAATTAGACTTACAAGGTTTTTTCTATTTAACTTTTTCATGTTTACTCTATTTCGAGATAATTTATAAAGTGTTAAACTATTAATTTCTGATAACTTTGAAATTATTAAATAAAACTAGCATTTTTTAAATTGAAACATAAATTATTTCAAATTATTATTCCTTTTGTACATTATTTTTTAGTGATTTATTAGTAATCTTTCTTTATATTACTTTTGATATTACTATATTGTTTAATCTGAGCTGGCAAGCCCAGTGGTTAGCTCTCAGGCCTTTAATTCAACAGTTTGTGGATTCCATTCCTACCTCAGGTTTGGATGTTTGCAGTGGTTCGGAATCTACTTTACATAAACTACAGGTCCGGTCTAATTCTCTCTGGCGTGCAGAAAATCATCGTTAACCTGCTAATAAATTAAACTATTGATTAAAACAGTGTCAAGGTGTAACTAAATAATAACTGTTGATGATAACTAAATAATATTCCATTAAATATCAAAATTAAATAATTGCAATATTTTTTTGATTTCATTAAAAACAGAGAAGCATAAATCTAAATTGTAATAAAGATTCATTTTAAGATAAACTAGCAACTTTATTCTTAAAGACACAAATAAACCAATTTCACTTTTACGCTTTATTCTAAATGAATTCGTAAAAATTTAATTTAAGTCGTTCTTCGAAGAGATACTGCAGGTTACATAAAAGTTCGTTTATGGATCAAAGAAGAATAAAATTACTGTAAATAAAGCAAAATACTTTTATAGATAGCCATAATACTCTAAAATGATAGTTACAGAAGCCTAAATTTAGCGGAAACATATTTGAAGAAGAAATTCCATTCGCATAAATGAAGTTTACAGTTATTTTTCCCGTTTCTCCATAATAAACTGCATAATGCAAAGGAAAAAATAATAATGGTAAAAACTGCACTTTTGACTAGAATTCAATTGGAGCACTTATTTCTCCAAGGAAACATTCGATTTTTGAGGAATACTCGTGTTCATAAACTCTCAAACCCAGCTAGCTGTATAATGATATTGCAACTAGGCAAACCTCAAGAATTCAAATACATCCGTTGTCGCCGACAAACTGCTTTTGAGAATAAGAAAGGAAAACGAAGGAGGTAGTCTCCAAAACGGGAGTCATTCAGGAAATTTTTACCAAACAAGCAAAGTAAGAGAAAATAAGAAGCAAGAATATGCAAAGAAAAAGCCGCCAGGATAGATGCAAACCAAGAAAGAGAGATGCAAGCCTTTTCCCTAAAGAATAGTCAACAGGAAGAGTTAATATTTCTTTTTCACGTGTCTCTAAAATGCAAACAGAATATTTCGGTGAAAAGAATTCCAAATAATTCAGAAGAGATAATTTTTTTTTCATGTTTCCAGCAAAGTAAATACTTTTTGATATCTTATTAGAACATTTTCTCCCGCTTTTCCTTGAGAAAAAAAATTTAGCGGAAGATAAGTGAGAAAAAATTATTCTAAAAGGAAGAAAATATTTCCTTCTGTTAAATTAGTAACTGACTGAATTTAAATTGCATTATTTTCGTCACCAATAAAGCATTTATTTTTATTTTGTAAGGCTCCCGAGTGACTTTGTTCCATTCTTTACCTATTAAATTTTTAAGGCTTAATTCTTTGATGATTACTTCCGCTTTCATAAAAATTAAAAAGCTTTTTTTTCATATGAATTAGATCTTCTAATTTGTTTGATATACTGATATTTAATCAGCGTAATTACAAAGTATTAAAAAATTATTTCTTTTAGAATGGATATCATTGAAATATGCATGAAATCGAAATATTATAAGTTTGTTAATTTTAGCAAAGCATACAACAGTTGTTTTAATCGTTAAAAGATAAACATAAAGATATTAGAAGTTTTAATACTACAAAAATATCGTACGAAAGTCACAATTAAATTTTTATTATGAATGAAATTTGTTAAAGTTATATTTATTTAAATATCAGGTTGTGTTAGAATAGCTATCTAGTGAGCTATTTTAAACAAATTTTTTCTCGTTGCATGAATTTTTTTCCATGAGCATTGTTTTAGTCATTAGAAATATTTTTGTCTAATCGATCCATTTATTTTTGTTTGACACTATTTTTGATCCAACCGCTTTTGAATGAAAAACTAAAGAATATAATAAATTTTAATTAACTATAGGGAAATATGAAATTTCATAATGGATCTTGTAGATGAGGGTTCTACTTGTCATCTCAATGGTTCATGGGTTCGATTCCCAGTTTAAGCACGGGTATTTCTAGCGTAGTTTGGAATCTACTTAAAACTGTTGATTTCAAATGATATGACGTTAACGATGCAAGTTAGCTCTTGTGTTCAAAACTCAGATGTAGAGTGACAAACAAATGAAACTTTGTAAATTTAGGTTTTCAAAAATTTATAACATCTGTTGAAATTCTATATACTTTAAAAGTTATCTCTAAATTATAAATTACATAAGCGTGGATTATAGCCAACATTTTCATCTTCTTGTCTAGGAATAAAAATAACTGTAGTGGCTATATGATCTTTAGAGAGCAACATCAGGGCAATATTAAATATTTAAAAATTTGAGGTGATTATCGAGAAGAAAAGCACGTTACGAAAACTTACATGAATCTTGTTTTAATTATGTCATCAAACATTTTATTTACATGCAAAGTTTTGTGTGTGTGATTTAACGTTTTTTTATAACAAACATGGAGAAATTCTTTATGCGTGTGATTATTTAAAGTCACAAAGCAATTATGAACATGGTACTCAAATCAACATTTTGAATTTTTATTTCTACCCTCTTTATCATTTGCAGTCATTTTAAAGCTGTTTCCTCCATAATCTTTTGTAGATGATGCCATATCTAAAAAGAAGATGGTATTTATTTTATCGTTAATTTTTAAAAGTTTTAACTAAAATATTTTCTTTCTTATATAGCTTACGACGCATTTAAATCTATTGAACTCTTTAAGAAATCGAATTATGTTGTGAAGTACTTAATTCATTGAAGTGATAAGAAGTGTCAATGCCAAATTTCATTCGCCAAACAAGAATCTCTATGATTTTCCCTTAATGTTTTTATTCAGGCCAGTTTATTTTGAAAACAAGCAATTTTCTACTTTTTAACTATTCTATTTTAATTATATAGAACATCTTTTTCAAATTTCGAAAGCACAGTTAAATTTTATTTTTCAAAAGAAATGGACACGAAACTTTAAATTTAATTCCGTAAACATAAATCTGATAGCGCAATTATCTCGTCTTTTTACTAAATTTTACTGTTATTTGGGGAGCTTAATAGAATTTCTTAAGTATAATTAATCATTGGATATGTTGATTGGTATGTATAAATCCATTCAGAATTTTATAGATTAATTATATTTCAAACATTAGCTATACAAATACTTACGAAATGTAGCTAATGTTTGAAATATAATTAATCTTTGCTTAAGAATAATATCAGTATATTAATATGATTTTTTATACAAAAATGAAAGAACAACGAACAAACCAAACCATTACAGATAATTCGTTTCTGCTAATAAACTATATAGTATTGAAAACTGCTTTTAAATCCTATTTCCAATCACATTAAGAAAATTGATTGTTTCCTGCCCAATAGCACCGAAATGCATTCTCGTTTATTATTTTTAAATATGTTTTCTTTATTTATCTAAGATATACATACTTCTTCCTAAGTTTCAAAAGTGGTATTTTCTCCCTGAATTATCAGTTTTAATTGACGTTTACCATTCAAAAGAAGCAAGTTGAATAGTTTCTCTATTTATTGCAAATAATAACATTATGCGAGACATATTTTCATATAATTTTCTATGTTTTGTATTTGCTTGATCATAATTTCAACTAAAATAATATCTCTCATTGCAGTTGGCAAAGAAAAAGAGCCTGCTTTATCTTATGGAACAGAAGCTCAAGAAGAAGGTATGTGTTATTATATTGTTGTTATTAATTATGTGGTTATTATATCATAATTATTTCTTTCAACGTCATATGTTACTAATCTATTGTACTAGGAATGATTGGATGAGATCTTGCTCTTCAGGATAATTTTCTTCTCCATAGCTTTAAGTGTAGAATATCAACACCTGGGGTCAATATTGGCAGCGAACGATTTCTGTCCTTGTGACTTTCAATTAAGACTGCCACCCTTTCTGAAGAAAACCTCATTGTTTGACATACTAGTTAGAGAAGGGGTTGCGGAGCAGGTACTTCCCTTCCTGTGCAGAAATCGAACGAATGGTGAAGTTCGGTGCACGTTCTTGGTGTACAAAATCCCGGTTCACCCACATCGAGCTAATTAGGAGCTTGAGACTTCTGCTCTCCCCTTTTCTTTCCCGGGAGCGTGCTCCATCCTCCCCCACTAAAGAGGGTGAGATGTTGTAAAATGTAAATTACACTCCTTGTCGCGGAGGAAATACTTCCGGTGCCTTTTCACCTCGAGGGACTTGTGCAAATTGCAAAAACGCCACATGTTGATTCGGAGTGCACGCATTTTATGAACCTTAATGAAATCACGTTATTTTCTTGAAATTTGATGAAGCCCTTAATGCTTTCTTACAATATAAACGAATAATTTATTTTTGTATTTCAAGATTAAGAAATATGGTATTATTTCCTTTGAAAAATAATATCGTTAAGAAACGGTTATTCTAATAAATATATAAAACGAATGTTCTTGTAAAAGTAGTGGCATTTATTAAATATAAATATTTTCTAACATTTATATCATGAATGTCGTCTTAAAATTTTAGATATTTGTAACTTGATGAACTTATAACAAAAAATCTTACTCTATTCCCCTTGCAATTGTCAAATATCGTAGATGATAATCGCCCTCGCTAGTTCTACAACTGAAAAATGGTTGATTATTGTCCCGCTGTAGAATTAGGCTTTCTAGTATGGGAGATTTCGGGTCTGAACCTCCAGTAACTCTTGAACAACAGGAGACAGACATTATGTTTATTCTTTATGCACTTGCATTTTTATTGGGGTATGTGCTTGAGAATTTTTTGGGTTTCCTACACTGCTCCACTGGCATACATGAGTAAAAATAGCCTATAACTCTTAGATCGTTCCACTACATGACGTCAGCATTTTTTAAATATTTTTTAAAAAAATAATGGCGAAGTAATTGAATTGGCGTCTTTTTTTTCATAAATATGTTTTTATTATTCATATTTATTTTAATTAATTCTAGTTCCTTGAAACTTAAGTTTAGTTAATCCATTTTATTCAATTTTCGTATTGTGGCCAATATTTTACTTAAAGGGAGTATAAAATATTGTTGTATTGGGATTCGATTATATAAGTCATTATTAAATTTTAAATTACATCAGCATTTGTAACTTGATATGAATATTTCGAAATTTGTTTACTGATTATAATAAATATGTGTTCTTATATGGATTGTTTTATAACTTTGCGACTGTTTTGTCAGTATTAATCCAATTAAAATAAACACAGCATTGTCTATTTAAATAGTTTTCTAGACAATTAATCAAAAATTAACGTATTTAATTAGTTTCGTTAAATAACAATCCTTTTACAATTATCAATATATACAAGATTCCACAGAGTTAAATATGCAAATTAATTATATATATATTTTATACAACCCATATGGATAAGTTAGAGTAGTTATGTATTTGAAAAAAATATGACTTTAGATTAAAGTTGCACTTTTAGTTCGGAAAAGTTGAAAATGGATTAAGTATTCAGTGTGTTGGTAAAAACCAAAAATAAAGTTTTTATAAAACATTAGTCTTATGTTTTATATGAATATATGTAAAGTTACATTAAACTGGTCATATTTGTAATAAAAATTAATTAAATTTTTCTTTATATCCTATTTTGTGCTATCTTTAAATTTTATTGAGTTTTTTTCCTCACATTATCATACCCATCATATAGGTAAAAATACATAACTGATATAAATAATAAATGAATTGTTATTTCAAATATTAAAGTTCTATAAGAATAATAAAACAAACATTTTTTGGAACTTACTCTACTTCGTATTATCAGTTTATATTTTTAAATTATTGAATATGTATAATTTTTAATTTACATTGTCAAACACATTCCTTAATAAATTGTGTACTTAATTTTACTATTTCTGTGAAAAAAGTATTGCAGAAATTTTTGTTTTTAAGACGTTAATTTCATTAGACAAAAATGTTTACTCGTTTCTCAGCATTTTTAAATGACATCTATAAATAAGGTCAGTAAAGTGTATGCGTTCAATCTTTTGTGTTTAAAATTAAATTGATACTTCAACGAAACTTATTTTCTAAGCAGTTTTATTATCTTCATGCATTAAAAAAGGTTTTTCGAAGAGAACAACTGACAACGACAGCACATTCTTAAAATATCCTTTCTGTATAGTGTAGCAATCTTTTTCAATAATCTCCTTTTTTCCTCCGTCCATTCTTGATGTCTTTTTTTCTTCCCTCATCTTCAAACTGCAGCTCCAATCAGTGCCAGAGCGAACGACGCGTCTAACAGTAGCAATTACAAAACAAACCCATAAACAAAGTAGAAAAGTTAAGCCTCCAATTGATTCCTCGTGCCCCAATTTCTGTACAAAAGAAAGATACTTTCCTCCAAAAGAACGGGGAAGAGAGGGATTGAAGATGTAATTAGACAAATTAGAAAGGGGGAGAAGACCCCAAGCTTGGGCGCGAGAAGGGTTCTCAAACAGATCTTTGTTCTTGGGGTAGCATTATTTCTACTTTATCGGACCGACGGACAACCCGTTAATGAGAAAGAAGTTAATGATCGAAAGTCTGCTTCAGAGGAGAAGAACCCTTTACCAGATTTGGCGACAGTTCGCCTGTTTTGTAACCATTAAGATTGGAAATCGTTTCTTTTAGAAGTCGTTTAGAATTGTAAGTAGTTAATATATACTGTGATATTTAGATGATGATTTATTTTAATAATGATTAAAATATGTCTTATAATGACTTAAAATTTTAAACAAACCTGTGTAAATCATATGCTTTTCATAATCAGTTTTTTTATACGTCTCTGAAATGAGTATTTAAATTCTTAAAAAAATAATACAAGATTTCATAAATATATTGCTTAAGAAAAATTAATTCATTACAATATTTGTAACAAAACCCCTTACAATATTTTTACAATAAACTATTTCATTCAAATAAAGTTATTAAAATGTTTCTGTAATAACATTATTTTTTTTAAAATTCATTAATTCTGAATTTTAAAAAAATCTATAAATATTTATATGTAGTTTTTATTTCTTCATATCATTGATTCGAAATTTCAATAATCAATTGCTTTCCTAATACTTAAAGCAATACTTTCGTTTACTGTTTTTCACTATTTACTAGTTTACTGCTTTTCACTTTTAAATTTCTGAAAAAGAATTCATAATCTAAGAATTATTGCATTCGCAAAATCCTGACAATCATATCCCTCAAGTATCAGTACAAGGACCAAAAGTTTTCTATTTCTTATGCTACAATCTCGCGAAAATCGATAACTTTATTCATCTATTATCAGTTATTAATAGCCAGAAAATGCAAATACTTAAAAAAAGTAAAAATAGTTTAAAAAAAAAGTTATTCAAAAACGGAAATGCAATGGATTATTATAACTATTATTATTTCTACAAATATAATGATTTCATATACAAAGTTAACATGGTTCACATGCAAGTTAGTATTAAAAGAATTATTGAATCCTTCAGTCCTAATTGAAATAGGGCAACGAACTATTTTTCACCCGTGCTTATTAATTATTTTTTGTATTAACTTCCATTACTGTTGCTGATAATAATTAGAATATTTTTTCATCAAAATGATGATGATAATAATAACTATTATTTGGTACTCGATTGTGATGGCTAAAATGTTTCATACCTCAATTGTTTTTCATATAATCCCAAAGATTTTTAAATAGTTCATCAGTTTTCTTTTATGTATCCAATAATAATGAAATATATATACGATATATTTCATATTATGTTACTATACATTTTAGGTATAGGAAAGTAACGAATATATCAATAAAAATAACATAAATAGGGAAATACCTTATTTTGAAACATTTGGGGGATGATTTGAAGGATTTTTTAAGCCATTAAAATCTGATTTTGAAATGGATTTTAATTTTTATCTGCTGGTTTAGCAAAAAAAAATTCATAAGCGATATGTATTGTATGTGTATTGTACATATATATATATATATATATATATATATATATATATATATATATATATATATATATATATATATATATATATATATATATATATATATATATAATGTAGTGCTTTTAGTTATTTTTATTTTTGGATTTATTGCATTTACTTACAAACACGTCATGACAAATAAACAAAAAGGATTAGGTATATCGTTTTATGTTAACACCACTTAAAATTACTGAATATGGAGAATTTGATAGTATATAAATCAAATTAACTAATATATTAAGTGATATAGTCATACATATTTCTTAAGTGATTAAACTCTAATATTTAAGTACATGTTAATCTACATGGTGAGTAAAAAATATATTTATTATTCCTTAGTTTGATTCTGGAAAATATTTAACTATCACCTTATCAGAATGGAATATTTTAAACAGGAAAGTTTCTAACTTGTTCTCGTGAAAGAATTACTTTTTGAGCTTTGTGCAAATATGAAAATCACTTTGAAGAACTCAACCAGAAGCATTTAACTATTTAGCGCCCATTGTTGCAGAAAAATGCTAATGCATGTAAATTCGCTAACACTTTCTCAGAAACACTTGTCCCCAATCCTTTCCTCTTCAGGCCACATCAAAGCCATTACCAGAATAGTGCCCCTGTAAATGGTGCTTCTTAGCAAGTGTATGCAGTCGAAGACGAAGGCACTTGTACAGTGATTCACCCTCCTCGGGAACAATCGAATTACTCAGCAAGTTCCATGACTCAAGGACGCTTTCCGCTTTCTGGACAGACCCGGAAAGACAGACTTGGAAGACACTGGGGCTTTGGAAAAGGGGGAGGCAGTGGTGATGAATGATCCCCGATTAGCTCCTGCTAATGCTTTGTCCTCTTCCGAAAACGCCTCTTGCAACAAGACTCCGAAAGATCCATTCACTGGAAAAGTCAATTATACCCAAGAAACCATACTGAAATCCCTTTTTTTCCGTTTTGTTATTTTGATATCTCTGCATATGACGGAATTCTTTCATTTGATTTTCATACTAAAGAATTTTCTAGTGAGAAACTTTCTTTTGTGACTATCTTAAATTTCAATTATTCCTGAATTATGTAAATTATATGAAGCAACTTTTTATTGGTAATTTTGCTACCCATTCCCAAAATACTTGTTCTTTTAAAATAACCCTTTAGCATTAATGAATAGATATAGTATTAAATTTGGGATTTTTCTAATTGACAGAGATTTCACAAGAGCTCAATTTATTTAACCAAGTATTTCGTATAAAATTGAAGAGAAAACTGTTTAAACTAAGTTTATGTATTTCAGATTGAAAACAATCACTTAAAATAATTGATAAACCTAATAAAACATCTGTGTTCATAATTATTTTGGCAATGCGTAAATATTTTTATCAAATAAGGGATTTATGTTGTTTATCGTCATTTAGACTGTCAATAAGAAATATTTAATTATCTTTAATTTTAAAATTTTTTTGTTTGAATAAAAAATTGAAGAAATATATATTTTCAATATTCATGAAAAAAGTTAGAGTTTTGATTTTACAAATTTTTTGGCGTGTAATTCAATTCAATTCAAAAACTTAACTAGAATTAAGTAAAATGTACCTCGAAAAATATCAATTTGTGAATTTTATATAAATTAAAAAGGCATAAAGTCAATAAAATTTGTAGATTAAGATAATTAGTTATTAAAAATAATTATTAAATTTCGTAATATCAAACATATTTTAAGAAATTTTTACACAATATTTAATTTTTTTTATTATTTTGCTTTATCCCAATATCGTTTTAATATTTGCGCAAAAATCATAAAAGTTTGCAATTCAAACGGTTTGTAAATTAAACCAGCATAATCCACTGTAATGAGTTACTCAGACTCTCCTACTTTGACATTTTAAACATCATTTATAAAAGAATATTGAAAATGAAAGAATAATAAGAGAACTACATGAGAAGAGTTAGAGAATTTTCACAACATAAAATTGCATTTACATCTGACCTAATTAAAGACAAAGTTTTAAAAAAGTATTTTTCTATTAATGAAATAGTAAATATCATGTCAAAAAAGCCTTATTTAAAATAATAAACTATGATACATCTTTAATAAAATATTTTATACTCATTTTTGAAAAAAAATAGGAGCAAGTAAAATGCTTTTATTTAGTGCATATAAATACATTATGATATATATCTATGTAACAGGCATTAAATTTATTGCTGGTTTTTATTTTACAAAAGCATTACCTTAAGTTGATATCATGTGAGGTAATTATTAAATAAATATCAGAACTATGATATATATATAAATCACAACTATATTATAAAAACAAATATATAAGTGTTTTAAATTCACTATGTAATTGTACATTTTTCTAGCACTTTGCTATTTTAAAGTGTTTTTGGAATTTATATCTTAAGCTTTTTTATAATTTTTAAAATTTCAAACAACTTTGAGATGAAACGTTACTTTGCTCAAATGTTCCTATTATGATCTAAGCTAGCCTACATTTTACTATGTCTCGTGTATGTATATTGTCTCCCTCTGTTGCTGTTTGATAAATATAAAGCTGTTTCGGCCATCTGGGGAATCTGTACATATTTTATAGCAGTCTGAAAGTCTTGTTTGCGTTATGCACATAAATCAGTATAAATTATGTAAACATAAAAAGGGAGTTGCAGAAGTAACCACATAGCGCCCTTTGTGTCTTCTTCCTTCGCGGCTGACAAGCATGAATGCTGCTGATAATAAATGAAGCAGGTGACGTAGTTGTTATGCCACCGGAACCCAATCTTTTCTCACACTGAGTGAAGGTTAACTTATGAAACCACTTTGTGTGTTGAAACATTTTTTATGGCTTGTTTCCTTTCCAACGTGCCAAATAAATATTCAGATACCCACTGTCTGGTTTTCGCCAAAGCTCATTCTGAAATCAATTAGATTGGATTTGTGTTTATCTGAACTTTTTTATTGTAATTCTAACACAAATTATATACTCTTTGGACATGAAAACTAAATTGAGAATCGTGAGGTGAAGATAATCATTATTTGAGCCCAAAAAGTCAAGTCGTTTATTTCAAATACTGATCCATTCTTTGATAATTTTAAAGTAATAGAAATTTTGATGTTTATAATTAGAACAATTTATAAACTTTAAAATATAATTTAATTCATGTATGCAAATAATCGTTTTTTTTTTTTTTTTTTTTTTTTTGAGAAATTGTGTATTTGATCCAAAGCTGCATCTCATCCAGCAACATCAGTGTCACAAGATTCGTTGACAGAAGTTGTTGACTTTGGAATATGATAGCTAACATTTTAACTAAAATGGATTCTTGTAACGCCTGATAATTTTAGACAGTAGGTTATTGCTTTGCAAGTTCTAAGGATGAGTAGCGAAACACAAATGTGTTTTTCTTTTAGGAACTCATCAACCAATGCACCTTGCGCAGTTATGGAGAAAAAAGGATTACACTTAAGTTACTTTTTGAAAATTTCACCCACAGAATTTGAAAAATCTATTTTTATAACACCATCTAGTAACTGCAGAAAAAGGTGTGCAGCAGTGCACCTCTCTCATACAAAAATGCCATTTCCATCAATATAGTCAAATTTTGAGATTGAAGGTGATAACGATCATCATTATTTATGAAATGAAAAAGTTTCTTTTGCTGAAATTTATCTATTCACTGAAGTAAACACGAATTCTAATCTTACATTGTTGAAAAATGATATTCAGTGCTGTAAAAAATGGGTTATTTCTTGACAATGCGCCTGAAGATGCATATTATTGCATGGGTAATAAGTCGCTTTCAATAAATGGATAGTCCTACAAATATTTGACTTGATAATGTCAGTTTGAATGCAAGAGCATCCTGAAAGATGTCAATTTGTCATCTTTATGTCATTTATCTTAAACAGATTTACTAAATTTAGAATCTTTGTAGCTTTTAAAAGAACTTATAATTTTCTCTTGGAAACGGCATCTAATGTCTAAAATTGTTTATATATATATATATTATATATAACCTAGAAATAATTTCAATCAACCCTTATATCATTGAACAACCGCTTCTGCTTGAGTCTATCAAGCTGATTAATAATGTTTCTTCACGTACTTCGTTGCTTAAATGATTTCTTACCCATACTGATACATCAGTCTAGGCTTTTCTTGATGTTTCTTTAAGTAAAGTAACATTTTGTACTCAAATTTAATAAATTCATAATTTCTAAAAATTCATTTTTTCTAAAAACACACCTACCATTATCACACAAGCAACCAAATATATAACTCACACATAACTTTTTTCTTTCAAATAAGTACTACGTCTTTCTTTTAAATAAAGGATACAATTTTTAGAATGCTAAGTGAGCTTGATTATACATTTTAATTACTCTAGCATATTTTGATTCATTGAAAAAATGAGTGCGTAATTTAGCTTTTTGGCATCAATTTGTATGTTGTGATGCAGTTTTAGCTTGTCAATGTCTGTCACCCCATTTTATATCATCATTCTACTTTAATAATGTCTTTTGTAATTTGATTGAACTATTGAAATAAATGGTTATTGTGGTTTTCTAAAAATGCATGCAATCACAGACCAAGAAATTCTGATTTTTTTTTGCAAGCAAAAATATAAAGTATTCAAGTTGCGTTCGTGGTTAGAGAATAATTAATTTTGATTATTTTACTTTTCAAAAATTCTTTGTACTCCAATTCTTATCAATATGTATTCACAATGTTAATTTTCCACCTTATTGTGGAATTCTACTCCTTTTGTTTCTATGAAATTCTATGTTTAACTTTGGTTATAAGCAAAAGCATTTTTAAATTTCATCACTAAATGCTCACGTATATCTAGGAAGCACAGTGTCATTAAATAAATTTATTAAACTGCGTTTGAATGTTTCATTGGTTACTATCTTCTATTTTGTTAACAAAATTTTCTAAATATTTTTATAATAACATTCATTTGATGAATTTTTTAAAATAGTCACAACGAATCTCAATATCATATAAAAATAAAATTTTCAGTGTGGATTTGAAGTGATATTTAATCTTTATAAATTGAGAAAATTATTTAAGCATATAATTAATTTCATTTTAAGATAATTTAATAAGTAAAAATACACAATTTAAAGTAAGTTTACCATGCTTATGATGATTAAATTTCATATGTTCTTACATAAAATATATTAATTAATTTGCTATGATTTTTTGATAATCACAAAGAATATCATATAATTTTATTACTTAATTTATAAACTTATGATTTCTATCAGAAAACCATAACATTCATGTCTTTATTTTCGTTTGATAAAAATATAGAAGTTACCTGAATGATTCATAAAATTTAAAAATTAGTTACCCAAAAATATTCTTTTTCAATTTCCAAGAGATAGTGTTTATTCTTTGGTTTATTTTTATTAATTAATTAATTATTTTTACAGCTCTTTATAAATATTATTTCAAAGAAAAAATAAATATCAATGCATATTATTTTATAAATTAAAAACTTGTGCAAGAATGAACAGATTTTTATTTCCTTTTCTTGATGAATGTCGCCTATGAAAAATCAAGTTAAAAAAAAAAAAAACGTTTTTCTCAAAATAAATATTTTTTTTCTTCTTAAATAAAAACGCTTTTTATTTTTTCATTTTACCAACTATAATAATGTTTATAATAATTAATTAACTTCTCTTATGTTCCCATACTTTTCTTGCATTTACTTGATTCTGAAATCTAGCCCTCATCTTGCTTTGTTCGTCTGTGTGGGAGAATAATTTGATGCACCGATTTTCCCTAGCTAGATGTTCCTCTCTATTCTTCTGCTTTTTATCTATATGTATGTATGAGGGGGAAGATAAGATCCCTTTCTCGTTTGTTCTCTGCTCCGCGGATCCGAGGAGATGTCCTTCCCTCTGATACAGAGTCTTCTATTTTGTATTCCCCGTCAGGGCTACTGAAATCGAGCGCGTTCTAGAAAACCCCAGTTATCGTCTTGCCCATTACTTTTCATGACAACAATAGTTGTTGGCAGAAAATCTAGGCCTTATATATAAAACTGTCTGAAGGGGATGTCTGTACAAAAAAAGTGAAAGCTGAAATTTGATGTCTGGAGTTAGATTTTTTTTGTTATCACGTTTTAAATTTAATTTGGTATTATACTTGTATAACTCTAAGTTAGTGTTCTGTTCAGGACATTGAACATTAATTATTTATAATGTATATGAAAAATTTTGTTGATTATATTTGTGCTATATTTCTCAAATTCTGCAACCTTTGTGGCTGCTATTGTTTTAGAATTCCAATAACTTGTAATGTTTTGTATTTGATTGTGGTTGTGAAAAAAGATCTTCAGATAAGAATTAAAAACAGGAATTTGGGGTTGTAGATTTAGTTTATCATTTCACAATCACTATTTTGCATGGCATTTGCTTAATGCAATCAGATTAGTAGATTTCCTAAAATTGTGTGTTTTTATGTGTGTGCTTTAGTTTAAAATATATATTTTAATTAGATTACCATATATAAATTTTTTCTATTGGTGAATACATTTTGATGAAAACTGCTTTAACTGTTATGAGCTGAGAACTAAATTCCCCGCATACTGTTCTTAATAAATTTGAAAAAAAAAATTGAATGAAAATATTGCTGTTTTAAAACCATATTATATCTTTCATGTGGATATGATACAATAATTATATTTAAAATTAGAAAAAGAGTCTTATATCTTAGTTTCTTTAATAGTAGGAAAAATTTATTAAAACCATCTTAGATGCTATCAATCATTTTATCTACAGGAATTTTACAAGTATCTTAACTAGATAACCCGTTATATTAACAATATTATCTTCCCTGAGCTCTCTGTACATAAGTATGTATTTGAACTTCAGAAATTTAAACCTTAGTTCCTATATTTTATTTAAAAACTAGGAAGTCTATTTAAAATATCTTAGAAAATATCGAATATTTTATCCACAGGAATTTCATATACTAATTATGCAACCCGTTAAATTGATAATAATTATCATCTTGCAACTCATAGTACACGGTTACTCATTATTTGACGCGATGTTACAATTTTGGAGAAATCCCGTATTCCTCTTCAAGCTCCAGTTGCTGACCATGAAGAAAAGTTAGAAATATTTCCCCGCAAACAACTTAAATTCCCCGACGCAGTAGCGTACACTGACGCTACCTATTTTTAAGGCAGTAATGGCGCGGAACAATTTCTCTGTTTCGGCAACTTTCTGCTTCAGACCTACCGCAAATTGAAAAATATCTTTCTCCTCACATTCCACAGTTGTTCTCTCAGGATGGATGGTGTGGAAGTCTTCTCCTCCAAATTCCTCCTCTCTCCTCCATGGGAAAGGTATGTCACCGCGGATCTTCTCAAAGGAAAGTTTCACCAAATCTTAAAAGTTCTTCCTTTTGGAAACTGGGATTGCCTAATTTCACCCTCATTAACAATTGGTGCTCTGCCATCCCTTAAGTTATGTCACTTACCTACAAAGAGGGTTATTTGTTTTTCGAGATTTACTCTGGAAAGTAAACATTCGACGTAGAAATGTGAAAGCATTTTATTTGGTTTCAAAGAAACAGCATGGCTAAATTATGTTTTGGTTTTACAATAATGATCTCTTTGTGTTTTATCCGGAAGAACTGTAACATGTAACTGAAGTTAACTTTTTTCAAACAGTTGAATTCTTCCTTTTTACAGTTTTTAACCGATACAAATCTTTATACTTAAAAATAGAGTTAGGTTAATCAATAATGTAGTTAATTTCATAAAAAATGTAATAATTATTTCAGATATATTGTTTTACCCAAATCTATAATTTAAATATTTCTTTATTTTTTACCTTATAATATATATTTTTTATTACTTTATCAATACTGTTTCATTTTTGTAGATGAAAGATCCTAGTTTTTGTTACCTTTTAATTATTTTTAAAATTTAAGAAAGAAAGCTAGTTTATCATATATTTTGCCTAATTGATATAAAACTACGTATTACTCAATTTGAAACATTAAAATGATTTTGGGGAACTAAAATCATTCAAATTATTAAATATTCTTGTGTTTGTTAAAAAAAAAATCTGAGCATTTTTGTTATATACTGATTAACATTTCACTTGCTAAAGTTATTTTGAGTTTGAATTCTAGGAAATAATGTGAGTATTAATCAACCGTAAGCGAATCGTTGTTTCTTATATTTTGGAGTATTTCATTTTAAATTATTGCGAGTATTCTGCTTCAAAATTTTAGTGTAACACTGAGTATAAGGTAACATTCTTATCAGAGTAAAACTAAAGATTTTAGTGTATAAACTAAAGATATCCAAAACGAATCAATGGATAAATATCCAAAAACAAATTCAAGACAGGGTTTTATAAAATTAGAGTTCTAGGTTATTTTATTTCACAACACTTATTTCTTAAAAACTTACGGGTTTGATCTTAATATAAAATTTTTTTTAAATTTGTTTAGTTATAAATAAATGTTTAAAAAGATTTAATTTATTATTGAAATTTTGTTTCAGGGAGTCATTGCCTTATTGAAAAAGTACAGAATAATTCATATAGTCAGAATATTTTTCTTGAAATGTATATGTAAAACATTTGAAATGTTATATATGGAAATAATATTTATCCCAAATGTTAGTTAAAATTGTTTGATGGTGATTAGAATATATTTAGATAAAATGCATGGAAATGTGTTTCCGTTTTCTGCTTAAATATAAGAACTCCACCGGCTGTGATTTCTATCCAGATTTCTACAGTTCTTTGTTTTATCTAATAAAACAGACCCCTATTTCCATTATAGACAATATTGATTTAATATTATCAGCATGCTGTCCCTTATTCCAGTATAAATTCTTTCGCATCGTTCTATGTATCCCTCGTTGGGGAAGAGACTGGTGGGAAAAAAATCAATCACGATCCTTCAATCACTTCTAGTGTATAATTTGCGCCACCCCCTCCGGATTTACGACAGGGACGCTCCGGGAAAAAGACGGGGGATGGGAGTTAAGAGTCAGACATCACTTGCCAAAGGATGTGGAGGGATTTGATCTGCTTCAGGGAACACGCGGAGCATCGAGATGGGTATGAGTCAGAAGATGGTGCATTCCACTACAGGCTTCCCATTCCCACAGTGCACACACGTTTTCTCTGCGGGGGAGTTCTGAATGTGAGGGGGTGGTGCACTGAAGAAAGCCGATAGAATAAGAGGTTGTTCTCGCGCACATCCTTGTCATCCTTTAAAAAGCTGCCATCAAAATAAATTACACTCCAATGATTGTATTCCTTTTGTTTCTCGGAATTTTTTTCATTTATCAACGTGAAATTAAATCGTGACGCAGATGCAAAGGGAAGCATAGAAGTGTGAATTTAATTAAAGCGTCTGTCTCATTAAAACCAGTGGGAGCTTGTCCTTACCGTCCTCATTTGTAGAAAAAATATTTTGAATGTTCGGAAAAATGTGGGGATGTCTTTTTATTTTTCTGCTCGAATTGCTTAGATTTTGTGGTAACATGCTTGGAAAATGACGTAGTGATACTAGTTGTTATAAAGTACAGTATCATTTATACTGTATTTATATGATGATTTCTAACTCAGAAAATTGCTTTCTACTATAATTAACAATCTTTGTTAATTTATCGGAAAACATCATATGAGAAAATATGTGTAATTTATGTAAAATTTAGATAGTTAAATAACCAAGAACGTATACAAGTTTATCCTTAAATATATCTTTTCTTTTTAATTCAATACAACACCACCAACATACAGTAAATTTTTCTCATTCTATTTCAAATTGGTAATCCGTTAGCTTATGAATTTTACGTAGGTCTTGGTTGAAATAATCACATACAAAATCACAGAAGCTAATCTTAATTTATTTTCTAAACATCACGAAGCAAAAATTGTTTACTATCAAAATATCGCTTAAGAAGCCTATAGATGTATTTAAAAGGAACTGGCGTCTCAAACATTCATTAATTACATATAAATCCGGCTTAAGAAGCCCAAACAGCTAATTAATCATCAATTTTGAAACTGATGTCTCTAATAACAAAACACTTATTGATAAAAGGGCTTAAGAAGTTTAACTAATTTGGTTATTAAGAAAATGAGACTGACGTCTCCACAAGTATAATAATCCTGTTAAAGTAGACTTAGAGTGCCCAAAACACACGTTGTCGTTACAGGGCGATGTTCTCTCCATACTACACCCTCGCCAAAAATAAACTAAAAAAACTTCCCTCGTCTCTGTGCTACTCTTTTTCTCTGCAGTCGTGAAAAGTGGTAGGATAGAGGAAGTAATGCACGGATATCGTGTTAAGGTGCTTCCGATTTTCACACATACCCTTTTAAATTGATTAGTTATTCTTTGCATTACCATTACGTTGTAAATGGCTGCAGCTGTGAGAACTCAATAGTCTCAACAGAAACTCTTCGTTTATATTATCTTTAATTCGTACATTTCATAGTATTTTCTAACACAGACTCGTTAGCTTCTCTTAGAAGTATTTTGTTTCCTGATTTGAAATGATAAAAACGCACTCTAAAGATGTGCAACTTAAGCATAGTCGCTTAGTTGTGTCCATTCGTTCTCGTATTATTTTAACTAGACTATATAAAATATACTTCACTTTTGCTTTTATGGACACGACTATAAAAACACAACTTTAAAAATGACTATAACCACTATTATTTGGATAAGAACTCTTCTAAAAATATTAAATTAAATTTCAAGACATTACATTAAATTTCATGAAAATTTAATGTAATGTATTTTATTAATTTCTCCTTTATACACAAGTTGCCAATTTTATGTCTATTAATCTTTAAAGGAACCAATAATAAGACGGATATGTCATTTACTTTGACAACTGAAACGCAACTAAAAAAAAAACACTTGATTGAGTCTTTTGTCAATTTATATTCCTCAAGTTATCCCCCACAAGAACGTCATCCGATATCCCAACATTTTATTCCGCATAGAAAGAGAGAAGTCAAGTCTCCGGTAAAAGTAGCCTCCGAAAACCAGAAACAAACTCAGCCAAACAAAGCAACTGCTTGTGTGAGAAAAGGTGTAGGTGTGGGGTGGCGGCTAATATGGGAGACCCAACAAGCTGACTGAAACAACGGGGAACGCCTGGATAATCCAATTAGCCTGACGACCACCGAGAACATCCTCCCACCATCCTTCTCTTTCTCTTCTTTCGTCTGCGCTCACAGAATCGAAAGGCACCGAACACACGGGAACGTGAAGTGATCGAAGATAGGCCTCTAATGACCTGTGCTCTAGCCAACAATCGAACGAGGGAAAAATGAACACAAAACACTCATAATTATCAATACACTGGCAACCAATTTTCTACATAAATAGTAATTCCTACTGAATTAGTAAAGATTACACACATTGATAAAATAGAAATTATATTGAAACTCTTTTTTTAGTAAGAAAAGCTCTTTAGAAAGCTAGAAGTTGAATTAATAATCACTGATAATTATTAATTTATACCAGTTGTATCAGTACACATTTAGTATTGATTCAGTGGAAATTATATTGAAGTTCCTTTTTAGTAAGAAGTACTCCCTCAGGTGCATGTAAGCTAGAAATACCCTGCAAGGAATAATCGATTATAATCATTGATAATTATAATAATTAATGATTGATAATTATAAATGAATATTTCCTCATACTTCTATTTTTAATCAATTACAAGTATATTTTAACATATCATATAATTACTATCACTTAAACGATCACAAAAGGACGGTAAAATATGCTACCAGTGAAAGAAACATTTTCTAATAGAATTGCTTAGAATAATGATATTAAGGAAAGTTCGCGGTGAATTGATCAAACTCTATTACCAAAATGGGATGAACGCTGCGGAAGCCTTGCGTGTGTATCGCCGCAATCATCGACAACGACGCGGCCCATGTACTCTGCAAGCTCTGCGTGATTTAGTGCGGAAATTCGAAGATACAGGCTGCACCTGTGACAAACAGCGCTCCGGACGGCCAACTGTTTCTGAGGACGTTGTCATGGAAGTGCACCATACAGTGACTGCAGGACACACAGAAACCGCAAGAGGCATAGCGCGCGTGTTGGATATTCCGAACTCAACGGTCCGCAAGCTCTTGCGCTCGGTACTTCACATGTTTCCCTATCGGTTCCAGCGCGTCCAGATGTTGGAGCCGGGTGACCCATAACAACGTCTGGACTTCGCAAATGCATTTTTGTTACGATATGATGCGGATAACGACTGGCCACTTCGCATACTATGGACGGACGAGGCGCATTTCACCTTAAATGGCAGCATTAACACAAAGAATTGTGTGCACTGGGGAGAGACGAATCCTCATGCTGTGGCGCCAGTACCATTATTTGACGCCGAAGTGACTACGTGGTGCGGCATTACAGCTACATTTGTTCTGGGCCCGTTCTTCTTTGAGGAAACGACCCCGACTGGCCCTGCAACATGTTCTGTAACGGGCCCTCGGTATGCAGCCATGCTGAAAAATTATGTCTTACCGGAGTTGCGTCGGCTGAATGCACTCAATGACATTGTTTGGATGCAAGATGGCGCACCTCCACATATAGCGAGGTCAGTTAAAAGGCTCCTGGATCAGCATTTTGGTGATCGCATCATCTCACGCTATTATCCTTTTCCGTGGCCTGCGTGATCCCCAGATCTGACGCCTATGGATTTCTGGTTTTTGGGCTATCTCAAATCCAGAGTTTATCTGTGCAATCCTCAAACATTGTCGGACTTAAAGGATTCTATACGGCGTGAGATTGGAAACATCCCTCGTGCCATGTTGCGTGCAGCGACATTGTCCACCGTCTCCCGCATGCAATGCGTAATTGCCTGTGATGGCACTCATGTGGAAAATGTTTGAAATTAATAAAGATTTTTTTCCTCTATGTGTTCTCATCATTGAGCAGTGTTTTGTCTCTGTCGTATGCATTATTCCTCCGTGCGCCTTGAAGAACTGTTTGTATGTGTATAACACGTCGGTTTTCGGACATATCGGTACCGTTTCAACGCTATTTAGGGTTTTCGCATGTGCTGAACATTTTGCGATGGTAAAAAGTAGGCGTTGCCATTCGAAAATTTCGAGTTTCTGTCACTATAACTGTAACCGCGAGGGCCACTGTGTTGCCATTCACAGAATCTCGAGCGCATATCTCAAAAGAACTATATTTGAAGTATCATCTTGATCGGTTAAATAGAATGGACGCTAGAAGTGCAGATGTTGGCAAAGTTTTTTTATAATCACCCTGTATACAATAATAATATTGTGTATGATTTTTGATTGATTAATAATGTGTTTAATTTGTAATATGATGATTAATAATATGACAAATGTCATACTTTGTACTTTTAAGAAACAATGTTTGCGTCAAGCTTTCTTCAGGTATTTTCTCAGCTTATTTATATAAATTCTTTTATGATTGTTGAATTTTAAGTTTCTTAATTGGTAGTTTTTATTTAGAACAGATGCTATTAGCATGCACAGTATATTTTACAAATATTATGTTGTGTAAGTCAGCGAGAATATGGTTACAGATTATCATTTACTGTTGGTAGATAATTCATAATTAGCTACTATTTAAGCGTGAATTATTTATCATAATATAATTATTTATATTTTTAAGAAAATTTACGACCTCAAGCAAAATACCTAGTTTTAAGTGCTACGCGTTATGCGTGTCAATCAAACTTGATCGCCAAAGAAAAATGCCCTAATCTTATTTCATCCTACTGACAATTACGGGAAATATACAACCATGTAGAGTATAAAATTGAATTCTCACTAGATTTCAACAAGTTTTAACACTAGATGGAAGTTACTCTAGCTTGAAAGCCATTGAAGGCCCCGAAGTAAATAAAAGTTGAGGCAGTGAAGAGTGCAAGCAGGATGTCTGTGGGTAGACGAAGCAAGGCTCTTCTGGGACCTCATCCATCAAAAACAGGGACAAAGGGGGAAAAAGAAGAGGCTGTCGACAGTTCAAACTCTTGTCTCTTTCGTTAGAGGCAGTCAAACTCTACCCGAAAGAAGATCCCGAGATTTGAGCAAAGAACAAGCGCTGAGGTTTTGGGCAATAGAGACAGCCCTTCCTCTCTTGAAAGGATCTTCTTGTGTTTGGCAGGTCTGAGAGTGGCGTGCCTTATTCTTTTGCTTCCTTGCTGCTTTGTCTTGGTTGATAGTGGAAAGGAAGAGTTCGGCTTAAAGTAAAGCTGTTGTGTATTAAAAGATGGAGAAGTTTTTTTTTTTATCATTTGTATACAGGTGCATTAAAACTTTGATTATTCTGAATGCGCGTGACTAAAATATCATATTTGGATTATGATTTATTTTACAAAAGAACTCGGGTTAAAAAAGTAGTTACAATTATTCATTAAATATTTACTTTCTACTAAAAATATTGTTATTTGTAAATGTTCGTGAATTCCATAGAATAATTCAGAAGTAAAATTTGAAATCAAAGGAAAATGTTGTCAAAATATGTTTTATTAGTTGAGAAAATTAGTTTTTATTTAGAACAAGAAAAGTTCCAGGTGAATCATGTTCATTTATTCTATCCAAAACAATGTGAGCAATATAAATCCTTAAGTATTTTCATAACAGCATAAATGTATATGGTAACAAATAGCAAATATTAAGTTTCATGATATTTCTAATTCAGTGTACAGAAAACCTGTGCTCATGTTAAGCAAACGTGATTGACTGCATTATTCTGTAAAGCTATTGTTTCATAATTAAGAATGTTTATCAGTCAGGATTACATTCATGAATATCTAGTTAAAAATAATGCTTGATGTCTTTCAATATGTGTAAAATTTATTACCTAGTAATTAACAGTTAGTTAATTATGAATGAAAATTATTGTGCAATGATTAGTAATTAACTAATCATTAGACAACTTTGTGATTGATTAAAGAACATTTAACTCGAAAATAGCACTAACCATACCTTACTTAATGAGATCTGTTTTTTTTAAGTTTTAGACAATATTCTTAACACAACTCACCATGGTCACTCTGTCTGGAATTCGAAAAATCACAATGTGTTCGATTTCAGCCACTGAAGAACAAATATGCATGAAACATTGCTCTTGCATGCACTAGCATGGAAGTTACAGGGAAGCATGCTGGTGCAGCAACGACTACCGTGCAAGTTTGTTGGTCTGAGCTCTTGAAATTTGTCTGATATTACTTCTTTAGATCTAGGAAAAACATGGCCCACTGTATAAGAAATGCTTTCCCAAAATATCACACGTGGAGAAAATTCAAATCCATTAAAGCATTTTTTGATGCTTAAACCTTGCACGACGCGGTGTCAGCACTATAACTTCTGTAAAATACCATTAAAATTGTTTTCGTTAAAATTTTGAGTTAAAATATCTTTTTATTATATATTAAGAAGAAAAGACATTTGCTTTGAATTTTCATAACCCAAATCTTCCTTAGAAAATTTCCCCATTGAATTTGAGTATTCTATGAGTAAATGTTTCCTAAGTCGATCTTTTCTTAAAAACTTCATTCATAGTTCTAGCAATGCAGATATTTACAACAAGCATTTCTTTCAGAAATTATGAAGTTAATTTATTTTTTCACAAATTTTATAGTTTTTTAAACTTTTTTAAATTTGCTGGAATGACTCATGAAAGATTACTGATATAATTCTCTTTTCTGTGTGTCTACTATCTTAAAGTTCTGGAAAAGGAATTACTAAGCGGATGTGAATATTCCATTCACGAAATGTTTAGAAAATTATGTGACGCTTTAAAATTGTATTAAAAATGGCCCAAAGTTCCTTTTAAGTTCAAGTAGTAAATTCAATGTTTGAAAAATTGTTCAGTAGCTTTCATCGCTACGTTCTTGAAGATATTTTATTTCGAGATGACTAACTGATAATGAATTTTCGAATGAGTGTGTTTGTTTTAACTTTAATAAAATAAGTGAACTTTTTTTAAAGTGAATATATAATGTTTGGAATTTATATAGTATTGTTTAAGTGACACGTAATTTGTATTTGTGCACTACATTTGCACTTGAAAAACAAGTTTAGAATATTTGTTACTTTAACCACAGTTATTAGCTTATAACAAAGAGTTATTAATTATTCCATATTGTATTACTTATTACAATTCATTTTTTCCTTTCAAAAAGCAGAAGTGATTCATTGAATCAACTAACGGTGTGGAAAACGCTTATACCATAATACTGGCTGTCTAACAAATAACATCCTCCAATCAAAAATGACAGGTTGAGAATCAAACCTATAACTTTCCATCGCCAGATTTCCTTACTCTCTAATATGATTTTACTAATCAACGTGTATTAACTCTTTACAATAGAAGAAAAAGAAGACAAACAATTTTTTTCTTTCTTTCTTAGCGAACTCAATTTAGGTAGTCTTATAAACGTTTATCTTTCATCAATTACTAAATAACGATTATTAGTATTATCAATTTCTAAATATAGTGTTTTTTATCAACTACTAAATAATAGTTAGTAGTTGATACTAACTATTATTTAGTAGTACTAACTATTATTTAGTAGTATTTGGTCTCCTCAATTATACTAAATGATGGTTTTATACGTTATTAAATAATAGTTACTAGTTTTATCAATTACTAAATAATGGTTATTAATTTTATCAATTACTAAATTATGGTTATAAAGCAAAAACAAATCTGAAAAGTTGTTGAACAGTTATGCCGGATGTTAACTTATCAACCGATTGAGGAACCTTTTGCACACCTTGCGAAGTTTTTAATCGTTCCCTCGGGAATGTGAGCCCCCCAGGTAATAAGATGGTTGATAAATATGCAAATTGCGGAAGTACAATTCTATCCACTTCCTTTTTCACCCTTATTGCTCTACCCTAGAATCGATCCTTTTGTCATCTGATGCAGCCGACCTGCTCTCTGATAATGTACCCTATTAAGTGAAGCGGCACCGAATCCTGCGAAAATTGAATAGAATCATTGGGTGGAGAGATTGTTCTTTTTTCAAACCTTTTAAGTATTGGTCCACTTGTGTAATTGTTTTCCGTTAATGTTATTTAAAATTTACAAGCTATTTATAATTATAGAAAATACTGTCTGACTTAATTTTAGTATACAGATGTGTGTATAAGAACGTTGAACATTTTAGAAATTATCTATTTTTATCTATTGAATATGTTATTTCAAACGCAAAATAATTTTTAAAAAAATCTGAAATTAAAATAAATTATTTTTTTGTAAATGCATTATAGAGCGACACAGCTATAACTCTTTAATTATATAAATTTCGAACTTGTTCTAGTCCAATCAATGAATTACAATTTTCTTGTGTTGTGAATTTTAAATAATACCATTATGAATCAACCATTTTATTGGTACTTTCTTACACATAAAATGTTCCTTTTTCTTTATTAAAAATGTGATTAATCTTACTTCCAAGGGGGTATTCATTTACGATATAAAAAAAGAAATAAATTCCTTGCCTTATTATTGCTTTACGTAAACTTCTTATAATTGCTAAGTAACAAGACATAGACATAGATTAAGGTGGTTTTCAAACCACAATAAATATCTAAGCCTAAGATTGAAGTTGATTTCATAAACTGCGAAGTCAGGCTGCGGATTGCGCATCTATCTGGTCATAAAGTAAACTATATGCTAATTAATGATGAAAACAAAATGTTTGTTAAATATTTAAAGAATATAAATTTAATTGTGTAGGTATGTGAACAATGAGCTGAATTGCATCGTATTATAAATTTATCTCTTTCGTATTAAAATTCCTTAAGTTCATAAACAAATGAGTCATAAATCTTTTGATGGATAAATTAAGAAATTATTTATGAAATAATTAATATGAAAGGCATGTGAGCTAAAATCTAATCTAAGCTGTGTAGCGTCAATGTGTGAGGATTATTGCTCTAGCGTTAATTAAAAACGCTTAATAACAAATTTTGAGATAGGAAAAAATAATTATACTTGATTGTTATCAACAGCTTCATGTCGTTTCTTCTCAATTACCAGCTGCTCAATATAGTCTTTGGAAAACAGTTATTAAATGACCTAAACATGATAGGAATAAAAACTATATCTCATTAATGAAGGGAGTTTAGAGAGACTGCCCCGAAACTTGAATAATTTTTCATTCTTTATATAATCTTTAATCAACCTTTATTTGAAAGGATATCAGCTTGGTTTAAGTACTTAGATTTTTTATATGTGTTCAGGTAATTCATCATGCACATCCTTATTAATTTTTGTTCTTTATTTTACGTATTAAAAATATCTATTTGTTCAACGTGCAAACTATAGAGGCATGTTTTGAAAAAAAAATGTTACGGAAGAAGTGTAAAGAATGAAATCGTGCGTACTTAAAATTGTATTTCATTTATTTAACTATAAAAATTTATTTTGACTATCTTACATTCTAGATACTTTTTTGATGAAAAATCTACATTTAAGATAAGTTGCTAGTTTGGTTTGATTTAGTTTGACTCTCAAGGGACATCTTTTGCACAGGAGGTCTGCTAATTGAACGGGACCTGCAGTTTAAAGGAAATTCTGAACTACTGTAAGCATCCAACTCCAAGGATGGATTCAAACTCACGAACTGTTAAATTGAAGGCAAGAACGCTATAACCATTCCAAAATAAATTGCTGGTAGCCTGCCAAAGAGACTATATTTTCATATGAGGATAATTCTGCATAATCGCTTTTAGTATAAGAATAAGTACGCTTTCCGGAATACAAAGGAACAATATCAATTTGTAATAGTAGTCTTTCTTATTCCAGAAGGTAGATGTAATCCACTACAAGACAATGGGCAATGAATTCAGAAGTTAGTTTCCGTTGATACTTAAACCAACTGAAAGCATTGCCCTGAATGGATCTATGTGTATCGTCGATTCATAGCGTCTAACATCTTTCCTTTGCTATGTGTAGACAGAAGGGCATAAATTCCCGCTCTGAACAAGTCACTTGACAGCAGTTCAAAAAGACAAATATAGTTATCTGCCATTGTGGCTTCAATCAGAAGTGTAAGCATTCAGAAATGCTGTATACTGATATTAGTCTGCTATTGTTAATGAAGAGTAAATTTGTGATTAGAAAAGAGCTTCAGAATAAAAGCAGTTGTATTATTTATGTTTTTGGATCCTTCTGTTCCTTACAAAAACGAAATATTATTTTTACTATGTGAGAAATTTCACATTGTTCAATGAGTTTACAGTGGTTGCAAAATATTCTGTTATATAAAGTGCTGCATTTATACTATATAACTTAGGATATGTATATTTATAAATTCATTACTTAAAGTACAAAATTATGCAAAAGAAAATTTACATAATATAAAAAAGGTATATGTTCTAACTCAAAACATTCTAGTTGCACTGATAATATAAATATCATAATTTAATTTCTGTTATTATGATTTTATTTAGAAATATATTTAATTTCTAATAATCTTAAGTTAAAAATAATTTTTTTTAGAAATTAACTCATGTGTTTTATTTCAAATAATATAAGCTATTGATTTATCTTCTCTGTAGCTTTGTTAGGGCTTTGGCTTTTGATTCTTCTGTTTGTGAGTTTGATTCCCAATCTGGATTTGTGGTGATTCAAAATGCTTCTTAAACTGTAGCTCCCGATTTAAATATCTCTAGCTAAGAAAAAAGTGGGCTTTGAGCTTAGAATAACCATAATCAAACTTTGCTTTTATGGTTAGACTATTCCGCTGATTTTTATTCCAGATTATTGTTGAGCAATTATAGGCTGCACTGACACTCGCAGTTTTTTTCTGTGCACATATTTTACGACGGAACATTTGGCATTTACTTGAATGAAATATTAAGTATCACATCCAGCCGAAAATCACTTATCCCGATCCTCGGAAGCCACCCATTCCCTCCCCCTCCCTACAGCCGATCCCAAAGTTCGGGGATCGTTTCGGTTCGTGTCGTCTTCATGCTCGAGCTGCTGCTACGGAACCATGATATATGATGGAGGATTTCCATCCCTGTATCCGTACCCGTCCCGTTTTCCGTCCTGAAGGGCTTAAAAAGCGGATCGCGATACGGAAGGGCACGTGTTCCTGGATCCAGCAGCGAGGGTGTCGCAGCAGGCTCCGATAATTAGTGTCAATTAGCAGGCTGACGATGAGCGGGCCTCCCGCAATGATAAGCTGACAGCTGGATTAAGGATGACCGCTTGCGGAGAGGAACAGCACCTAGGATCCTCCGCTCCCATTGGCGGAGGGCGTCCGAGACTGATACGAATTATCTACGGATGTCTTCTAAGTTGCAATTTGACCTGTGAGGGATTACTCTACATGGTAAAGATGCTCTCTTAAAGTGATTTAGAGATGAATGGGACCAAGAAATACATGCGATCAGGAATTGTTATTTTGTCTGTAAGTATTTCAATTCATAGTGGAATATGCACTTATGATTGTCGTTATCAGTTATTTTTTAAAATAGTTATGGGTGGAGTTGAAATTTTAGCAGCATATTAACTATCTCTTCATTGTTTCAGCTACATTGAGCAGACGGTAGAATAAAGTCATCCTAAACTTGTCAATTCTTGTCTACTCTGCCCTCTAACATTCACTGCTTGAAGAATTTCTGAAAAAATATAGTAAGCAGTGTTCCAGCTTTTAAAGGTTTTGTTTTTCTGGCGATGCTTTACTTTTTCCGTTGCATGTAGCTTTTTTCTATTGTGGGGTTTGGATCATTTTTCAAAAACTCGCATTATACTAACTTGCATTGTAAAATTCGCATGTGGCATGTTGAAACGATAAAAATGGGGTAAATATGTACAATTACTAACTAAAAGATCAGAAATGATGCACAGTACTTAGGAATAGTTTTGTACTCTTATAAATTTTCATCACTGTGGACACAATCCTCAATTTTACAGAATCTATATTACAAAGAATTGTTATTTGAGTAGAGTATATACAATTTGTTAGACATGGCTAACATTGGAAAGCAATCACTTTTGGAGAAAAATTTAGAATTATGAAAATGGCGATATTTACTATTTATCTAATTTATGCTCCTCAACGTGAAATCACTCATATAAATCAGCTAAAAATAAATCGAGTAAGGTGTGGAACGCTTGAAAATATCTTAGTTACAAATTCTGAAGTCTAGACTTCTTTCACCTACGTTCCAATCCATTTTCGATAGGCGCAAAAGCAAAAACACTTGCTGTAGTGAGCAAAAAATTACCTATTTAAAAATTAAAAGTCATGTAAATATCGTTATTTTTTTAAAAGTATTTTGGCAAGGTACATGGCAATATGAAAGCAACAAACAAGAAGAAAGAAAGAAAAGGAAATTGCTTCATATCTAGGACGATTCAATAACGCTCCATTTCTGCGATGCCTAGAATTACTTTATAGGATCTAGGTGGTCTCTGTCCATGATTTCATCGTTGCAAAGTGGCCAGATTGCTCTCGGCAGTAGATAAGTGAGCGACTAAGCGGTCGTGACAGACATTCAGCCGAAAAAACTCGCAACAGCTGTGGGACGTGGACAGTCAACAGTGTCCTGGATAATACTCAACTAGCTCATTGTGGAATTTTTTCTCATTAAATCCTGATGGAGGTTAAGGGTTATTATATACTAACTTATGTTGAAATATTTCCGATGATATACATTTTCTATTTCCGACGTGATATGCAAAGAAGACAACTTTATAAGGTTTAAGAACCACATCCCTCAGTTGCTGAAGCGTGCAAAGTTCAAAAATGGTGTACATCGGATCATAAGTAAAATGACAATATATTCTAATCGGCGTTTATTACGTTGTAAATTAGAGAAAATTCTATAATCAAAACTTCAAAATGAAACACAGATTCTGTTTTAAATTAGCCAGAAACTTCATATAAATTCCATTTCACTGTTACATCTGTGCTCTTAATTCAACTCCGGAACAAAAAATCGGTAGATTTACAAAATACAGATTAAATTTTTGTAAATATGTAACATGAAATAACTAAATTTGTACATGTGAGCATAAAGTTAATGTATGATATTTCGAATTTTCAATGTCTATCACAATTTGAAAAATCTTATTAATAATTCACTTTATCAAAATTTTTTTAATACATTTTTTTCAAATATTATCAATTTTCAACAATTGACTGTTATCGGGCAGAATGCTTGATCTTGCTTAATCTAAAAAATTTTAATTAAAAGGAATTGGTATTCTCCTCCACCTATATATATATATATATATATATATATATATATATATATATATATATATATATATATATATATATATATATATATATATATAATTATTTAAAAATTAAACAATTAATTAAATAAAAGTGGTGTTTCGCAATTTTATGCAATCACAGGTACATTGATTTATTAAATTTTTGTTGAAAATGTACAAAAATATAAGAAGATTAAATCTAGTGGTGCACATACATAATTTAAGAAAAACTTTAATAAATAATTTTAATTATAAAAAGTGTTATTAAATATTTTCCATTTTTACATAATTATTATTGTTTTTTATTTCTATTATTTAATTAGGATTTTTTAGTAACTTCTAACGACAGTAAAAAATTAAAAAATATATTAGTAATAATTCGTTTGATCAGACTTAGTGAATAGACAAAAGTTAGTGAATGTTTCTTTGGAAAACCTTTTATACAAAACACTGTAATCTTTACAATCATATTTTAATTCTTCAGCGTACTTTTCTCATAAGAGTGTGCACTATGTTTTAACTTCCCTAAAAACTAAACTGGTGTTAAAAAAAATATTTTAATTCTGGAATGTTCACAGCGTTTATTTATTTCATCAAATTTGCGGAAACGATTATATTTTTTTGATAATGGCTCGCATACAAGTCATATTTGGCTTTGTATTTCATTCAAAACTGCACTGCCTGGCCACAATACACTTCTGTTTCGATGCCAAATTAACTGCGGATATATGTCAGTATTCACTTTGGTAGAACAAGATTAGGTTGAGATTGTGTACATATTCGGAATATGAAACACGACAACCCGTTGGCCATTTCAACATGGCAACCCCAAAGGAGGCAGGGCAAACGAATCTATACAGAGACAAGCACCCTAATCCGGTACGAAGCGCCCTTTAATGCCCCACTGATGATACCCAGGTTGTAATCGACGCCACTATCTACATTCCCTCGTTTGCGCCCCGGACTGCTGCAGGATAATTACCGGATTATAAGCTCCAGGACAAACAGCGGCATTGTTCAGGAAAATCGAGTGATAAACCGAATCATTGAAAAAAAAGGGCTGCAAAAAAACAAATAAAAGGCGTAAATGCGTACTTTGTCATTTTGAGATCGGTCGATTTTAATTAAGAACTGGCGCCACATATTTCCAGACCCATCTTGCTTGCAGAGGAAAAACTTGGGTTCTAAATTAAAAGGGTGTACAGGCGGATATCTGATGACCGCAGTGCCCACAAATAATGTAAACTAGAAGAGAGAACAACGAAATGAAGGGGAAAAAATAGATGGTGTGGTGGTAAAAAATCTTGGAATTAATTTTGGCATTTTTCGTAGCAGCCTATTTTAATTTATTTTGGTAAGTTTGTTGTGGTAATTAACTTAGACTATCTTTTGGCTCATTATCTGTACTCTGGTTACGTGACATTTTTTTACAGTTAAAAAGCCAGTGAAGCAAAACCGTGGTTAAATGAAAGTTCCTTACGAGTAATTCGATGTGTATGTTCTTCATCATCATTGATTAACTGTCTCAAGCTATAACGAGCTATTAATTACTTGCAATAAATTTCCAGTTATGGCATTTACAAAAAAAAATTTGTAATCGATTCATATTTTAGAATATTAAGAATCTACTATTTAATACATTGATTAAATCTATCCTTATAAATTTTTGGTTTTATAATGAAACCATCTTGCTTTAATATTTACTTTTTGCATATATAATTAAACGTCACAATTTATAGTTATAAATATACAATCACGCTACTTAAATAAATGTTGTATTTATAGTTTAAATTAGTAATGACACATACTTAGAAAATTTTATCTCAATATATTATTTATTTTGAATTTTAAATAGAGAAAATAATGTATGCGGTTATTGTATATATGAGAATTTATACAACTTTGAGGGTAAATTCAAAATTATATATGATGTCCTTTAAATGTGCAAAAATAATCTTGGTAAAATTTGATAAAATCAACAAGATGTCACATAAGAACATGAAAAATATTTACGTTAAATACGTATTTGATCCCAATTTTATAGAAAGTCAAAACTACTCACTAAGAGTGAGTTAGTGTCAAAATACTCATTAAAAGTTTCTACATTTTTATAAGTGGACTTCAAACCACAAGCTGATATTTATTGAATTCCATCTTCAAAAGCCCGTTCTCCACATCTTGGTTAAAAAGTCCAGAACGAAACCAGTTGATTAATTGGTTAAATGTCCTCCTATCTAAAGATGAAAAGAAGACTAATATTTAAGCTGGCATCTTTACGAATTAATATTTACATAATTTTCAACCAAAACAATTTTTGATAATCGCTTAAATGAAAAACTAGCTCAAGATTATTCAAGAGAACTGTACATTACTACCATTTTCAGTTATTGTTTTACAAAATAAAATTGCAGATTGAATGTGCAGAATTCGAACTCTTTTCATGATGTAGCAACCGAACTGTACTTTCATATTATATAGGAGGAGAATTGTAAACTTTCTATAAAAGTATTTCACTCTAAATTATACATGTTGTTTAAAAGTGATGAAATTGTATTCCACGTAATAAAATATCGACAAAATGTAAAAATATGTTGGGCTCTTCTAAAGCTGTAGATTTTGAATTGTAAATTTAACAAAAATTATTGCCTAAAACATTAAATTTGTATATTGAGCACATATATTTTTTTTCCAAATAAATACAGAATCGTAAGATTAGATAAGTGTATGCTAAAAATGTTTATACTATTAATGACTATTAATAGTATAATTAGTCATTAAAAGTATACAACTTTCTCGCATCAGTTTATCTAATCTTACAATTTAGCATTTTTATTTGCATGAAATATTTACATATTTAACATTTCAGACACTAGGTAAATTTGCATTTTGAAATTGTTGATTTTAAGTAATTTAGACTTTTTTATTTTTTAATTATTATTGCCAATTTAATCATAAAATTTGTTAAAAGACTGAAGAAATAAAGCTTTTATAAGTATCTAATATGCATTATATCATCAAAATATAAGTTAAAAATAAACTTTTCTAAATAAGGAAATCATTATTGTCATGCGATCTTGTAAAAACACAATCATTTAGAAGTAAATTTTAAAATGGCATGATTTTAAAAAAGAAGTACTTTCACATAAATTTATTTTGCTGTGTTTTTATATTCATATTTCTAAAATTCTGTCATACAATTGATGTCTACTGTCATTTGACTGGTTGCTCAGACATTCACGCTCAAACTAGCTACATTTTCCAAAAATGTATTCTTCTTTCGACACTTAAGGTGAAGAAAAAAATTCGTGCTATCTCTCTTTTTGCTTGGTTTCCCTAGCGATCCCTACAAATACAGGCTATTCCAGCTTCAAGCAAGGCGTCGTTTCCTCGGCTCCAAATGTTCCTCCGCGAATCTTCGTTCGTCCTTTCCGATAGCTTTGGCGAAACGACATCTTTCTCTGGGGTAGTCAATAAAATAAAACGCGTCCCAATATCGAATCTCTACGGAGGGATTTGGGAGATGTGGTGACACTTTCTTCCTCATATTTTGACGAGCAGAAGAGGAGAATGACGTGACGAAAGGAACGATATAACTCGTGCTTTAGGGTTGCTGATATTGTTGTCTTCATCGCCCTTTGTCAGAAAAAGTCGCCAGTTTATTTCTTGTTCTCATCCTGCTTTAATAAGTGGTTAGAAACGTTTTAGTTTCTCAATGCAATTTTGAAACTGCATTTATAGACAAATAAGCTTTGTTTTATGGCTCATTATGTTATTGTTTTTAAAAAGCAATTTTTTATTTCTTTTTGGCGACAATAATCTTACTGCATCTATTCATATATCTGAGAAGAACTTTTTTTAATTTATTTCTTTGAAAAAATTCAAAAATAATTTTATTTTCTTCTTTGAGATTCATTAATTGCATATTCACTTGTAAAATGGAAGCATGGGCCAAAGAAAACTATTCAGTTTTATTCAAATTCATTATTTTAAATACTGACAGCCACTATTACATCACATTTAAGGCTACGGTGGCCTGGTTGGTTAGGGCGTTGTTCTCATTATCGGAAGGTAGTGAGTTCGAATCTCGGCTTAGCCGAAGATCCGTCGTGTTCACTCATGGCGAATGGGGCACGTTAAAACTGGACGTGGTCGCAATGTCCTCCCAGTGAAATGATATCTCTGGGGATAGCAGGTCAAGTATTGGGGGTCTTCTGCTGGGTCCCTGCTTCAAAATCAGGAAGACTTCACCCGGCTGCTTCTATGTAACTGGTAGAGGCCAACTCAGGGCTAGATGCAGGGAAGCATCCTGGTGCAACAACCACATCGCATCTCCTACTAAAATATAAGGTAATTTAATTAAATAAAATTTCGCCTTATACTCGTAATTACTATGATGCTTATTAAAATAGATGTACTAATATTCCACTATTCACTTCATGATCAAAATAGAGTTAAGCTATTTAGATTTAAATGCTGAAACATTCATTTTATGTTAATGACGTTTTATCAATTTTTATCATAAGCCACATGTCTCTGGCATGCAATACAAGTGTGTTCATTCATAAATAAAAAATATTAACTAAAAACACAATGCTTAATTTTTAATAAACTGCTGCAAAATGAAATCATTTTATTGGTCATTAATATTTAGTTTTTTTCTCGGAAAAGTAACCTAAAACAATCGTAAGAGAAATTACAGTCATTAATGACAGTTAACAACAATGCAGTAAAACATAATAAGTACAAGAATCCGTGCTTCACATTCATAAATTCCATCTTCTCTCATTTCGAGCATTTTCCTCGCTTCGATGCACTCTCTGCGCTCTGTTCTTCCAAATCTTCTTTAATTTAATCAACTCAACTGAGCCTTACTAATAGTCCTCCTCATGCTCAATTTGATCTCAGCTCACTTCGCTCAATTCCCAGTTGTCTACTGGGACGCGTGAACACGTAATTCCCTCTTTCTTGCGGAGGACGGACTTCAGTCCAAGGGATACAAGATACATCGGAAATCGAGCATCGAATCTAAAGGCATTAAATTTTCCAGAGGTCGTTTCGGTTGATTTCGAGGACAATCATGAGACATTAACGCTGCATTCTTACAAATTGAGTTTTGGTTATAAATATTTGCAGTTGTCTCGTTTTGCTTGGTGTACAGTATCCTTTCAGTTGTGAGAAATGTGGAGGATTTAATACGACCAATTTTCACATTTTAGCGTGTTTCAGATCTCTTTTTTTTTAACACATACCCCCATCTAGTATTTACAAAGTATTTCGATATTTTTCGTTTTCGTTTATAGAAATATATCTTTTAATTGAATAAAAAGTCTTTAAATTTTCATTCTATTAAACGATACATTGTTTCGAAATATTCTATTCCAAGTGTCAACATTTTATGGCACGCGTGCCAAATCTGGCACGTGATTATATTTTCAGTTGAAATGTATAAAAAGTTGACAACCATCATCTACCAAGTTAACAGTATTAAATGATGTGTAATTAACTCAGTTGTTTAATTAATGTATAATTAATCCAGCAGTTAATGAATGCTGAAATTAATGCATACAGTGAAATTTTAAATTAATATAAAATTGTTAAAATTTTGCCTGCCTCAGTTTTAGAGTGTTTATTCAAAATTTATTTCTCCGATATATTTGTCTTTCTGGAAAATAATTTATCTGAATTCCTTTTTATATGATACATTAAATTATATATTTAACATGTTTTAGTGGTTAAATTTGTCCTCATCGCCGTGGAAAAAGTGAAGTTCTATCCTCCTTTTAAAAAATTAAGGTTTGAACTCGAGGTTGTAGAATAACAAAAAAAGAGGGTGTATTTTTGTCTTGAATAGAAGAATGATTCTACACTACGTTGTAGACATTTTGTGGTTTACCTTAAGAATGTTTGGTGTAATCCAACTTAAGGTTAAATACATGGAGGCATGCTGGGGTGACAAGAACAACAACCTTAAAAATGTATTTTTCATAAATAATGGGCCATATTCACGTGTCACACAGAAAAAAAAATCATATGAGATTTCAAGATCTACCCCAAAAGATAAACATCAAAAAGCCGAATCAACCCATGTTTCTTCGGTTGATTAATAGCAGTTAAGAATGAACCTGGAATATGATGGATGCTTGAAATTTGTCCTGTTTCCAGGCTTCATGAAAATATCTTATGAATTGCACAAATAATTTTACCAATAGCATAAAATACTTTATAATTCTCACTTATTAAATCAAACAAAGCTCTTCATCGTTTTCTAGCAGTATATTGAATGTTTATTGTTTGTGTGATAGACGGGAATTAAAAAGAATTTTTAATGTCCGTTAAGTTAAGGGAAAAAAATAGTTGCACCCTTATGAGTAAAATTTTCTCTCTAAAAAAGATGTTGCAAATAAGGACTTTTTTTACAGAATAGTCGTTAGAGAATATTTACTGTATTTTATATATATATATATATATATATATATATATATATATATATATATATATATATATATATATATATATATATATATATATATATATATATATATATATATATATATATATATATATATATATATATATATATATATATATATATATATATATATATATATATATATATATATATATATATATATATATATATATATATATATATATATATATATATATATATATATATATAATATATATATATATATATATATATATATATATATATATATATATATATATATATATATATATATATATATATATATATATATATATATATATATAATATATATATATATATATATATATATATATATATATATATATATATATATATATATATATATATATATATATATATATATATATATATATATATATAATATATATATATATATAATATGTATATGTATGTATGTATGTATGTAATCAATAAAAAAGATGCAAACGACAAGCTAATTGTCAATAGTAAATGCAGAAAAAGCTCTTGTCAAATGATCATATCAGCTTAGGAAAACAATGATACTGCCGCTCTTTTATCGTAGCATTTTGGAGATAAAGACGCCAAATATCGCCATTCTCTCCCCCACAAACCAACCATTTGTCGCAACTTTTCTCCGCTTCTGTTATCGTCTTCACACTTGGCCGAAGAATAGTGCGGTCGGGATGGAAAAACTCTACATCATCGAACGTCTTGTTTCTGGAAGAACAAACGACCTCTCGAATAAAGGTGTCGGTCTAGAAAGATCCCCCTCTTCCAATTTTTTTCTTCCTCCAACATCTTGGATTCATGCCAGCGGGGTACGTCAGATCCCTTTGTCTTTTTTGCATTTTTCCCTATCTTCGGAATTCTTTCGAGGACAGCCCTTTCGGTGTCCGCGATCGTCCCTCGATATGCAAGATCGAACCAAGCTCTCGAAACAGGGGATTGTCTTCAGGGGTCGTCGCCTTCAATTCAGAATTTCATACTTGATGAAAACTGCGGGTTTGAGATCGAAGAGAGGAGACTAGAGTACCATCCCTTATCCCTAGGTAATTAGAGACCGCGGGAGCACATATGGCTTGCAAATTCGCGTCTTCAAAAGAAGGAAGATGCGAACCTCACAGCGAGTGGGCGCCTTCTTTAATGGGCATTTGATCTCCCTGTGGTATGCTCAAGTCTTAAAAAAGCTTAGTATGGCACTACGCCATGTGGCTTTCTCCCCAAAGAGTAAGACATGATTTTACAACCTTAATCAACTCATCACAAATAATCAGAGATTCTGTGGATCAAGATAAAAGTCATTTAAAGAAAAATACTTATGTGAATTCTTACGAATGTAAAAGGAAAATACAGTCAAAATCATAATATGTAATACTCTGCATACTACAAAATATATCATTTGTCTTTACTATTTATTTTTTTTCATTATTTTTTTAAAAAAGTAACAAAAATGCTTAATGATATGAAGAAGCTATTAAATCGTAATACTATTGGGAGGGGATTATTATATAAGAAATGAAATACATTTAATTTTTCAGTAAAATGTGCAGATTAACTTCAGCAAAATGGTTGCATTAGCAATTTTATGACTTCTGATATTCTGATTTTAATGTTCTGCTAAAATATAACCAAATTTCTCTCAACAAATTACATGCAATTCTTTTAATTCTTGTCGTATTTTACACCAGTTTGTATTATTAATAAATAAAAGTCTTGAATTTATTTGCTTTCTCAGTATTAAGTCAAGATCTTTATAAACGTTTTGAAATGAATAGAGTGGGAAAATTGGAACTTGCATCAAAAAGACAGTGTTTACTTTCTTCAAATTTTTGGGAGGAAAATTTATGTCTTTTATTTCTAAAACCACAATCACAAGTTTCTTTTACTAGAAGATACTAAACTATATTATTTCTTGTCATGCGTGATCTTTAATGATACATAAATGGAGACATATTACACACTTACTTTTGTGTAAAACCGAAAGCGATATCTATTCAAACGTTATTGTTCTATTTCTATGCAATCACCATCCAAATCACTGCATCTTCTCCAAGGCTTAACTACAACATTATTTACTAGATATATCTTGAAAACCGGTGTTATTCCACAAATAACGTTTCATTTTGTATTGCGTATCATATCCGCATATGCATACCACTAAATTCAAGTGTATAGAAAGCAATGGGAAACATTTTCTAACGCATGTAGGTTGTTGTTATTGACTTCTTGGAAGCAAATCCTCATCCTGAAACAATAAGGGTATCAAAAAGAAGCAATATCAACGAGAAAATAAGTGCATTCCTCTTCATCACGATAATTCAAAACCATTTAAATCATTCGCAACCGTACTAGCAGCTGCCAAAATGGATTGAGTGCTGCATCTAGTATATGTTTGGAGTTTGATACCATCTGACTTTTGCCTCTGTTGATCTTTGAGAAACTATCTTTAGCAATGCAGATGGGATAAAAAATCTAATTTCAAGACACTAAAAACAATTTCCAAAGATTTTTCCTACACGAATTAGAAACTAGATATTAATGGCGATATATATACTTTGAACTGAACTCTGTTATTTTGCAGAAATGAGAAAGCCTATGTATAAAAATATTTCTGTTTCCCAATGAAGTTTAGTTGATCTTTATTTTCCTTGTGTTTAAAAAGTTATTGATGGCAAGTAATTTTCGGCACCTTTTTGTCAATTAAAATGCTTTCAGTTTTAACACATTTGAAGTAATCCAAAGCATTGTTTATTATTTAAATCTGAATGTATTTGGTTGGATATATATTTATTATTAAAACATTATTTGCATTTATTTTTTTAAATTATTCACTTTGAGATTGAAAATCGTTTCTAAAGTAAAATTTTTATTTCGTATTTTATGCCACTGCATTGTTAAATGCTTGTCGATGACATCATAAATCTCTTTTCATAACAAAGACCATTATCTAAAATTATATTCCAAATAATGGCAGTTAAAAACCAATAATCAGATTTATTTCTCGCTTTCTCTCTGTCTCATTAATAACTATATTTATGCACTTTTTAATATATTTTTGTAACACACAAAATGCCTTTTATTAATATTCCCCTTTATCAGAAATACAATTGTGAAATGAATAATCATTTCTTTTAATTCTGGCATTACAATATTAATTCCATAAATTCAAAAATTATAATAGGATAAACGGGGTGTGTAAAATTTTTCAACAAATATTTCCTAGTTAAATTATATTTATTAATATCAATTTTTTTAGTCTATTTTTATTATTTTTAGCTGTAGTATCAAAAACAAAGAAATATATTTATTTAGTTATTTTACAAAGCCCATGAAATAATTTTAATGTAGATTTTTTCTCATATAGCCCTCATTTATTTGCTCACTCATGATTACATAGCTTAAAAATTTGCAGCAATGTCTATTAAAAAGTATATGCTTATCAATATTGATATCTAATAATATTGACAAGCATATTCTTCTAATAAGTAATTCGTGTTAAATTTGGAGTAAGAAAGAAGATAAAGCATGCCATTATGACGCCAGTTCAATTAAAATTAAACAACAATAAAACGTGAAAAAAGTTCCATTTGATATATAACTGTTTTAAGTTACTCAATCACTTGAGTTTGTATTTAAATCATTGGCGAATAACCAAACAGTTCATGGTTGTTATAACTTCTCCCAATCTCTTTTTAAAATTAATTTACTTTCGCAACTTTTCTATACTTAAAATTATACCGCCTTATCATTACTAATAACCTTTTATCATAAAGTTTTAAATTTCAACTTTATCAACGCTGATTTAGATATTTAACACTAATATTTTGTAAATGATTGAACTAATAAAAATAGAGTGAATGTCACAAGAAGAGATATTTTGATTGTCAACTCAAAGAACTAACGAAAAAATGTAAGTAAATAAAATAGAAAAAAGAATTTAATAAATAAATCTCGATTTGTTATTACATATAGGAGATAATGCCGAAAACATAGAAATCAAATTATGGTAATTTGAATATATTAATTTAGAAGTTTTTATAAAAGCATAAATACTATTATAAGAACCAACTTGTATATGAAGTCCTAAATCCATATAAGAACTATGCCTGTTTCTATGCCATCCAAAACAGAAGTCAAATATCAATTTGAATATTGCTAGAATGGTAACAACACTCAAATTAAATATTTTAAGAATAGCAACAGTACTGGGCTTGAGTACGTTCTTATTAGAAAACTAATATCAACAATGTTATCTTTTATAGCATAAGATTCCATATTTCAGTTCTCCGACATAAAAAAAATATTTTAGTATATAAGATTATAAGAAAGAACTTGACTGAAGAATTTAAATTCATTCAAAAATTATGTTTGTTTCTATACCATCGGAATTTGATTACGATAACATGGCAACAGTATTACTTTGCGATTAGTAGAATTTAATAATTTTATGTATAGTGAAAAATGTTGACAAATATATACGAAACCATTTGAAATTCTTGGTAAAATAATCACTTTGATAATTAGTTTTTAACAATTAAATGTCTTAATGAAGATCAAGTAATGACTTCTCAGTAATTTCAGTTAAAAGAAAACATAGAAATTTTGTTAAAGACGTAATAAAGAAAAATTGTTAATACAAAATGGATATTTGGTTTTTTTTTCTTCATATAATAGTGAAAAAGAGAGAGGGAAAATGCTGTTTTTAAAAGAAAAGTTACAATTTTTTTAGCTACATCACTGCAGCTAAAACAAAATTCTAGCTTTTCTTAATCATAGCAATAGAAATAGGAGATAATGAACCATAATTCTATCTATTAAAAGACATGAAACATAAAATCACTTTCTTTGCATCAAGTGTTCGAAATATTTTAAAAGCAAATACTGACAAATATTTTCTACCATTTCAAATAGATAATGACAAACTGAAAACGCAAATAACTGTATTCATTTGAACTGTAATATTGGAAATGCTGAGAAAAAAAATCAAGGTATATTCATTCTTGGAAAGACAAGACAACATTGATGGCTAGCTTTGATGATAGTTCAGTGCAATAACCTCAATAACAAAAGTCCAGACAAGAATACTAACAAAATTATTCTTTAGGATGTAAAACAATATTTTACATTAAATTAAGAAATATAGAATATCTATAACTAATTTACTGTGTGGCAGCTGTAGTTAATTTGACGCCTTATTTGTTGCTCTGATTTGCCACTCGATGATATTTAAATTCTTTTTACCTCTGAAATTTTATAAAAAGAATAACTGTTACAACAATAAGTTTTATGGGCTCGATACCGTTTGCGTTTCTCGTGGGAAACGTTTGTAATTTTAAGGTTAAAAAATATTTTTATCTTAATTTGTTCCAAAAATTGGCAATTTTTTAAAAGTTTATCCACGTCAAAATATTTTTTGTAAACAAGTCAATATTGTACTGAAATCCAGAGCAATACTTTGATTTTTTATGATATTATTTATACCTTTATAATGTATTTATTTTGGTAAAATATATTTCAGAAAGATAATTCAGTTTTATAGATTCAGTTTGTGTAGAATAAAATTTCAATTAATAAACAAAAATAATCATACGTAAGCCGCACATATATCAGCTATTGACGTCCTCAAATGTACCCTCATTTAAACAAAGAATCATAAAACGATTAGCTAGTTAATAATTATTTAATTTCACATATTTTTTGTGAATTATTTACATGTGTAGTGTTAAAAAATAAGATATGATTTTGTATCATTATCTTATATTTTATAAAAATGAAAGCTTCTTCTAAACATAAAATATGGATACTGAGCTTTGTATCATATATTTTAGAAAATCAACTAAAAATCTTTATTAATTATTAATGGCTATGCTCTATAAAGTAAACCTTTTTTAATTTATTAGGTGATTTTTATTTTATTAAAAGATATAATTCCAAAAAAATGCACTTCAACTAATTTATCGATAATATTTTATCAAAAATGCTTCATTTATTCCGTAAATTAATCATTCTATTTAAAAAAAATGTGGCCTCAAATTTATACCCATAACAATTTAGATTTGAAATATTTTAATATGTGCTCCTCTCTCTTTAATGAGTAGAATTAATTTACATGATTTAAATTATGACTCCGTAATTGAGTATTTTGCGTCAGCACTTGGAACACAGTTTAATTAAATTCACGCGTAAACAAACACAAAAATTAACTCAGCTGCTCTCAGCGTGGAACTTGCATTTAAATGAACTGTTGCCATACCAAAAAAAGAACTTTTATTGCTTTCCAATTACACAGGCTGCTAAGTCGCTCTTTCTTAACATGAAACTGAAAGATGGCTCTTTCTGCCATACCTGTAATGAAACGAGTGATAAAGTGCTAGGGGGCTCTTTAACCTTAATGAACGTGAAAGGAAAGAACATGACTGAAAAGGAGGCGGGTGAAAAAAAAAGGAACTCGTCTTTGTATGGAGCAAACAAAGGAATATGCAAATAGGCTCTTTTCTTCTAAGGTACGTTTCTACACACACACAATGCCTCCTCACATTCTTCCATCCCACATTAATAGGGCTGATAGCAGTTAATGCGATCCTGCTGCGATAAGTCTTGTTGCTGAATTGATTTTGGCGTCATTTGATTTTGAAACCATCCTTATTTGATTTGCTTATATTTTGCTTCAATATTATTAAATCATTTTTTTTTTCATTAGGGAATAATGGGATATGTATGATATTTTTTCTGTATTATTTATTTTTCTTGCTCTATTTTGTTCAAAACATTGATCTGAAAAAAGGCATTAACAGTTAAAGGGGGAAAAAATTAAACTGTTGACTGCAGTTACATTTCCAGACTCAAAAATATTGATAGTTCAATATATCATATTCAGATTAACAATCCTTTAATAGTTCTAAAATGTTTAACTTGTTCTCTGAATGTTGATTACATATAAATTAAGCTAAAAATATATATCAGAAAGTTTTATAAATGGAACAAAACCTATATGTTTAGAAATTGGCTTAGAGATAGACATATGTAATATTTTAAATTATTATCATGTAAAATATTACGTCATATTAAACACACAATGGCGTATAAACTGTATCATGTTTAAAACTTTTGTTTTAAGTAAATAAATGAACACATTGTTATCCTAATCTGATGCTTTTGCTAATTAATTATGTCACAATAAAGCTTATTTTTTAATTAGTGTATTACATGTCTTAATTTTTTACTTTTTAACTAAAATAGTTTTCGATGTATATTATTGAACAGACACTGAGACTATAAAAAACATAAGTAAACTTCTTCAATTAAGTAAGTCAAAAATCTTTTGAAAATAAATCTGTGAGTTGTTGTTGTCGTGTGCCAGCTATGGTTGGCAATAGGTGGTGCGCTGCTCCACTTTTCCTTCTGAACCATATTTTGGTGTGGAGTCCGACTTCCTCAGCACACACACGTCATAGGTACCTGTTTATAGGGTAGGCAACCATTCACACCTCATTCATACAAGGAAAGGACAAAGACAGGATAGATAGAGAGTGAAAGTATATCCTTGCCCGAACTGGGATTCGAACCCAGGACCTCCTTATCTGCAGTCAGACACGCTGATTACTAGACAAGTTGGGCGGCAATCTGTGAGTTAAGCATTCAATTCAATTATTTAGATTATTATCAAAAGTATTTCATTTGGGTTTACAGACAATGTATATTTTTTCCAACTAATTCGAATGCATGCAGTAAGCATTTTATACAAGTACTTTTAAGTAGCAACGATTTTAAGTAGACTAAACTGTTTAAGGGAATGCAATAAATAAAATACCTTCGCAAATAACAACAAAAATGAACTCAAAGATATACGATAAAAAGGATTGATTTCAACAAACAATTGGCTTTATTTGCACAGATAAAACCATTCCCTTGGTATCATGTGCCTTAAAATATTTTGAATTTCGCTATGTAAAGCTTGTTGGCTTAGAAGCTGTTAATTAATTCCTCGCAAGATTTATGTCCTCTCTGTCTAAAGGGCGTTTTGTCGCCAAAAAAAAGAGACAAAATCCGATGAGTATTGGAATGACAGTCACTAAAAGCAAGACAGATGATCGCTTTTCAATGGCGCATATAACCTCTTCTTTGCTTCGCTTTTTTCATAAATATCTCTTCCAAACAAAAACTGCGCGCCTCTCCTCTCTTTGTTCACTTTTGTGACGTTGTTTTCTTTTCTGTTTGATTTGATTCATTTCTAAACAAATCAACACCGTGCTGCAAAAAAGGCTATCCTTTTTTTTAATCCCGAAACAAGCGTGAAAAAAATTCTCGAAAACATAAATCAGCCTCCGTCTCTTCTGCTACTGTCATTAGGTGTCAGAAAATTAGATTTGACTTCTGACTGTCAGCAGTAAGAGTTTAATAAATTTCGGTCTAATTTATTTTATTGTTTTGTGCTCCTGAAGGAAAACTACTAGATTAATCAAGGTTTGTAGGTTCTTTTTATAATATGACTAGTTAAAACAAGAAAGTAGGCTCTAGTTAAGGCCAAAATTTATTTTCTGTATGTCACATTTCTGTGTATTTAATTGCTAAATAAGTAAGTATATCTCTGTATGTGGTTCTTATGTGTTTTTAAAATTTAATTTTTCACAATTTTTTTTGATTCAATTATTATTATAATACAATATTCAAATTTTATCAAACAATTTATAACTGTATTTTTTTCAATCAAATTTTATCAAATAATTGATAAATTTTAGTATTATTTCATACATATAGGAATAATTGATAACTAAATTTACAAAAAACATAATTCCACTTATTGCTTTTATTAATAATTTTTACCGTAGTAAATTTTTTACTGTTAGAATATAGCAATTAATATGCTACAAGATTTCATTTTTAAAAATATTATAAAAAGTTGTTTAAAAATTCTAAATGTAAAACTATAAGCTTAAAATTTTCATACTCATTCAGAGTTTGAAATCAAACTTTTGTGTGATTTTTCTTTAAAAAAAATACATTCACAAAAGATGTAATTTTAAGAAAATTTATCGATATTTATGTGAATTACTTTCATTGTGGGCGGAATGGGAAAAGTTTTATACCAAGCTGCATAGAATAATTATGTACACGGATATATCTCATTGTTTATTAGTAAAAATGAATGAGATTAATTTTTACTTTTTTCTTATTTATTTTTCTCCTATATCATGTGATAAAATCGAAATACAAAACAAATTACTATATAAAATTATGGTTATTTCGTTTCAATTTTATGTTATAAAATATACTGAAAATTCTCATTTACATACAAAAAATATTGATGATTTTTCAGTTTGTAATAATTTTATAAATTCACTCAATTCAATAAATTCAATCAATTACATTTTCTAATTAATATTATTTTTATTGTTCAATATGTAATTCCTCCATTTGTAATATTATTTTTACAGCAGTTTTTATTTTTCGAGATAAAACTTTAAAAAGAAAGCTACTTTTTCTACAAAAAAAAACTTCCACCTATTTTTTGAATTTTCTATAGCAAGAGTCAACAACATGTCTTGAATTACCGCACTATTTCTTTAAAGTGAAACACACAAAGAAAAAGAAACAGTAAGGAAAAGAAGATGTATATATTTTTTTTTATCTTTCTCCTTTCTTCGTTTCAAAGAAAATAAAGTGAAAGAAGGATAGAGATTGAAAAAAGAAAACAGATTCCAGGATCTATTTGTGAAGAGACGGCGGTTCGAGGAAGGAGAAATAGGATTGGGAGAAGCCAGAAATAGGAGAACGAAGACAGGTACTGACCGGAGAGGTGCCAATCCCGGTATTTTTAAAGTGACAGCTACGATTGGGTCTTTGCGACCCCTGTCCTTGGACTCACTTTGTTATCTTGGGAGGGAGAGGAAGGCGCCCGGAAATGATTACTTTTGGCCCAAGCCTAGTAGATTCAGAACTTTCATCTCAAGCTGCGTGAATTGGTTTCGTTTCCTTGAGCCCGGGATTTCTCGGACCCAAGCAACAGAAAAGTGGTTTTGTTTGCTTCAGGGTGTCTGAAAGACGAGTCTTTTCGCATTTTGACGCCCGAGAAAAGACGCTGTATTATTTCAGATGATATTTTTGTTAAAATATAAGCATATATAGAACGAATAATTGTCCTATATCCTTGTGGGATTCACAAATAATGACCTGGAGTAGCACTTTGAATAGAAATATATGCAATTGGCCTTTTAATTTACAATTTTTTATATAAATGGCGTATATATATTGTTTAAATTAGGCATAATATTTTGATGGGCTTTAAAGATTAAATTTACGTCTTTAGAAATTAAAATAATATTTCCGGTTTAAAAAAATTGATTCCCTAAAAAACATTTTAAGAAATTTTAGTTTTTAACTTTGAATGTTTTAATGTTTTTGTATATATTCAAAAAAATATTTGAAGTGAATTTATTCTTCTAATTATTTTTTCATTAAGAAAGTAAAAGACTGCAACTCATAATAACTAATTTTTCATCTTATATCAAAAACTAAGAACATATTTTTTTATATTTGTCCTTTTTATAATCTTTGAAAATAGATGCTACTTGTTTTGTACTTCAGAAAAAAAGCAAAAACAATATAAAATCTTTCAAAAATGTTCTTGAAAAATGAACAAAGGATTCTGTATATTTTATAGGAAATTAAATATACTACATTTAATGGATATAAAATTATAAATATTCTGTTCTGAATTTTTGCAAAATTCTCCATCATTGAATTCCATTGGTGAAAGAAGCTTTTAAGTTAAATTTAGTAATATATGATTTAGAAAAATTACGTTATTTTATTAAAAAATAAATAATATTATTTATAAACAAATTATTATATATTGTATTAAAAAAACTTTATATTTAATAATTCAAACTTTAAAAACATGTTGAAAATTTCAACGGATTTTAGTCTAACTTATTAATTAATTATTTTGAAAACTGATCCAGTAATTTTCTAAACTATGTATAAGAGATATTCATATTTTATATTTGATGTAATTGTTCAAAATTAGAACCACATATTGCAGGTGGGAAAAATGTCATTAATAATTTAAGATATGTTCCTAAATATCGATATATCATCTCATTCCATCTGTGTTGTAAAAAAGCATTTCTTTGAAAAGTTCTTAATTTAATTATTTGTTTATTTACCATAAATTATTTTTAGCAATATAGTTATTGATTTATCAAAAGATATTCCATTAATAATTAGTTTTAAAAATTCTTGTTATAACTGATAATTTTTATTATTCATCTTCATTTTTTTCATTTTTGAACCAACTCTGGAGATATTTTTGAATACCAAGAGAATTAATTTGTTTTAGGTAATTATCATTGATTTATTTGTATTGTTTGTGTACCACTCTATACCATGTATCAATCTATCATAATAAAAAATTCTAACATTTTACGAGCGTCACTACAGATCTATGAGTATATTTTTATTTATATCTTATCTTTTATTAATTTCAACAAAATCTTATACTGCATTAAGTAACTAAGCCATTGCATTTTCTTTAAAAATTCTGTTATTACTACTCCATGGCACGACAGCCCATGTGGGCCAAGCCCTACAATGCCCATAACTGTTTTCATGACCGAGGGCCCTGGGGTGCGAAGCATATGTCCCGATTAGGTGGTCAACCTAACGCGAAACCCTCAGTGTTTAGTTCCGAAGCATGCTTGGTACTCAGTTAATCGACCCACTGAAGGGATGAAAGGCTGAATTTCTGTTATTATTTAATCGTTAATATGGCGTTATTTCATATTTTCCATAAATTTTTTATTTTTTATTTTTATAAATTGATTTTCATCTGATAGTGTCTCTGTGAATTTATTTTTGAATCCTTTTTATTTTTATTTGCAGCAACCCCGGCCGAAACGGAACCTGATGTGGCCCTGTACGTTGGTGTGTTCGTTGCAGTCGCTGTGTTTGTGATTGTGGCCATCGCCATGATACTGCTGGTACGCCGCATTAAAGGACGCGATCCTTGCATGTACAGAGGAGCTGGCACAGGTACACATTAATTTAAGATTCGAGAACATATATATATATATATATATATATATATATATATATATATATATATATATATATATATATATATATATATGTGTGTGTGTGTGTTCTTTTGTTGTTTCTGTGATCTTTTGCTTCGACATAAACCTCAACATGGTTGGAGGTTTGTCCAGTTGTTTCATATTGAATATGTTCTATATAGAACATACTACGGGGTTGTACAAAGTAGCAGAAAAGATTGTAGGGAACGATAATATTAGAGCAAGTTGCCAGCAATTAGCTGTGGTTAAAAGGAGGGATTACTCTTAAATTTATCAATGTATAGAGGCTATAAATATGTATATGTGAAACAACATAAACATATATCTATATATATATATTCATTCTACATTCAGAAACAAATTTGGTTATATGTTATAAACTTTAAATTATAAAAGTAATTTATAAACTATCAGAATCAATTTCTTCAATACCTCATAATCAATTACCAATACATCCTAACCAATTATATCAATCATGGATTTGTAATTATTTATATTATGAATTTAAAAAAATATATAAATTCATAATGTAAATAATTAAGTTCCCAACGGATGTAATTTCTCAATATAAAGATTCGACTTCTTTTTTTTTCCAACAATATATGTATTTAGAATAAAGTTCTTTTTTAAAATAGTATGAGTCCAGTTATTTAATGTTCAATTTATTCGCCTATTTTGATGGTCTTTTTTACAAAGCCACCAGTACAAATCCCATTTTTATTTCAATTCTCCTGCATGCCTCACGAAGAATATAATTCTTCTGCAGAAGACTAGTATCTAAGAATATGAGGCGATGAAAGGTCAAAAGCCGCGAGATAAAACACGATAGTCGTAATAAAAAGAAATTTCTGAGCGTGGTGAAATAAATTAGAATGTTTCGTGAGCGCATATGACGTTAAGAATTGTGAAAATAGTATCATTACATATTTATCTTCCCCGTTGGAAGCACACACGCATATATTGTCAGAAATTGAGGGTTGAATATAAAATTTCCTCCAGAAACACATAACACGGGGATTGAACAAGATTCAGGCAGGAAGTATTATTCAAAAATACACATTTCTCCACCACGCTTATGTAATCCATGTATCTAAAAATTAACAAAATTTCGCATCATTTTATATATAGATCAGACTATTATTTATCTATATATAAAAACTATTATTTATCTATTATATAATTCTAAATATTTTATTGTAAATTTTGAATATGTCATATAAACTTCAATTTCATTTTCGAAATCCTAAAATAGGAATGCTTATTTTAAAAATCTAAAGTTATGGTATTTATGATCATGATATGGCATCACTTATTTGTTCAGAGTGATATTTATTCAGATCAATCACAATCATTCTTTCATCAAGTAGAGGTTTATCTTATAGACGTTAAGCAGTGAAGTCTTAAAAGATTTATCTAATCGTTGTTCAATTTCTAAAGTGGGAAGTAAGTAGCCCTAAGAACCTGTAAGCCATTACATTTTTATATATTTGTTTTCTTGTAGATAAATGAGATAGAAGAAAGGTTTGTATAATAATTTATAATATCTAGCATTGTAAAAAGAAAAATTTCATATAATAAAAAAGTATGCAGATATTCTAATATCAAGGAATTTTTTATTCCTTTTCTGTTTCTTCTTATTTCATTCTTCGATAACTGATTAAAATATGTTTAATAATAATTTTAGTTAATAATTTAATCCCTTGGACAATTATTTAGTGTCACGAATTAGAGACAAGCACCCTTAATTTCGAAAATATTCCGTTTCTTCTAATTAATTTTTGGATTTATGTTTACGATAAGTTTTGTAATACCTTTAATTAATAATTTAATTCCTTAAATACGCGATATTCTAGTGTTACTGAATAGGTGATGACACTCTATTATCATTAAATTTTCAAAAACATTTTTCCCCTATTTTTCGATTAATGTTTAAAATAAGTTTGATAATGATTTGGGGGAAATTATATTAGGGGATAAACATTTTATATATATTTAAATTTTATATTTTAGTTTCTCTAAAATTTTAATGATTTTATTTTAATTTCAATTAAATTTATCTTGTATTAAGGAGGCAGTATACATTCATTTTGTATATTATCTACTATCACATTAGATATTTTTCCTTTTTCCCGTTCAAATATGAAAGGAATTTTAAAAAATTATTTTAAGTTTGAAATTGTGTGTAATTAAAATCTATTAAATTACTTTTATGTGTCCATAAAGTACATAACACTACTTAGTAATTTATACACACCAAAGGGGCTTAGTTTATTTATGAATTAGTGCTCCTTTTACCATATTTTAATGAGGTAATAAATATTATTACATAATCTGGACTGTGAACAATGAAAAATATGTTAGAAATATATTATTATACACGCACAACTGACTTCATTCTTTGAGTATGCAAAATATATATCATTTGTGTTTCACAAATACTTATCTCTAAAATTAGGTAGTTGTTATAAAAGTCTTATTATATCATTGATGAATATGAATATTTTAATATAGTTTTATAAATTTGGCTTAACGTCTTTCAAAACTATTTTAACACTTTACTTGGAAATATTTATTAACTTTGCGACATTCAATTAAAGAAGCCTAGATTAAATATCAGTTTTAAACATTATTGGAAAGATTAAAAGGAATTTTTTCTTGTGTCATCACATTGTATTGTGCTAATATGAGGGAATATTGATTTATAATAAATTTTAGCTTTGTGTTAAGTGCTTCATAGTAAAAGAATAGATGAATTTTCATGAAAAACAAAAATTTTCTTTAGTATAAATACTCATTATTTTCTTAACTTAAACTTATATTCCAATTATATTTCTATAAAAATTTTTTCTTGATTATAGGTTATATAACTTTCGAAGCTTGACAAACTTTGCAATGCTCTCGATAGGAATAACAAACCAAAATAAATCTATTGAATATGTAACTGTGTTGTTGGAAGTATATTTGAGCTATTATAGTATAGTTTGGTGCATTTTGTAAACGCATCATCTATTTGTTTCTAATTCATTATTTTTTTCCCAAAATGCATTAATAGTTAAGAATCACATTTCTAGTTTAATTTTGCATTACCCATACGTACTAAATCATACTTTAGATTTACTTTTACAGTGGAATTATACTTTCCAATAGCCATTTTAAATTTTAACTTTTATTCTTGTTGAAAACATTGCAAATTTTGTCTCTTTAGCAATAGTAGTTAGATTTTATGAGAATGATACCTAAAGCAATATTCTATTTTGTAAAAAATTAAATAACTTTTATATGCATACATATTTTATTTTTATTTTCCAGTCTTCTTACTTTTATTAGAAATTAATTTGGCACAGAAGGAAAGTTGTTCGTTTAAGGATATTTTACTGTAAATTTTAATGTTCTTATGCAATATTTCTTATGGTTTTTCTTATGCTATAAGGCTGTATGTATTAATAATTTAATATTTCATACCTTTCATATGGAAATATAATACTTGGAAAAGAGTATTTTGAAGCATTTAAAAAGTATCTTCATTTATTTTATGTTCTTTTTCCTGTCAAGTCTTTTGCTAAATAATTATATCGAAAACGCGTTTCTGGTTTTTGTTCACAGTGTTATAATGAAAAATAGCAAAGAAAAAATTTCACCATTAAATCAGGGCTGATCTAATTTTGGAATATTCAAAATTAATTAAGTTCCATTTCTTCTCTCTTGAAATTATATGCAGGGGGAAAAAGAAATAAAATCAAGAGTCAAGATCGTTCTATCAAGGAGGAAGAGAAAAGAAAGCCGCTCGCCCGTTAGAATAGAAAAGACGACAAAAGACCTTCTTGAGAATAAAAGATTTGGTCCTTTTTATTGCCCCATTTATTAAGTAATATTTGACTTCCGCTCGTCGAGGTCTTCTCCCCTTGATTAAGTTTTTTTGGCGTCATCTTTCACGTCACAGTCTCAAAAAGCAAATACTTGAGAAGCACGTGTGCTTTCACCTCTGTTGCACCGAAGGAACGAACGAAAAATGGAACACAACAGGTCTAGGCAATAAATTGGAAAAATATGAAAAAAAGATACAAAAAAAGGAGGGAACTGTTTTATTATGAAATATGTTTGACTTGACAAACAATGAAACGAGCTTTTTTTTTATAAAAGATAACCGAATAACTTTACCCATGTATGCGCATACATCTATGTATTAAAAAAAGTTACGCCAAGCGATTTTTTAAAAAAAGGGCTTGCAGACGATAAGAAGAACGCATTTATCAATGGAAGACGAGCTTTCCGAAATTCGATAAATCTATCGAGGGACAAAACCGATATTTGGAGGAAAGAATTAACTTTTTCTCCCTTTTATATTTTTCTTGTTGATTTGAATTTTTTCTCACTTTCACTCCTCTTTTCTTCTCAGCTTCTTTTTTATAGACAACTTCACCGCGTATCTTTTAAGAGAATGTTTTCGTTTAATTGGTTTTGAGATTCTGAGTTTCATTTTGGTGACTAAATACATTCTTTTGAAAAATCGACTCAACTTGAAATACCATTTCAGTGTAAACAAATTAAACACTTCTATTGAATAGTCTTTGCTGCTGCTGATGCTTTTTCTGATATTTTTTTTTCTTCTTTCCACTTCATAATCCCTGACAGAATGGGTTTTAAAAAGAGCAGTTTGAAAAGAAAAAAAAACCTGTCTAACAATACTTTTTGTCTCGGAATTTTTTTCTCGAAAAATCAATTCTGTATATTCATTATCTGTTTACACAGTTATTGACTACGGTTCTTGAAAACCAATTTAACTACTTATGTGACAATTTTTTAAATGATTTAAAAACTAATTTCGAGCACCCTAAAAAATTATTCAAGTTTACTTATTTTTATTTTTCTTTTAAAATACGGTGTCCTGACATTATTTGAAATTATAAAACAGTCTTGTTTACTTTTTTGATCAAATAAATTGATAATTTTTATATAAACTAAAGTAATTCACATTCTTTTATTATAAGCAAATAAATACATGAAATCCGTGGTTTAAAATTAAAATTCATTTCAGTAAAAAAACTTAGATTAAGTAGTTATATATTGTACTTATTAATCATTTTAAAATAAAACTAAACTATAAGTCATTCATTTTTATACATTTTCTGACTAAATTAAATTACTTTTCATAGCAGTTTTAGATTCATTTATTCTGATCATGAACTTTGCTTTAAATGATTTTCGGCAAAAAGAATTTCGTTTTAACACCCCACCTTTCTTGAATTTGGAATGTTTTAAAATAAATTCAAGTTTGACTGCAATTAACAGATACATGCAATACTAATCATCTCTAAAAATATAATATACCAATATATATTTCAAATAGGTATGGAATATATTGTCGCAAAGCCTATTTTAATAAGTTAATGAAGTTTTAAAACTCGAAAAAATCAATCAAAATTTAATATATTTGTATTTCCTTGTGAAAAGAAGAATATTTCTCTTTTAGTATATTATTTCTGGCCTAAAACGTGATATTACGAATGAAGTAGCTAAAAAATTGTTTTTGTAAAACATCAAACAGAATTCTAAGCCATTCGTAATGAATTGTTGGCATTGCATGGTTTCGACTCTTCCATTTTGTTAAAACCCAACATGCAAGCATACATACTTTAAGGAAGGGTAGCTCTAATCCTCATCTGCAAGCCATCTTTATTTTATTCATCTAGTCCACCAATCATATTGAAAAAAATTATGCTGCATACTTAACCATTAAAATAATTAGTTGTTTTTCAATTATTGCAATATGATTGGTTGATGATGAAATTTTAAGCATTTCGAATTAAAATAATTATTTCGAAATGCTTTAAATTTGAGTATGTTGAGAATAACACAGGTCCCAATTGAGTAACATTATTCAAAGCTGTAGTTCTGTTAACAAATTCTGAGGCAGACGAAATATTAAATTAAGTTCATTTCACACCAAAATGGTGCCGAAAACCGAATAGGGGTATATTAACTACAGTTTGACATTTTGAGATGGCTGTTACTGTTGAACTTAGCACTTGGCCCTGACTTGGGATTCACCAGTAAGTGGAAGTAGCCGGTTGGAAGGGAATTTTCTTAATTTAGAACCAGGATCCAAGCAGAAGATCCTTAATACCTGGCATGCCACCACCAGAGGTATCACTGTGCATGGATGGCATTGCAACCATGGCATATTTAATGTACCCTAGCCGCCATTAGCAAACACGACGGATCTTCGGTGAAATCGAAATTCGAACTCATTACTTTCAGATAATATGAACGGCGTCCTAATCAACCAGGCCACCTCGCCTCCATTTCAAGATGGGCAGTTACTTATGATTTCATGTTAAGTTGTAAAACCTAAGTAAAACTCATGAGTCAGCCCTTTGAAACCTCTGAAAGTTGACTAAAATTAGTCTTTTCTGCAGATGGCTAATATTCATGTCTTAGTATTCTTTTCAGTAGGATTGTAAATCTGTTTTAGCTCAAATCTTTGGTATTTTTGCTTCATAAGTGACAATATTAGATGCAACAATACACAGTGAACATTTCCGAAAGGTGAGTGGACATTTTTGAAATGAATTCCATTGAGCACGTGGGAAGTGCTCTTGAGAGGTGTATTTCTGAGATAAATTTCTAATCTCCAATTCCCTTGGCGAAATCTATATTGGCTGCATTAGGTAGTTTCACTTGCCCATCAATATATTTAAGTAATTAATGGGCATTTTTGTTCAGGATGTTAATTGACAACATCATAAGTAGAATAAAATGTTGCTTGTGTATCCGGTGCTTGAAAGTGACAAAACATGCTATTGAGAAATATTTTTATATTTCCTGTTTGAATTTAGGAAATGTTACTTATGTTTCTATTAGTAAATCTCGAAATGTAAACACTCTATTTAAGATAATTTACTGTTTTTAAGTTGCAAGAGAGAGAAGGATTGTCGTTAAGTTTTGCTCACACAATTTATTGACAAATTTTTTAATTATTATCTGTTTATTTCATATTTTTCTTAACGTTTGTAAGTTAGAATTGCTTTTCTCTCTAAAAACTATGTGCATCTAGTACATTGCAATTATGTTATTTTTATAAAACATAATGTTCGTTGTAACTAATAACCATTTTATTTTAATTATTTAAATTTTGTATGCATGAGGATAATTTTGTGAACTTTTCTTTTATTACTCTATAGGTATTTATCAATAACATCGGTAAGTTGAAATTTATCAAAAATATTGCAGATTTTATACACATATTCATGTTTTCTTCACAAAATTACTATAATATTTCATAATTTAATATTCATAATTTGACTTTCTCTGAAGAACTTATTACATTTTATATTACAAATTATTACTTATTACTTAATATTGTTTAGCTTAAATATTTTATTTAAATTTAAATTGGTTGTTAGTTTAACATTTTTGTAGGACAGAGATTAATTCCTCATATTTAAATAATTTTATCACTTTTGAAAAATAAACTCATTTTAAGGAAAACACATTTTTATGTTATCCCTTTATACTTAAAATACATTATAAAATTAAAAATATTTCATGAAATAAAAAATGTTGGAGATAAGGAAATTTATATTTCACACAAGCTCATCTTATAAATTCTTGAGTATGCACTTTAATCCAAAGAAAATATAAACATGAATCGGTGTTTTCTTAAAATCTGTGAAGAGTTTTTCTTCAATCATATCAGCAGAAACCAAACTGTGTAAAATTTAAATTTACGCCATAAAAATATTTTTTATTTTTATTATTTTCTATTTATATTTTCCTAGTTAATTTTTAGTGATTAAAATCTAACGAAAATATTTATACACGAAAGAATTTAAGAAAACGGAAATCATTGCTTAAATTAAAATAGAAAATTAAAAGGTTTCTTCTGTATTAAGCTTACATATTATAATATTCGCAATTCATTGAGTTGAATTTATATACATAAAATTTGACTAATCATTTTCGATATACAAATTGTTTATAATTTCTTAATGGTTCTAGTTTTTGACGCTATTCAAATGAACCCACCTACGCGTGTGTTTATGTGTGTTGTTTTCTGCTCCCCCTCCAAAAAATAACATTTTTAATGATGTAATAATATTATTTTAAAAGCTGTGAAAATTACGAAATGTAAATACTGATATGATCTTCTTATCTTATTCTGTGTTTAGCGAAATTTTATTCACAAATAATGCGATATCCAGCTAAAATAGTTCGTTATTGTACAACCAAATTGTGAAGTTGAAATAATTTTACGACTCATACACAATTTCCTTCGTCTGAAAGCACATTGTGTGAAAAGATACCTAAAAACCCGTAATAAATTTGAAATAAAACATTAAAAACTTTTATTTATTTTCTCTGTGTTTTCAACTTTAGTACGAGCCATTTTTAATATTTTTATGTGTTTTGGACTTAACTAAATGTAATTATTGTATTGCATAGTATACGGGGAGAAAAATTAATGAAATTTCTTTGTGTGAAATATTTGTCACTCACGCTCTCTCTCTAATTTGTGTGTCCCCATAATTCTTCATGAAAAAAACTGTTTCATTTTAACTGATTATAAATCTGTCAAGTTTGGTTAAGCTGCAAAATGAAATAACAATTTTTTGTGTGGTAAAATATTAAAAATAAATTACTAAAATTAACTTACAGAACCTAAAGTTTGTAATCTAGAATTCCTTTGTTAACTTTAATGACTCTCCAAATAATATATTGCACTATTTTAAATATTTTTGTTAACGTCACTTACACCTTGTGTAGTCATTATATTACATTAAATATTTATAAAGTAGTGCAGTCTCAGTATTTTCAAATTATATTCTAAATATTCAATTTTAAGAGTATGAAAATAGGTTATTTATATACGTCAAAAATTATTTCAAAATGTTTAATACTTCCTCTGCATCTCTTAACTAATGAAATAAATTCAAGTACATTAGAAATTTTTAAATTTAATGGTTTCTACTTCTAAAAATCAAAATAAGTGATCTGTGCGTTCTCAAATTAAAAGAAATTATACTTTTTAGTAAGTTTATAACTAATTTTAAATGTTTGTTTTTATTTGGCTTTTTATGCAACACACAATAATTACAAACTTCAAAAGTATGCCTATTCTAACCATTATTTGAAAATATTGTTAGTATGTAAATCAATATGTGCTTATGTTCAAATCAAAAATGTATTTCGATATTTTAATTCAGAATATAAGTTTCAGATTAAAGTTTCAACATTTAACTCTTTTTAAATTGAATTCTAAAGTCAAAATGTTACAAAGTATGAGAAATTCTATTAAAACATATTTTTTAATTATTTGGGTTTCTGGATTTGATCGTCTTTATTAAGACATTAATGTTATTAAAAAAATAGTTATTTCATGAAAATGTATTTTGCAGAACAATTTTATGCTTGCCATTTTAATTGCCCCATACTTTGATAGTCTTCAACTTTTTAAATGCTGAAATAATTGCCGCTATATATTTTAATTGGGATTTTTTTGTAATTTAAAAACTCTTTTTTTTTAAATTTACTTGTCTGTTTTTCATCTGATATAATGTAAAGAAAATTAAAAATCTGGAAAATATTTTTATTTTTCTATTTTTACTTATTATTTAACTTAGATAATGAAATTTCATTATTTTAATTTCTTCCTGGATCTAGCCAAATTGTCCATTTGTTGGTAAATACATAAAATTCCGGAAAATATTTTTTAAGGACAGACTCTCTATAAAATTTAAATCATTATGTGTAAGTAAAATTCATCCTTTGAATCATTGAATTTAATTAATAATGTGTTGATTTTAACGCGTGATTAAAGTTTTTCAGGATGACATAATCCTAATCAAATGACTTTTGAATCTATCCCTTCCAATTTTCCTTCCTTTAAAAAGTTCTAAACGTTTGAAGATTAATTTATATTGCACCTTGTTATCGTTTTCCTGCATGGAAATTATCAAGGCTGAGAAACCACATTTACATGACTTAGCAACGTCATTTAAGACTTTTAAGTCTAGCCGTTAAGAGTTAAGCTGATTTAGGGATCTGTGCTTTCTGAGTGCTTGCCAGAATAATTACTTGGGTTCCAATGGCAACGCTTTGTGGAAACTTATCCTATTTTCTACAACATTCTGTTATTCCAAAAATTGTAATCATACGGGATTATGTCAAGTACTTTTAGTTGTCATACAAGCTGTAAATACATGTCAAGTGTACAAACATGATTAGAATGAATCATCAAATTAGTATTTCTTTGTTCAAATAATAACTTTAAAAAATAAATAATTGCGAAAATATATACTTATAAGGTACTGAACACTACTGGTAAATAAAGTTTTGTGATTTTTTCCATTTAAATTTTTGTTTGGTTCTTTCTACCATCTTTCTTACGGCAAAAGTTGGTAAAACTTCATATTTCAGCTAGTTGACAAAAAATACTTTTAGAAATTTCGCTATTTGGAAAAAGAGATTTTCAAACTGAATTTTCGGAAATGTCTCTGAATTAAATGTTGATAGAAAAAAAAGAAAAAAACGGGAAATCTGCCGTCGACTGAGAAATCTAAAAGGGAAAAGAAATAAAGAGAGGGAACAAATAGGTTTTCATCTGCAATTCAGATACTTCCACTCCAGAATTGGTTACTCCTTTATGGAGAGAGTACGGAAAGAGATGGAGCCATTTCGGACAGCAAGACGAATCATCTTCATTTCTATGCGTAATTTTGTGGACTGGCTTACTAAATTTTCGGAAGAAAGACCGGAAAAAATAAGTGACTCTTATTTCTGATCTTGTTTGCTATCGATTTCCGAAACGTGAATCGCATATTGTTGATGTGATATTTCTAAATTGGATCACTTGTTTTGTGGGTTTTTTTCGTTAAAATATTACTATATAATTTCATTTACATAACGTAATCCATCAATGCTAATTAAATTGACATTATTCAATCAACCCTATATTAACTGCCTGTTTTTATAGATTATTGCTTAAAAGAAATTATTGAGTCAAAATGACTTCTAAATTAAATATTTTGTTTCCGATCATGTTTTATTTTAGAATTAAATTCTTGCATTTTCACCAATTTTTATCGTTTTTATTTGGTAAGATAATCTAAATATATATGTACATGATTTTTTATACATTTTATATAAGTCAGTTATTGAAATGTAAAAATATTCAATTCATATATTTTAACTGAATAACTTCCCAAAATGATTTTATGATTATATCTCTAATTCTTTTATTTCTATGTCTTATTCCATTTACCTCAATGAAAGCATTTTATCATAGATGGACTTTTAAAATCCAAATAGTGAATCTTTCTTCAAGTAGTTACAATTTCCACTATGTGAAGTCATAGCTTTCATAGCAAACCTTTTTCATACAATCTACTTAAAGAACACTCGTTCTATGAAATCACAGATAGTTAAAGTTATTAATATTGTCAGTTTCATGGAATATTTAATTTCTGCATCTATCTTTAAGCATACACACTAACCTAATAATTATCTCTAATGGAAGAGGACAATTTAAAAATATTGATTGATTAAGGAGAAAAAAGCAGCTGTTAACTGAGAAGGAAAAGCCACAAATCAAAACAGTGAACCCGAAAATATTTGATAGTAACTCATACAAAAACATTACTTTTGTTTTTGTTCATTATATATAATGACATTTATTATTATATATATTATTTCTCCTCTCAATAATCCTTTATTTGTAATCATGTCATATAAAATTAAATGCAATTATTTAATGTATCAGGATTATTTGTCTGAGTTCCGATAAATAAATTCAGTTCACATCAAAACACGTTGTTATGTTTAAAATTAAAGTGATTTTTAGTTTTGATTTAGTATGATAGTAAACTGGGGATTCCCGCTCACAAACTTTTGATAATTTTTAGGAAAGGGTAATAATCAGATAAAAAGTCGAAAATATCCATATGACGACGCTTTCATTCTCTTTAAATGCAATATTTGTCTTTGATTACTGTTTTTGTTCCTGCAATATTAAAACAAAATAAACAGGGCGTCAAGCGTAAGTCTTAATAAAACAGCTTCTTGCCTTTATTACGGAGAGAAGATATATCTCATATAAAATCACAAATGCACTTGAATTCCAGATAGCTTAATTTTTTAAACTATTTATTCTCTTCTAGATATGAAGCGTTAAGTTAAAAAAGGACATAATATTGACAAGAAAAGAAGAGACGCATAAATGCATCAAAATGTAATTTTCTATATTAGATAAATCTCCTCTGAGTGTATAAATTTTTGTTTCACTGATTAATTTTTTGCATTTCTTTGTGGACCGAAATGCTTGGATGTTTGTGGACTGACTCCATGACTAAAATAGATGAAATGGACTCGCCACATTAGCTGACCATAAAGCTTGATGAGAAGACCCCAGTTTACGATAATGTAATCGAATTTCTTTTGAATGCCATGTTTCTGGGGTAATGCATGCAGAAGGACCCTTTCAACTCAACTCCTCTCTATCAGCCATCGTCAGCCTTTCGGAATATATTTCCGAGAACATTTTCTATCGATGGAAGGAAGAATCTTACCATCCGCTCGTATTTCACTTTGATAGCTGCTTTTCTAGAGCAGAGAAAAACTCAGTTTGGAACATCTTCCAGTTGCCGCCTCCTCCACCTCCGCTAATGTTCTGAGAAAGAATTTATTTTCCCTTTCGATTTCTTTGAAACTAGTTTATTTCTGTCGTTGTAATTAGATTAATACTTCTACTTCTAATCGCGCTACGGGGAAAGCGTTCGAAATCGGACTCCTAATGGGTTTTGTCAGAAGCAATTTGCATTTTTCTTTATGTTTAATACTCAGGTGCGAGAATATTTTGTGTCATTGGATTACTTCTTTTTGTCGCGTTTTATTCTTTTCGATTTTAGAAAAATAATGCTTTGAGATTAAGTAAATAAATTCCTGATTCATCATTTTTCTTTTTTTTTTTAGAATTTTTTCTTTGTCACATAGTATTTAATTTCATTTTTGCATAGCTTTCAAGCATTTTATGCTGTTATGATTAATAAATGTGAGACATTTATTTTTTTTAATATTTCAATCTCGGGGAATAACATAAATTTGAGCTAATTCAGTTATACCATATAAATAATTTTTCAATTCTCGTTTGAAATATAATGTTTTCTGTGTTAATAATTATTTTGCAGTGTATGTTTTAATAAAATATTAAATAAGAAATTGAGACATTGTAATTGATGATTGTAAGGAATTAGAGGCTTTTTCTATAAGTTTCAATGCCAAGTTTTGATTTTTATTAATAATATTAATTAAATTCGTAATGTTAAATTTTTTGGGTAATTAGATTTTTTAATTGACAGTCTACTCCTTGTGACAAAATTGATTTAAAAAAATTATCATTCAGTTTTAGGAAAGTAAATCATTTAAAAAATTTTTCTCATTAAGAAAATCAAAAGTTTTCATTAAAAAATTCATCGAATGATAAGCATTTTATGAAATATTTAATGTCTTGTTAATAATATAATTATTCATTATTTTTATACTATGAAATAACAATAAAACTTGAATAATGCGTTCCACTATTTAGATCATCAATGCAGTATATTCTTTACCAGGCCAAGTATATTTTTAATATATATATGTATGTATATACATATATCCTTAGAACAACTTAGCACAGTGAAAATGACTATATACTGTCAACTTTTATGTTTTACATAATTTTTTAAGGATTATATATATATATATATATATATATATATATATATATATATATATATATATATATATATATAACTTTGTATTAAAATGTTATTTTCGTATGGTTAAAAAAATAGTAATTATTTTTTAATTTTAGAAAAGTTAATGGTAGAAATTAGTTAAAACTTTTTGTTACATCAATTTTTGTTCTATTTTATATAATTGTAATTCAGTAATTGACTGAAAATTTAACATAGAATTCCAAAATTTTAAATAATTAATTGGCAACCAACAGCAAAAGATGCATTTTCTTTTGTACTCATTTAAAATTCCTAAATTAGATTGCATTATTTCGATATTGTCGCTTTAGTAATGATATAAAAATAGTAGTTTGTCGAAGTTCATGGCTTCATAATATATTATTTTTATGTATCATTTGATGAAAATAATTTTTGGAAAGCTTTTTACTGGAATAAGTAATGTAATATTTGACTCTCAATATTTTGCTTCATTTCCCGTCTCTATTCAGTAGCTATCAGTGCCTTAAAACTTACCCCTTTTTTTCTTTTTTTGCTTTATTTCTTTCTTATCCATTTATTTGTGTATTTCATGGCACTTACCTCTAATGAATCGATTGGTACCTGTAGCAGATACCCAAACATAATGCACCATGTCGTTATTTAACTCTACTAGTGATGGCGCAAGAGTACCGAAAATCCTCATAAAGAAAGAGGGAAAACAAGAAAACGTACGAAAAATGTCTCAGCTAATCTCACCGCCTCACTTAAAGACTGTTGGTGAAATACAGCCATGAAAAACCGAAAACAAGCCGGCGACCATTACAACGGAGCTCTAAATTATCGTTATCTGCAGCGTTATCGGGGCTTTGCGGTAACTGTTATGGCTGTAGTTCGTCGAATCCTGTAGCCCCAGCAACAATTTTATAGAGATCAAAGTTTTGCTTTTTTGTTTACTCCTCCTCCCCCACCCTTCCGTCTGGGTTCCTTGTTGTATCGTCCACTGGTCATTTTCTTTGGTCGTGACCATAAATGCTTTAGATGCGCTATTAAGCTTGCGCGTGGACGGGTCCTTGCGAGATGAAAGTCGGCAGGATGGGTAATTGGCTTTTCTTCTATTTGCCTGCCCAAAACTTGATGACGAGTTGTTTTCTCGACACTTCTACCTTGCTCCCCAGGGTGTAAAGTCCTCTTTACTAACATTAATCGGTATACTGAAACGATGTTTTAAGAGGGCAAACGTCTCATTCCCTTTCTTTTTTTCCTTCCATGTTACAAATATCCATATTATAATAACGCCATACTAAAAGATTTTATCCGCTAAGTGTAACTTTCTAAAATCTTAACTCTATATGTTAAGAAATTCCAGTAAGTGCCTATAGCTCTGAGAAAAAATAGTCACACAATAATTAATTGAAAATTTGAAGTATATAAATAATTAGTCGGTATACTAAGACGAAATTAAATATAATATGTAAGTGAAACCTTTCGTTTTCACTTACATATTATTTTAAATTGTCTCATATCAGAAGATTTTTCCAAAGAATAATTTTTCCTAAGATCTTAGGCGAGACTTTTAAAAAAATTCGTATGTGTCCATGGATTTAATTAAAATGCAGTCCCTCAATAGTTGATTGGAAATTTGAAGTCATTCAATATATATATATATATATATATATATATATATATATATATATATATATATATATATATATATATACTTAATTGGAATTGCTAATCGTTATACTGAGACGAATATTAAGAAAGAAAGTCTCTTCTTTTTATCTTACATGTCATACATAAATGTTATTAAAAATTTTTTTTCATAGAATCTTTTTTCTGAATTCTCAAGCATATCTGCTAAAAAGTTTCCATATGCGTCCATAGCTGGGAGAAAAAATAGTTTCTCCATAGATAATGGAAATTCTTAAATATGTAAACAATAAATCAGCATGTGTTAAGACCAAAGTTAAGAGGGAGAACATCTCATTTCTTGTTTTATCACTTTCAGATTATATATAAATATGTCATAAAAAATTTTCCCTAAGAAATCTTTTTTTGAATTTTCAATCATGTCTATTAAGAAATTCTTTTAAATGTCTATCTCTGTGAAAAGGTTAATTGAAAATCTTAATAGAGTTATATATATATATATATATATATATATATATATATATATATATATATATATATATATATATATATATATATATATATATATATATATATATATATACGTAAATACGTAAATAAGTTGCTTAATACACCGATTTGAAAGGGAAACGTAATATTTACTTCCTTTTCATTTACTAGACATACTCATGTGATATCAGATGATTTTTTTGTATTATATACCTTAAACATATATGTTAAACGTTCTCCTAAATACTTATTACTGTGTCAAAATGTAGTTTCCCAATCATTAATTGGAAATTCGATTTATATGTGAAAAAATATAATCTTGTAAATGAAATTCTTGATTTTTCCAATTTGTTATTGGTGTGCATATTTTACAAATGTTATCCAAATGTTTTTTTATTTTAACTCTACAAACTCAATAATTAGATTTTGCATCACATTTCGTTTAACATGAAATTTTTAATCAGTTGACACTTTATAATGCTGAAATTAAAACATTTTTATTATTTTCATTATTTATTCTTAAAATATATATTTTATTGTTATTTAATATTCTACCTTCTGTTTTGGTAAAAGATTCTATTGTTAAAGTATAGGATCAATTTCCATTAAATAAGACATTTACCACTAAATAATGCATCTAATATTATTTTAAAGTCACTAAAAATATAAAAATAATTTTATTGACTTTCCTGCAATGAAATCTTTTGAATATGAGACAAATATACCGAATTCTGCTGTCTCATCAGAAAAGACTTACATAATGTATTCTTAATTCTAAAATGTTTCAAAAATTTACTAAGTTACTTAAAAATTTTTTAGAATTTTGAATAAAAATTATACAAATTTTTATTACTATTTTTTAAATTATTACTAAATTAAAAAATAATTAGTTATGTTAATTTAAAATATTTTCTTTTAGTGAAATAAAATTAATTACTGAAATTCATTTATTGTATTTGATCTCTTTATACTACTCTAATCCAAATGACGAGAAACAAAAATTTTGAATCCATAATTATAAAATACGTTTTTCTTTTAACATTATTGTATCTACAGAGATTAATTATTTTATTCAAGCAAGCGAAAATAAAGAAAGTTCAATTCTTTGAAAATTCAAAATCTCGACAAAGATCTTAGTTCGAGATTTTGGCTCGTTATGTGCAGTTAATCAGCTCTCATAAGCCTCTTGTGCAAAGAATCCCTAGCAGCCATTTTTCTGAGTATGACCGGAAAGGCGTATCCGGTCGTTTCTTAGCAGCTTTTGTAGGTCCAACAAAAGGGCCTTCTTAATCAATAGCATCACTTTGTATTCGTTAAAAATACTGGTCTTACTCTTTGACTGGTCTTATTTTCTCTTTCGGGCGTTAATGAGGCATCGTGTACCTAGAACAAAAGAATCTTCCTTTCATTGTGCGTCTTCTTAAGACCATAATAGTATCAGGCATTGACCAGAAGGAACTAAAAGCGTCTCCTTAAGAAAAGTTGCCATTTTGCATTAATGAAAGAATATTTTTTAATGTTCATTGCCATTTTAACAGTGATGAAAATCTTTCTGACCGTACGAGTATTGTTGAGTAATCATGGTATCTTTACTATGTTCCCAACGAAAGGTTTTGATATTCAAATTTCTTTTGTTTATTTAACTGCCAATTTGTTTCAGAAATGTAAAATTAAAGCACTTTTAAATCAAGCATGAACTGTGACATTTAAACAATTTTCTCTAGCACAATAAAACTTCAGAAACTACAAACATCGTCTGATTTGCAGTTAATACTTCTTTTTTGATTTTCCAATTCTGTCATATTAATTCAATTTTTATATTTCTTTATTGATCTGATATATTCCTTGAATGCAATTCAATTAATGGAATAAACTCTACAATTTTAAAATATATTTAACAAACTAATGTTTTCTTGAGCATTCTGTTAAACGACAAAAATGTATTTAAAAAAATTAAAAGGTATTTTACTGTCATTCGTGTATGATCCTTGTGAAGCTTACATAAATTTTGAGTAGCTGAAACAGTTTAATAAATTTGTTGATGAATAGTTTTTCATTTAAAGTATTTTGGAAATGTGATTCTGAGATATGAAATATGAATCTGAGATATAGCATTAGATTTTTAATTGGAAAATTGTGATTATATAACCATATTTTATTACAATTCTTTTACGAGCTTATCAACGTCATAGTTACTAAATATATATAATTGAACTAAATATATATATAATATTATAACATATATAGAAAAAGATTAGTCCAGCACTCAAACAACAATTTTTACACTCTTTAGTTTTAACTTGAAGTAAGCTTTAACTCAAATATGAAGAATAGAATAAGTTCTTCAATTTTAATATGTATTTAACAAATAATTATTCTCGCAAATTGAATAGAATTCATTTTTGTACTATTGTTCTTGTGACTTTTTTGTATTATTTTTCTTATACTATATTTTTGTATCATAGAAATGATTAAATCATTTTGTTGAAAAACAAATTTGTCAACTGAAATATTTTTGTAAGGTGAATCTTTGCTTCTACTTAGGTATTTACCAACAGGACGTAATTTAATATGACCGAACTTTTTTAGAGAACACTTTTACAAGCTCACTAATAACTTAGCTTCGTTTACATAAAAATTAATCCGGCTAATATTTGTCAACGCAATGACTAATGCAAAAACTTGTTAATCATAATTTTTACATTTGTTAAACTTAACTAAAAATTGTTCTTGAAAGAAATCTAAGGAACAGAATAAGTTCTTATCTGTATATGAAGGACATGGGTCACCTGTTCTTCTGACAGAGTTCAAGAAATGCAGGAAACTTGTTCATTCGAAGGAACAAGACAAATGCATTCCATTTTCCCTAACTTCCCCTTCGACCCTCCTGGAAACAAACCTCTTCGAATGATGTTCTGCTAAATACCAAGGATTCAGAGCCCCCACAGGGTGACTGTAATTGATTTTTACTCAGAAAGAAAAAAAAAAGAAATGCGTGGACCGGAATGAGGAAGTCTTCTTTGTTGCTGGTACATGGAAACTGTACGGAGCTATTTACATTTTGTTTCTGGGTGAAATTAATGGTTCTGAAATTCTTTTCTTACAATACTGTGAGTTGCCTTTTGATAAACTAGCTTAATATTTAGAATCTGTTGTAAAATAATCTCCTATCGGTTATCTCACATAGCTTCGAACAAAATCCAACATTCAATGTTTTTAAAATGAAGTAAATTATATACTTTGGTGTGTGTGAATTATCCCCATAAAAAACTGTTTAAAAATCTCTATTAATCAAAGAAAAATGACTAAATTTTAGTATTTTAAGCCTTTTCTTAAAATTTACTTGTAAATTCTTGTATTAAGCAGTTACGTATTTCACAGTTGAATTTTCAATTGTTTAAAAAGATAATCCCCTTAAGCATTTCATTGAAAATGCTGGCAAAATATGCATTTTTTTATATTAAGGATATATATTTTTATATTTTGGTTACAAAACCGACCATTTGTTAATCATTTTTTAATAAACCGTCATAAAGTTTTGGATATACATAACGTCTAAGATAAAACTAAAAATTGTTTCTCAACCTTCTAACAAAAATATATTATTAAGAACGGAAGAAAAGAAATAAATGAAGATATATTTTGACTTTTCTGGTCACTTTAAATTATTTTGTAAAACTAAACAAATGTAAATATTAACACTTTGCTTAGGTCTTTTAAACTTTTCGTAAAATTAAATAATTTAGTATTGCGCTTATTTTTTTTTTCCTTTAATATTGATGTTAGCAGAATTTTTTAGTTCAGTAATCTCCCTATAACACTAGTTCCGTGTTACAAGAAAACCCGTTTTACTAGTATTCTCGTAAAATGCGGTCATATGACCACTTATATCGCGTTACCTACAAAATGATTCACGTTTAACTTTCCACATTAAAAGGGATTTAAATCGAATGTTAAGGAAAAATTATGTTATGAACAAAATATGTGCGTTTTATTAAAATCAAACTAAAAACATTTTAAATAAAAATCTTATACATATGTAATTAAAAAATAATTCATTTCAAATAAATCATATAATTCCAAAATCAATTTTATTGCATGTTTATTCTTTGTAGGAGCAATCTAAAATAACTTTCCACCGACGTCTTTTTTTAGTAGAATGTTTAATGGTCAATAAGGTAATTTAACTTAATTTTATAAAATCACAATTCACACAATGTGCAAACATACGCGAAGTTGATTGTGAAGAGTATAAAGCGTCATAAATTTCGAAGTACAAAAATATAGCATGGAGAATCAACGCGTTATAATATATATATATATATATATATATATATATATATATATATATATATATATATATATATATATATAACCTGATGTTTACATCCCTCTTAAATGTTATTTAACAAAGTTTAAACATTTAACCTTTTTCGTATTTGAAAAACATGCGTAAAATTAAGGTATCAAGAAAAGTCTGCGAAAAGAAAGATTCATTTGAGCTCCAAAAATAACAAAAACAAGAAAACGCTGAGCCGTTTTGAAGACAGCTATGCCATTTATAGCACCCAAAATGTAGTGTTCAGAAATCGAAAACGCACTATCATGGAATCGAATCCGAGTGCTGCAATTCGTTTAATGAGTTCCCTTTTTTTCTGTCCGAGTTACGCTGGAAAATGTGACGCTCCAAAAAGTAACAGGAAACGGATCTTTCCCGTCGGTTAAACAATGAGAGGTGAAATCCTAGCCCATTTCTCGTTCACAATCGAGTTACCCGGGCATGTTGGCGTAATCGGATCAGTTAGTGTAAGAAAATGAAAACACGAAACTCGATGACATCGCTGTTTACCCTCTCCTACGCTTTGTCTTCCAAGATAGGGAACTAGGTGTTAAACTTGACTCCAGTGAAAAGCAATGAATCGTAAAGTGTTTAAATAAAAAATTGTGAATAAAATGATGGGGGGTTAACAAATTGTTAATGTTATTATAAATGAGAAAATGTTCTATTTGAGAAATGGGTGACAACTTTGTAATTTTGAAATTCCACCTACTTCTGACTATTATATGTTATTCTTTATCACTTTTAAATCATTGCTCAACTCTGATTAGATATTCTTATCACTCATATTTTCTTAACTAAGAAAGTTTTAAATTATCAGAACTTGCTCAATAATTTGCCTAAATTACATAGCATGAATTAATTGAACGCTAGCTCAAATGAGAAATGAGTAGTTATAAGCATTAGTCATAGTGATGGTAAATATTAATACAATTCAAATCTTTTAAACTACAAATTATTAAAATTTCTCAATAATTAATATTTTGTAACTTTAATAAAATCGTGTTTTACTATAAATTAATTGATAGCATAGTTAAAAAAGAAATGATTTATTATTCGCCTTACTGATAGTGGTGATAAATGTATCGATTCATATCACATGTACTTTGAATTAAATAATTTTAAAAATAAATAGTAATGAATAAATTTTATACATTAATATTTTTGACTTACATTTTATTCAGAATTATAGGGGAAAATATTTAACAAAATTTGTTTTATTTTACATTACATTGTTTCAGAAGATGCCTTAAACCGTTTTTAATGAGAATGTATCTATTTAATCTATGTAATATAAGGAATATTTCTATATCTCTATTGTTTCTTTTCATTATAGAATATTTTTCTACAATCAGCACAACATTTACTTCACGTAAGAAAATCTTATGAATTTGAGTGATCCATGGTTAAATATGCCTTAAAATTGTATGAGTTAGGAAATCTTTTCGAATTTACATATTTTCTTTGGGAAAAGCATGGATTTACGTTATGAATTGGGAGATATGCAAAAATGGGGAAAGAAAACAATTCAACTCTGTATTTCCGTGTTCTCAAGCGATTTGTTGCAATGACATTTTGATTGTTCTTCCTAGATGTCATTCCTGTCCAGCCTGACCTCACCCAAACTACGCTCGGCAATGGTATCCAAATCAACGGTGGATTCGGGGAGAAACTTGTGACTCCACTACTGTCCCATCACTTCCCAGTACCTCCTAGTCCAGCGCAGAGCAGAGCCCCTCTACTGGATGGACAACAGCAGCAAAGGTCTTTGACGCCAAGCTCCACTGGCAAACCACCCCATTCGGGATCATGCCCCTCTGTTGTATCCTCTTCTGCTTCAACAGGTGAGTAAACACTTTTATCTGTTGAAATTCATGTTGAAGAATTCGTATGCAAAATTCACTTTCATGGTGCACATTCCTTTATCGACACATTCTTCTACACAGCTTCCCAACCTTCCACTCTCTCCGACACAGAAACTCCCTCTGGAAGACACTCTGTCACCTCTGCCGCACTTCCACCGAATCTGGACATCGAGTGCATTGCCTGGGGAACTGTCACTAAAAGTGGAGGTCGTATCAGCATACCGGGTTCTGGTGAGATTTCTTTTTCTGCAAAGTGTTCCAGATATTGTTTGTGTTTGGTTGATTTCACTTTAAAGGCTAAATTATCACATGCTTAAGTAATTAATTTAAAAATTGAATAAAAAATTTCAGGAATCACACTCACCATTCCTCCTGGAGCAATCAAGAAAGGAGCCAACATGGAAGTGTATGTCGCTGTGCTCAGGGAAGACAAAGACAGGCCAAGACTTCTTGGTAAGTTTTAGATCTCAATTTAATTTCTATAATAACATTTACCACAGAATTTCGACACTTAATATTTTAGACTTAAAGTATCATCAATATATATTTAAATAATAAAATCATACTTATATTCATAAAACTTTTTATCATATTTCCAGTCTGGAAAACAGCCATATTGGTTGGCTTATAAATTTCATATCTAGTTAACATTAACAGAAGATATCAATAAATATAAATGTCAATTCCATGAATTGCAAATGCATATCATTCTTTCTGAGAGTTATTTTGCGGTGTTAAATGTGACAGAATTTAAAAGAATATAGGAATATATTTATTCATATATTCATTTACGGAAACAGCAGTCATTGCATATTGTTCAAAAAATATGTTGTCAGAAGAGAGCTGATAAATAAAGATAATTGTTTAATAAACAGTAAATGTTCAAAATATAAGATAAAGTTAGCGAGGAAAAAACCGCCTGTTAAAGATATGCAAGCGAATATTCATGGCCTGGACATTTATTTGTAGTATAATGGCAATAAGCAAACTTATTATGAAGTGTAATCATCAAATAAACCAAAGAAGTGATTTCAATAATCCAAAGATCACCAAGATTGAATTCATCAGCAGTGTCTAGCATATTTAATCTGCTCTAATGGATCGAAAATCACCATAAATTACATCGCTGGTGACGCTTATGTGATAAATGAGAGACACTTGATCAACATTTTTTTGTTTTCGTTTTTCGGAAAATATATAATTTAATGCTAATTCTTTTGTTATTTTTACACAATATATTTAAATGTTGTCTCAATCTAGTTTTAATCTCTCATCTTGAAGATCAAAACATATCAAAATTACACTACTGGCCATTAAAATTGCTACACCAGGAAAGCGGCACACCACACACGTGAAATTTGCATGACAGATAGGACTTGCTGTGATATGCAAATGATTAGATTTTCAGCGCATTCATACAAAGCAGGCGACAGAAGCGACATCTACAATGTGCATAAAACCAGAGATTTGACAGCAGTTTTTCTCATACTCAATTTCCGTTTCAACGTTGTTTTCGACAAAGAAAGTTGTTGTAATGCCTCGTGTAAGAAGAAGAAATGCGCCTATCAGCACGTGTCTGACTTTGATCGAGGAAGGATTATAGCCTACCGGGATTGCGGTTTATCGTACCGCAATATTGCTGCTCGCGTCGGTCGAGACCTCATGACTGTTAGCAGAATATGGAATCGATGGGTTCAGGACAATCATACGGAACGTCATGCATGATCTCAGCGACCCCCATCACTAACAGCAGAGAAGACAGACATCTTATCCGCATGGTCACAAGGGATCGTACAGCCACGTCACGAACCCTGAGTCGAGAAATGGAGTCATTTGCAAGGCAACAAGTTTCTGCTCGAACAGTTCGACGACGTTTTCAGCAGCATGGATTGTCTGCACGGCGACCATGGCTTCGGCTACCATTGACGCTGCGTCACAGACAGGAGCGCCTTCAATGGTGTGATCAGCGACGAACCTGGACGCGGGAACGTTTCTGTATACAGGACCATGATGGCCGCATCCGTATTTGGAGGTATCGTGGAGAACGCGCATTGCCAGCTTGCATTGGACATCGCCATACTGGCCCATCTGCTGGAGTGATGGTATGGGGTGCCATTGGATACACGTCTCCATCACCTCTTGTTCGCATTACCGGCACTTTGAACAGGAACCGTTACATTTCCGATGTGTTAAGGCCCGTGGTTCTGCCCTATCTTCGAGGCCTCCCTAATGCTTTGTTTCAATAGGATAATGCACGACCACATGTTGCCCTTACTGTTCTGAACTTCCTTAATACAGAACAGGTTCGACTGTTACCCTGGCCAGCACGTTCTCCTGATCTGTCACCAAAATGAGAACGTGTGGTCAATGGTTGCCGAGCGATTGGCACGCCATCACTCACCATCCACTACTGTCGATGAACTGTGGCATAGTGTTGAAGCTGCATGGACTGAGATCCTCGTACATGCCATACAATCTCTGTTTGACTCCATGCCTAGGCGGATAAATGCTGTTATTGCAGCCAGAGGTGGCTGCTCTGGGTACTGATTTCTCAAGATCTATACATCCTAATTTCCTGTAAATCTAATCACTTGTTCTTTCCACTATAATGTATGTGTCCAATAAATATCGTTCTGTTAATAGCATTCCTTCTTGGTGTAGCAATTTTAATGGCCAGTAGTGTAGAACATTTTGATGAAAAAGTTCTATAGTTGATTTTTTTTTTTTTTTTTTTTTTTTTTTTTTTTTTTTAGACTTTATTGGCTAGAAAGTTATTTATTTTTCAGTGTGTCAATGTCCTAACAACTATTGCTAAATGCATTCAAGACTAACTCGATAAATATCATGATAAAGTAAAAAAAATTCTCTTTATCTTTAATTAAACATTATTTAACATTTGTATAATATTCTTATTAAAATTTCAAAATATTTGTATTAAAATTTCAAAATGAATAACTGCTTTGCTTTGCAATTCTTCATATAGATTATATCTTTTATTGAGATTGAATATAAGATAACGAAAGCAAATCAAAAAATAATCCATTTAAAGATAAAAATAACTGAATTAGAATTTTATCACATGATTCTATGTTTTAGTATTTTAAAATAAAAATTTATTTATACCTCAATTAAAAACAGAGAAAATCATTAACACAAGATTATATAAATAACCTCGTTAACATTACGCTGTACTCATAAGTGGAAATGGCAAAATCTTTATAAACATTACATTGAAATACATAAAAATAGATATGAATAGCATTCTTAAAAGTTTATTGTGACCAACAAAATATTATTGTTCTAAAAGAAAATCATAGAATATTTACTATATTTATTTTTCTTATTTAATTTAATTTCATAATAGTTACAACACATAATATTTTAAATTTATTGATAATTATATTTAATTTTAAAACAGAGTTAAAAGTTATTTCATTTTATTTTTGCTGTGTATTATTTAAAGTATTATAATATAAACTTCCTTCTTTTATTTGATAACTTTATTCTTTCCATACATCTTCGGTCATTATTTTGCTCATTATCTTTTGTTTTAATGCTCTTTAGCAGACTCTAATTTACTCTCTCCATGAAGCTACCTCATTACGAAGTTACTCAAGTTTCCTTTCTTTTTGTCTTGAGGATGAATTTCATACTTTTCTGTTCGTTGTTCTACCATTTAAATAATCCCATAAACATATCGCATTAAGATGAATTCTGAGGTGCCACTATTGTTGCAAGGGTGTAAACATTTTTTACTTATTTTACCAAGGATTGTTTTCCCTTTAATTGACACGTTTCTTCTTTTGGTCTGTATAGAACATCAGTGAAACGTATGTGTAACATATTACAAATTAACGAAAATAAGCATATTATTCATTGAGTTAATTGATAGAATTAATCACAAATTTGGCCGAAGTTGGCATTTTCTAACCTTCCATCCACTTAAAATTTAAACGCGATATATACGCGTCACTATCCATTGATGTATTTCTACGTGCATTACTGCTCAAGTAGCTAGTTGACATCATCCCAAATAGTATGTGTCTCTGCTGTGTTTTTATTATTTACTGAAGAATCATTATAACTATCAAGCGCGTCACTATCCATAGGTGTATTTTTACTTGCATTACAGCTCACATGTAGCTAGTTGACATCATCCCAAATAGTATGTGTCTCTGCTGTGTTTTTATTATTTACTGAAGAATCATTATAACTATGAAGCGCGTCACTATCCATAGGTGTATTTTTACTTGCATTACAGCTCACATGTAGCTAGTTGACATCATCCCAAATAGTATGTGTCTCTGCTGTGTTTTTATTATTTACTGAAGAATCATTGTAACTATCAAGCGCGTCACTATCCATAGGTGTATTTTTACTTGGATTACAGCTCACATGTAGCTAGTTGACATCATCCCAAATAGTATGTGTCTCTGCTGTGTTTTTATTATTTACTGAAGAATCATTATAACTATCAAGCGCGTCACTATCCATAGGTGTATTTTTACTTGCATTACAGCTCACATGTAGCTAGTTGACATCATCCCAAATAGTATGTGTCTCTGCTGTGTTTTTATTATTTACTGAAGAATCATTATAACTATCAAGCGCGTCACTATCCATAGGTGTATTTTTACTTGCATTACAGCTCACATGTAGCTAGTTGACATCATCCCAAATAGTATGTGTCTCTGCTGTGTTTTTATTATTTACTGAAGAATCATTATAACTATCAAGCGCGTCACTATCCATAGGTGTATTTTTACTTGCATTACAGCTCACATGTAGCTAGTTGACATCATCCCAAATAGTATGTGTCTCTGCTGTGTTTTTATTATTTACTGAAGAATCATTATAACTATCAAGCGCGTCACTATCCATAGGTGTATTTTTACTTGCATTACAGCTCACATGTAGCTAGTTGACATCATCCCAAATAGTATGTGTCTCTGCTGTGTTTTTATTATTTACTGAAGAATCATTATAACTATCAAGCGCGTCACTATCCATAGGTGTATTTTTACTTGCATTACAGCTCACATGTAGCTAGTTGACATCATCCCAAATAGTATGTGTCTCTGCTGTGTTTTTATTATTTACTGAAGAATCATTATAACTATGAAGCGCGTCACTATCCATAGGTGTATTTTTACTTGCATTACAGCTCACATGTAGCTAGTTGACATCATCCCAAACAGTATGTGTCTCTGCTGTGTTTTTATTATTTACTGAAGAATCATTATAACTATCAAGCGCGTCACTATCCATAGGTGTATTTTTACTTGCATTACAGCTCACATGTAGCTAATTGACACCGTCACAAACAGTGTGTATCTCTGCTGTGATGTTTTTGTTATTTACTGAAGAATCACTATAACTGCCAAGCATATCTCAATCCATCGGTGTATTTTTATATGCATTGCTGTTCGTATAGCTAATTGACAGCATCACAAAAAGTATGTGACTCTGTTGTGATGTTTTTATTATTTACTGAAGAGAGAGAGAGTCTTTATCCCTATCACGCCAAATTTAGTTTGTTTTGAATGTCCTAGATTAGATTTTATGTATTTTAATCCCACGAAATTTAATATTATCCAAATTTCTAAATTTCAGATTAATAAACCCATCATCGAATGTCCTCCATTTTACATAAATCCATTTTTACTTATTATCAATTTTTCGCGTTTGTTGTTTACCTTTCAAAATTAAAGTATGTATAGATATATTCTGAATTTAGAAAAAAAGCATTTCAATGATTTTTACCCATTTCATAAAAAATTAAATAATCTATAGAAGTTTAAGTTATTATTTAGTCCTAAAAATGAGGAAGCTAATGTCCATTTAGTTTTAAGCGAAAGCACTTAGATATGAATGAAAAATTTCTTAATTAAGTAAAATTATTGTTAAGCCTGTACTTTATACAATAGAAGTATTTGCGTAAAAATGAACAGTAGTATTAATATTTTTGATTGAGGTCACTAGAGCAGTGGATGAACTGATAAAAAAAAAGAGATATGTGGCTTAGTTTTACTATTTTCATTGGAAATGTTTAAATAGGTACTATTTTAAACTACGATTATGCTTTTAATATAAATACATTACTCTTTTCATTGATATATTGGAAACCCAGTTAGCATGAAAACTCAACTGCGAAAAGTATTCCTGTTCATAAATATAAGTCAATCCAGTTAGTTAGTTGGGTTTTTTGGCGCAAGGTCCAAAAAAGACAAACTGTGCCATACGTTAATCCATATTTCATAAAAAAATTTTTACAAAAATTTATTATATTGAATAAAGTAGCTAAGCTTTTGTAACTTATCAAAACTGAAAATTAAAATGCTTGACAAACGCCTTTATGCTTTTTAAATTAAATTATTTTTGACCATTTTGTTTGAACTTATTTATATATGCATTATTCTATAAAATATGAAAAGTTTTCAAAACTTAAGAGATAATTCTTACTTTGGTGTTTAGCTTAATAAGACTAAAATTTCTCTTTTAGATAAAGAAACAATCCTAAGCCCCGTGGTGCTGTGTGGGCCTTATGGGGTGCTCCTCAAAAAATCGGCTATCATCACCTTTCAGCACTGTGCACTCTTGACAGCTCAAAACTGGAGAATATCGGTCCACGCCAGCGAAAGTGGCACAGAGGAAGAAAATCCCGAATGGAAGGTAAATAGTTTAATTGTTATCTCTCTTGACCAGCTCTTTAGCTGGTCAAGAGAGATAACAATTAAATTCCGCGTAAAGATTTTAAAACGTAAAGCTTAAATCTATGAATTTGTAGTATAATCTACATTGATTGTTTGAACGTCTCAAAAACAAGTGTGGACCTGGTTGAACAGAGAGTTTTATGAAAACGGGGAAAAAAACCTTTAGCTGCTCTATTTTATATCTGGTCAGTTTTCTCTCGTGTTTTCTAAGTTTGATCAGAAATGAACATATCTCTACCAATTCGATATTTAATTTACTCTTCTCATGTCGATTATAATAATTCAAATTTGTTATTTTAATTTGTACCTCCATTAAAGCAATAAATATAACCCTAAATTTTATAATGTTCTAATTTATCAAACGCTGATTTATTCTAAATTAAAGCCGGATCAGAACCATGGTCCTTTCCTTGTTATATAGCCCCTATCAATTTTTAATGTATGTTTTGTTTCTGTTGCTTCAGAGTGTGGTGACTCTTGGCCATGAAACAATCAACACGCCTCTTTACTGCCAACTGGACGGTCGTCAGTGCCACATCGTGACCGACCACCTGTGTCGCTACGCACTTGTAGGGGAAACAGCTGAAGGCGATGGCAGTGAGTGGCAGAAGAAGGCCCTGAAATCACTGGCGCTGGCTGCCTTTGCACCTTCCCAGTACTCTGCGGTGGACTACAACATCCGCGTCTATTGCGTAGAAGACACAAGAGCAGCTCTTCAAGTAACTATCACTACCCATCTGTTATAAGCTGTGGCTTAAGTTGCTTAGAAACGGGTTGATATTAATGAGGGAATTCATTTTCTCTTCGAAGGGTGTAATGCAAGTAGAACAAAGACTTGGTGGCAAACTCTTAGACCGTCCAAAATCCATGCCTTTCCAAGACGGAGGAGCGAATCTTTGCCTTTGCCTGGAAGATGTTGCGCTGGGGTGGCGGTGTAAACCTGGCGCAAATTACCAAGTGAGTAATTTTTTGAAGAGAGCATTTCTTCCTTAATCTGTCTTAAGTTTCTAATACTTATTTTGTTGTTAATTTATATTGTTAGTTTTAAAATATAGCAGGTTATTTGTGTAAAATTGATTTAACACTAAGCCCTCTTTCTACTAAGTATAATAAGTTGTCCATGGAAAAAATATATTAAAATGTATTTTAACTATTAGAATTAGCGATGATATTTTCTAATAAAATAATAAATAAGGCAGAGTTCTGCCATAGATAATCTCAAGTATGGTGCTATACATACAATATATATTCATTAAAACGCTTATCTACCTCCATTATTTATGAGTTATTGAATTATTTCATTCTATTTTTTAAATTTATTGACCCATTATAACTTTGTGAAAATATGCATTCAGATACAGCTATTTACTTACAAACCAATTTTTGTCATTACTTTATAAAAAGTTGTGTTTAAGTAAATCTTATATTGTTAGAATTATATATTTTGTTTCTATTTCACTAACATAACTGGAATCGACACAGTTACAAAGTAATATCTTACATTACATCCTATCTGAAATTACATTTGATGTTATTTTTTAGGAGATTCCCTTCCAACACGTGTGGAACGGCCGACAGAACAACCTGCATTGCTCATTCACGTTAGAAAATGTTGACAGGTCTCAAAAAGTGCGCTGCCACATTCTTGTTTACCAGAGAGGCATACAAGCACACAGGCAGATGATTAAAGTCAATCCTCAAGACATCAGGGAGGTAGGGATCGAGTTGAATTTTGTCCTCTTACTTTCCATTTTGGGTTCTAAAGAGATAAATGTAATGAGCTTTGCACATCCTTTTGCCAATTATTCACCTTAAAATGAAAATAATTTCTTCCTAGAAAAATAATGTTCCCAGTCCTACACTGAATTGGACCAATCAACCTCTGAGTTCTACGGTGACGGCCAATGACAGTGGCTGCCCTCTGGTGGCCTTAGATCAGCCAATCGCAGGATTCAGGTAAGAAGAATATTTTAATATATTCTTACACATAGTTAATGATATTCACATCTAATACAAAAGTCCTTTATTTGCCCATGAATGCAAAACTTCTAATTTTGCAAATTTCATTGAAAAATCATCAAGCTGATAATAAAGGAATTGTTACTCTGATCTCCAATTTAATAATTTGTAGATTCAAATCCCATCTCCAGCAATGATTCACATCAATTGTAACTCTACATCCCGAACGAACTTGTCATTACATGCATGAATTCGACCATATAACTAAAAACTTATGTAAAGCTCACAAAAGAAAGACTATAAAAGGCTTACTAATCAAATTTAATGCTTTTTTAAGTATGCATAAATAATCGAAATAATAAATATTAGAGACATTTTGAAGTGACTGTTTCTCCCTTGTAATGCGCTTAAATGGTAAATTTGAAATATAATTTTTTCGAAATCCTTTCGCTTTAAGCATTTTGAAACATTAGTGTATCGTTTTTCAAACTGTTTAACATTTCTAGCTCTCCAGCCATTTTCATACAGTTCGGTGTACAACATTTTAAAGATGTTCTTGATTGGGGGACATTTAGACACATTTGCTACCCTTTTTCTCTTTCAGTACCCTGGCTTCATTTTGCAGAGCGACAATGCTTTACGTTTGTTGAGGCGAATTTTTATCAGTTCACAAAATAGAATTTTAATTAGAATGATATTTTTAAAATATTGTTTTTGGTATGATTAATTGTCATTTAATATATCTTGAAATAAGGTTTAAAAATACATTTTCTAGTGTAATCGAATAAAAATCCTCGATTCATTTTCAAATTTTCTCTTAAATGTTTTCCTCATCATTAAGAACTATTTACACACATAGTACTGTTACTATGTGCGTACATACACGTAGTACTATTACTTATTATTACAATCAATGTCAAAATTGAGGGAGTGGATCCTCTGGTGGTGCCATCTATCGGAGGATTTGAAGACCAAAGTCGTACTTTCCCCTTCGTGGTGCTCTGATTAAACGAAAGACGCACTCTATTGACTTAAATTCGCATAGCCAAGGGATAGCGAGCTTGTCCAAGTGTCATAATAACAATAACTTATTATTACTATTATTTATTATTTACACACAAAGTATTATTGCTTTACATCATTTCTAGCATTTTTAATTTAGACAGAGTAAAACAGATTTAATCATTAAAACGAACGACTTTATGTCAAAATTTCTTAAAATGTAATGGTAGTCTGATTTTATACATTTTTTATCTATATTTTTGTCAACGATGAATAATATTATTTTCTAGTTGTTTCATTTATTTTAATATATTAGAGATATATTGCTGTGAACAATTGGAAATATGTCATTATTCTGAGAAGGAGTTTCAGTTTATTTTTTTTTCTTCGTGAATATTTGCTTTCATTTGAATACGTAATAATTTTTCATTTAATCTAATTTTGTTTATTTCCTAAAAATTCTCCCTTCTATACTTTCATCCAGTAAATTCATTTTTAACAGATTGAGTTTCATATAAATCTTTATTCATCTCCTTGAATTACACAATATGACGGCTCAATTCCCATCCTTTCGATGCCATGATACGTAAGATGAAAAAAGTACCAATTAAGATATTATTTTCTTCAGTTGGTCCCGATTCCGATATCCGATTGCGGGACTTTATCTCTGGATTCATGGCTGCAAACCGGACTGCTTCCGATAATCCGATGATGAAGCATAAATATATAAATATTTCACAAAATCCACTGAATATGCGAAATATCGATTTCTTGTAAATTCAATGTTATTGCGAATTTATACTCATTTTTAACCATATTAAAATGGCCCTTTAACTGAAGGGCGTTAATAAAGAAAATCGGATGTATGACTAAAATGAAATGGTGTGTCTAACACTTGATTAAATGTTTGTTTCATGTGACATTTTTCAAAAAATGAATAAATGTATGAGTCATTTTCTTTGTGTGCTTAGGTTGACCAATCAGGCTAGAAAGCAGCTGAGGACTTTCTTGGATCCCCCGAACTTGAACGGAAACGATTGGAGGAGACTGGCCCAAGAACTTCAAGTTGACAGGTAAATCGACGGATGAGCAAATTTATTCGGCAGTTGTCTTTCATATTTTAGTCGTTTTTGTTGTGAAATGAATCCATAAGCTTGTTACAAACACGTTTCCTTGCAATGTAGGCCTTTTTTTCTATAATACAATTATTTAATGTACATTCCTCTGGCAAGGCCATTGTTGCACCAGCGTGCTTCCCTGTACTTAGCATTTGTTGTCTTTCTATGTCCGTAAATATTTTAACTTATCTGAGGACTTTTTTTCAAATATGTAATGCAGCATAAATGTATTGTAAACATTTTCTGAAATGCATGTAAGAGAAAATTGTCGAAATGTGTGAAAAATTATCTTTCGATTGTTATGCATTCCACGTGGATATTTAAGCATTCAAATGTGTTTTGATGTATCAAAATTTATTCAATGATGCATCTGCATGATAAGAGAGAAGCATCAAAAAATCATTATGAAAATTAGTTATTACAAAATAATAAGAATGACTGATTTTTTTCATTCCATGTTATTTAAATGCCAAAGCTCTGAATCTTGTTTAAAATAAATGCTTGATATAATAATGTAGTCTTCAAAAATCACTATTACCTAATTTAGATGGTAAATTCAATATCAAAATTGTAATATAAATGTTCAATTTACTGTACCATTCAAATCTATACTTAATTTCAGGTACATAAACTACTTTGCAACCAAACCCAGCCCAACAGAGCATATCTTGGACCTTTGGGAAGCCAGGCACCGGGACTCCAGCGCCCTTACAGATCTCCTGAACATCCTGAGGATGATGGGCAGGGAGGACGCTGCACTTGTTCTGGAGAAGGAAGCCGGCTCTTGGCTGTGACTTTAACCAGTGTCTCCACGAGATAGCACAAAAGAATACAATCTGACTTTGGCTTCTGCTGGTTCTTCCGCAGAAATAAAAAGCAACTTCTTACCACCTACTCCCGTGATATCATGGACCTACAGTTATTGCTTGATGGCAAAGTGAGCCTGAGTTCAAACGCTTGCAGAATAAAAGGACTGCTTTTGATATTTGGAGGCAATTTATGACGAATTTAGTGTCAAGTTTTTACTTTGAAAGTTTGTAAGCAGATTTTTCGTGAATTTGAATTGTTTTGTATTCATTTCTCCACACATTCAAGAAGTTGTTTTATTCAGTGGATGGTACCGACATTTTCTTCTAATAATATGAACAATGGAACTCATTGAAGTTTGTTTCCTTGGATATATCTTTACTCCTTAAATGGAGATTACATGCTCTTGTCTCTTCTTATATATATATTTCTTTCGTTTTTATAATGTTTGATTTACTTTGAATATCTTTTGTATATTTGTTTTTGTGTTGTGCAATGATATTATTCTCGTATTTTGGTTTGGTTGATTTTAATATTGCTTCTCTTCATTACTGTTATGTAAGTAAAACTTTATTTACAAAATGTGAACTTGGAATCTATTCTAGTTTTATTTTCACTCAATACTTTATTCACTCAATGAATGCCTTAAGTAGTAAATAAAGCTGGTAGGATTTTTGGTCAAAATTTTGGTGCCAAACTCTAAATATTGCATTGCACTTAAGAATATGCATTTTTTTACAAAACGATATGCATCACCACTTCAACTTTTGCTGTTAAGAAATAGTTTGTTAAAGAAAATTAATATTGCATGTCAATAAATGTATCAAAATTATAGCTTTAAATGTTTGCTTCGGTATAAGATTTCATTATGATGGTTTTCTACAAGTGAGAATGACGATCTTTATTTGAGAGTTTTGTCAATGTTTTTATCTCAAAATAAAAAATATATATAGTTTTTACTATAATGTCGTACAAGCTTTCTAGCTTAAAAATTATTATGAGTTTCCAAAATTATTCCTTTTTTGTCTTTTTCATAATGAATTGATCGTAATACTTACTGCAACTATTGACCGTATCTTTAAAAAATATCTTTGAGTTTCAAAAGCTTTGTTAAGCAATTGATTAATCGGGAATTTTTTAAAGTATAAATAAAATTAAAATTAATTAAATTGTTACAAATTATAAACTTCTTTCATTTTTTGTAAAAATTTACAAATTTCAATATAGAGATCTAGTAATTAGCTTCTTCAAAAGTAATTATTTTATACATAGTTAAGTGCTGAGTACAATGGTATTAAAAATCAAACACTGTTTTGTTTTTAGAAGCCTTTTAATTAAATCTAAAGTAAAAAATCAGATACAACTTATTTGAGAAAAATCTTATTCAGTTAATTAGATTACTTTGCAGAGATTTGTGTGATGCAAATCCTCCAGAATCGTTATGACTCAAATATCATTGGTTCTAGAAACAAGCGAATTTGCCCCATCCTGAAGCTTCTATTTCAGAGGCCTTATTGATGCCTAGCAGATTTATTTTCAAATGAAATTTTTTCATCCATCAACTTATTATTTACTAATTTTTCGGGTATACTACGTGAAAAAATAAGCGCTAAACCAACATTTATTATATAGATAGCCTGTCTAACACAAAATTAAATTTTTGCGAATTTTTTTATTTTAAAAACTTAAAAAAAATTAAATAGGAATAAAGAGATACTGAATAGAGTGAAATTTATATTTGCTTTCAATATTTTATGTAATTTTAATTTCCTCATTATACTTTCAATGAAAGTTATTCGCTATTTTGAAAACTCAATGGTATCTCAAAAAAATAAAAATAAATTAATGAATTTGTAAATTCTCATTGCTCTGTATCCTGTATATTTTAATATAAAATTAATTTCAAAACAATTTATCATAAATTTGAATCAATTTAGATACATAAATGATTGTGCATGAAAGAGATTTATTTTAGAAAAATTGATTAATATAAGGAAAACTGTATAGAGAGTAAGTTCTTAAATAAGTGTTACAGAAATCTCTAAATTTGCTATGGAACTGCAAAATTTATAATGTAATAAACATTTAATTTTGAAGTAAATGCAGTTTTTAGTAAAAAAAAATCTTAGACAAAATAAACTCTAATTAAAATTTTATAATTTAAACACTAAAACTGATTTAGAAATATGACAATCAGGTTTTAGAAAAATAATTCTCAAATTTAAATTTCCTCCATTATTCTTTGAGATTAAAAAGTATCTCTATGACTGAACATTCTCATTGGAAACAATCCAAACATTTATAGTAGTCTTTTTGATACAAGAATATTTGATAAGTTTAACGTATCTTTTGTAAAACAGAATAAAGTCTATCTTAGAGAAATCTTGTACTTCCAGCTATATGCAATTTTAGAGATGAGAATTTTTTACTCCATAATGTTAGAGAGGCGTTTTATATGCATCATATTATATAGAAACAGTATTTTCAGAAACTAAAACAAAGAATTCTCGTTGGCTGTCAATATAGTGGAATCAAAACATAAATTTATAATATATTTGAAGTTACTTTTCTGTTAGTATAGTGGAATGAAAACGTATGTTCGTATAGTTATAATATTAATTTTATGGTTTTATCAGTACAGTGGAATAAAACCATAATATTATTGAATTTATGTTTCTGCCAATATAGTTGAATAAAAATCCAAATTTATATAAATATAGTGATGAATTTCAGCTTACGTTTCTATTAATATAGTTGGATAATACCATCAATTTTTATATCGTCTTTGAAAATGAGTAGAATTTCTTCATTATAAATTTAAATTAATTAATTGGTATATCAATAACAGAACTCAGCAGGCAAAGTAATATAAATTAATGTAATCAAAATTTAATGTGATAGTTGTTTTAAAATGTCACAAAAAATTTATAGTCTTTTTCTTTTTTTTAAATCAAAAAACATGCAAAGAAAGATACTTAATAATTTTAATATATTTTAGATCTTAATTCATAAAATTTTCAACGAAAAAAATGAGTTTTATGGAAGAAATGACTCATAATATTTTGCCATACATCAAATATTACCTAAAGTTTGTAATAATTATGACAAACAAAATTAATTTAACAGCCAGTTATTATTCGATAAACTATCTATATTGCTCTTAAAGCATTTTATTAAAGCAAATGTGTTTTAATGAACTTGCTGAGTAATAGAAATGTATGGACATTAATAATGTAATATACATAATTTATTTCTTTTAAGAAAAAATTAATGTATGTAATTAGTAACGAAAACTTAAAAATAACCTTTAATAATAATAATAACAAAGTATTTCTAATAAAAGAACCTTTTAATTTATTAGATTAGGATTTAAATAGGTTTAAAAAGTGGTTTTAACCAAGAATTGAAGCAAAACATTATTAAAAAGTTAAAGATTTTTTAATGGTATTAATTAACTATTTGAAAGCTTATGAGAATTCTTTCTTCACATATGTGATAAAAGTAGAAAAAGTAGTAAGAAAATTTATATGAATATCGGAGTCTTAAATATACATATTATATTACCTTCAAAAATACTAGGAATTAATGAAACAAATCGAACGTATTGATTCATTATTTAACTGTAATTTTTTATGCATCATTAATTTTTATGTTATTCTTCGATTAACAAAAAAAACTTTTTATAAGAATATTTATAATGATTGCTCCTTTACGAAATAATTAAATCAAAATTCTATATCTTTTATATATTAATTTTATTTTGAGACTTGCTACCACGACAGCAAATATGTGATGCTATAGAAAATAGAATTCTAATCTTAAAATTTAAAAAACAAAATGGCGCTGATTCTCTGTGTGCTGCCACTAAACCATTTAAAACTTAAAACTTGTCCACACAGGTTCTTAGAGGGAATGTCAAAGTACAAGCTTCGTACCGCGCAGCAGATTTATTAGAGTTGTCATATATATTTCATATATTATCTATAGAAACTGCTATCTTATATATATATTCATCTCTTTAGAGGAAGAGAAACAAAGCATTTTGTATATACAATCGAATCGAAAAGAACTAATGGAAGTTTCTAGATCTTTTTAGTAGAAGTATTCTACTGTTACATAATTTTAGAATGTATGGATTTGTTTGTAAAATTCAAAGGAAAAATAGATATTTGAGAATTTTGTATTCTATGTGCCTAATATATTTGCATAGTACAAACAGTCGCCCAAACTTGAATTACCAGTAAACAAATTATATAGTTAATTAATTTTTTTTCGCAAATAATTTAGTATTTTTTATTTTGTTAAATGGTTTCCAAAAAGAAAAATATACTTATTCAAATAATTTATAAAAATGCTCCTTAATGCTGATGTATATGTTTTCAAATAAAATAATTTTGATGGAATCAAATAATCTTTTGCTCTGATGAAAAATATTCACTTAATATTATTATGCTTTTAAAAAAATGCATTTTTTTCTCTAAAATTTTTTTTTCTAACTTAAAAACTAGTTACCAGTTTATAATTCTATTTCAAGAGCATTTAGAGTAATGTATGATAATTTATTCATTTAATAGATTATTTGCGTATCTTAAACATTTTTAGTAAATAATCTTAAAAGGAATTCGTAATTTTATTATATCTTGAAAAGGTCATAGCTTAGTCCATTCTTTTCTCGAATTTGCATATTATTCTTCGTTAGTTCATATAAATAATGCATTTTCTCATATATATTATTGACACTTGTATTTTTCTCAAACCTTTTGCTCAATACTTTATCTTTGTCATATGTCTATTTATCTTAATACTTATTACTTTATATTGTAACAAATACGTGATATTAAAAAAATATGTAAAAAAATCACAAATGAATTTTTTATTATTCTGTAAAATTTTAACTATTTTGTCTTTCTAATAGCATATTTTCTTCTGTTTAAATGCTGCAAAACAATAATAAACTCAATCTAAATAATGTGCAATATTTATAAAGATGTAATTTATTTTGAGAATTCTTTCAGTTTTTCATTTATCAATTAAATTTTGCATTGAAAGATTTGTTATGATGCTTTTAATTGTTATCATTCAATTGAATAATTAATGCAATGAATTGATAAAATAGTAATAAAAATTATTTTCGATAGCAATTTTTTTAAATTAACCAATTATTTTTGTGTACTTATGTAAAGGATTACAGTGTAATTCATTAATTACTTTTGTTTAGGCATAATTATATTCCATACTGTGCCAAAAGGAAATTGATCAATATTACTCTTTTTCTTTAAAAATTATGAAAATAAAATTTATTTCATATGTGTATTAAATAATTTGTTGCCTGTATGTCGGCTGAAAAGTAAATGTTGTGTACATTGTTGTACAGGCTATTGTTAGAATATATGGCAAATTTAAAAATTGTGTTTTTTCTTTCAAACACTCGTGACATTTACATCAAACTAATGCAGTTCAAGTACAAATACATTATACATTAAAACTATAGTTATATTAAAGACTACAATTATTGAATTAATTTGAATAAATTTTTCATCCTTAAGCATTTTGTTAAAATTTTTTAAACAAGCACAATTCTTTATAAGATTTATAACCTACGCATTTAATAACGATCTTAGAATCATGTATGTATCGTTACAAACTATTCAATTTCTTTTTTTTTTATTTAAATAAGCTTTCAGAATACATAATGAAATTGATTTCAGTGAGAAGCTATCTTGCTATTAAGCATCCGTTCAAACACAATCGATTATGATCTGGAACAAATATGTGTAGTTCCAAAGATTAGGAATTTTTCTACGTAAATAATATTGTGGAGTGTAGAAAAATTGTAGTTCTTGGTAAAGTTTATTTTCCATTCAACTCCATATTGATTGGAAATAAATAAACCTTACTCTACAATGAGTAAACGTAATTCTGAGAAAAAATAAATCTTAGAAAAATTTTATTCACAAATTTTGACCCTTGAGAAAGGCAGGCTGTTAAAACTGTTTTTCTTAAGACTAGAAAAGTGATTTTAAAATTATCAAAGAATAGTAATATTACAAACTTAAAAAGAAATTAACATAATTTTTTTAAAGTTGAGTATAGAAATTTTAAATGTACAAATGAAAAATATGACATCTATTCGATTTTTCAAATATCAAGTAATCTCTGCGTTTTTAAAGCTTTAAGATGGCAATTTTAGTCAATAAAATCAGTCCTGTAAAGTACTTTTCTCTTAAGCCTTGCAGATAATTCATCACAGTGAACAACATCACATGACATTAATAATATGAAGGCGACATTGAAAAATTCGTCATCTCTAAACAATTAATGTTACCTGTAACATAATGTTTCTAGTTATTTTTACTAATATTATTAGCGCTGAATTTTTGATACTCGTTAAAACGGTGAATAGTGTGTGATTTTATAGGAAATTGTTTGAATTTGAAGAAGTGGAAAAATGCTACTAATGAACAGAGCCGCCGTGTTTACTAGGCGCTCTTGTTCAAATTGAAATTTGGTGCTCCTATAAAGGGTTTTGTTGTTCTCTTATAAAGCCCTGCAAATTATACGTAAAATTCTCTTTTATAGTATTCAAAATTTGACTTCCAAACTGAGCAGCTTTAAAATTATAATATTAAAACACGTTTGCCGTATGGTTTTTGATGATTTCATAAATTTTAAAACCAAAACAATGTTAAAATGTTTTTTAAGTAAAATATAAATTAGAAAATGTATTCAAATATTGGTTCTCCTAAGCTCTTTAACTACTGCAAATGCTCGTATCAATTCCTTTATATTTAATTTATACAAAGTTTCGTTCTTTATGGATATAATTAACAAGTCCAATAATATCTCTTGCGAAGGTAGATCACATGTAATATTTTGAAATTTTTCGTTTTCCAGTAGTCACCAAAACTAGCAGGGTTAAAGAAAAATCCGTAAAGCTATTGCAATATTTGGAAATGTATCGGTACGATTGATAATTTAAAACATCAATAGCTAACATATCATTTTTGATGAAACATCGCAAAGATTTTATTTCTTTGAACAAATTTAATCCATCAATGTCCTTTTCATTAACATTTTTAGTATCCGCTAATTTTTGTACTAATGTTTTAAAATTTCATTGCCACTCCAGTTTTTTTTTAAATTAGGTATATAGTGTACCTACCTTAAAGTATTGCAATATTTTTTAATTGACTGGATCTTTCAGTAATTGAAGAAATATCAATGTCTAATATTATATTATAAAATTCAATATGAAATTTAAAATATCATGCGAGATGTTAATGAAACAAATGAATTTAAACTGGAAAACCTTCTGAATCAATTTTTTTGCTTGAGTTCTTGATTCCATGTCCTCTTGTTTGATCTTCTTGAATTAATAAAGATTTCAAAATTCCCTTCAAATCATTTCCCAGCGGTCTTAAAGCTTGAATTCTACTTTCTAATCAGGTGTTGGACAATGGCTTTAAAGTTATATTTTCAACTTATTGTTGCAAAATAGATCAACATTTAACGCATGAAGAAAAATAGTTGTAAGTATCCTGCACTATACTCCAAAGAAATGAACTATTTCGAAGGAAATTTTAGCTGTTTCATAAACAACAAAATTTAGCGAATGGGCAAAGCAGGGAATATAGAGTTCTCTAGAAATATTTTCAATAATTTTTTGTTGCTATGCTTTGTACTTTTTCCTCATGTTAGCACCAATATCGTAAGGAGTGGCTTCATAAATCTGATGAATTTAGTTCTAACGATTTTAAATGCCCATTTATAAATCAAATGGACCCTGTCCAGTAGTGTCAAACTCAGATTGAAATCCTAAAATTTGTTCTTCAATTTGGGATTTATTGGTTTCCCTGTTCTTTTAAACAAATCGAATTACAACAGTCAACTGTTCGGTATGACTAACATCAGGTATAATATCTAAAATGATATTTTGAGGATTTTATCATGTGCAATAAACGCTTTTTTAATTTCTTCTGAAATAATGTTCATAATTTTATTCTGAGTTTGATCCCCTAAGAAACGAACTATGCTATCCTTTTGACATGTTTGAATTTTGCAGAGATGTTCAGCGATTATTAGATCAAATTTTGCTATGGTTTCAAACAACTTCAAAAATGTTCCATTCTCACTATCGCACTCTTTCAAAGAATCTTTTAGGCGTTGTCGGCTAAAGGTTGAATTAAATAAATAAGCCAATAAATAACCGATTGCCTGTAAACCTTTTCTGCATCATAAAATCTTTGTTGATCTTCATCAGTTGTACATGAATTACTCAAAGACATTTTGAGTCCACTGCATATTGAACTATGTTTTAGGAGAGATGCACTTCCTTCATGTGCTTTCAAAATGGGGATTAAATATGCCCAATCATTACATCCATCCTTACTAAGTTGTAAATGCAAAAATCTGCGTTTTGAATACACTATAATTTCTAAATACTTTTTCTTTATTCGGTTACCTTCTAAAATAGAACGATTCTGAAAACTGTCTGCCAGAATTATCTCACTGAAAAGGTTTGATTATTAAGCTGAAAAATCTAATTTCAATTAAATAATCTCTATTTTTTATGGAAATTGTATTAGACCTGGTAGCTGGATTCTTTAATTCAAAGTCAAAATCTTCGTTTTGAGATATTACGTTATTACCAGGCGTATTTTTTACTTCAACATCTAAGTTTTCTATTGGTATAATCGTGGCTTCTTCTTGATCGTATTCTGATGAATTTTCATTTTGAGATAAATTTTCCTTATGAAATTTCAAATCAGATGTTGATAGTCTTTGTTCAATTGCTTGTCCGTCTAATCCTTTTGTGTTTCTGAGATATTTATTTAGAGATTCCGTCAGTTTCTGATTAGCTTACTCTTATTGTAACTTCCTGTTTTATTTTATGCCCCAGATTTTTTTTGAGAACATGTTTCTAAAAAATATTTATTGCACGAAATAAAAAAATTTAATTTTCATTAGATGTACACAATGCATCATATGATTTTCTTTTAGTATACTATTTGAAAGTCGAAATCCCATTTAGTTCGTTTGCTACTGGATAAAAATTCAAATGACGAAACTAATTTGACTGAAAGTTTAGAAACAGTTTCAATCCAAACAAAACGTGTCTTTATTGTTTATATCGACAATCAAATTTTGGTTTTACTCTAACGAAAACAACTAGCAAAAACGAAAACAAAAGTAAAATCAGATCAAAATTAAAACAAAATCTCATGTTATTGCTTAGACTGTATAGAGCATGCAAAATTGCAAGCGTATAGTCACCAACTTTTATTTAAATATTCTTAAATTTAAAAAACTACAAGTACTATGAATTTTAGGGGCCCCCCTGGCCCACGCACCCTTGTGCGATAAACAATTTTGCCAACCCTACACGGCGGCCCTGTTAATGGACACTTCAAAAAATCAGTAAATCTCAAAAAATAAATAAGAAATCTTCATATAAGTTTATATTCATACCATACCAAAAGAAGCCATATTTTCGAAAATGTCCAGCTAAATGGTTATTCTAAATTTCAGAAATTTCTGCCAAATATTACTTTTGAGTAAATCTCAGATGAGCTCAACAGAATTCACTTTTTGTTATTAAAAATACTTATCATTTACAGAAACTGTCTTAAATATCATCAGCCAATAAACCACAATTAGCTTTTATGCAATGTCACGTGTTTTATAAGATTCAACACTAAAAAATGATACCTGCACAAAATTCAGCATCATAACACTCTTCTGAAGAAAAGGTCCAGAGCTCGTTTTCAGTCATGGTTGAACAATGAAAGATTGATACTGTGCTTCTACATGCATCTCTGTCGAGGCGAGTGCTTGGGAATTTTCCGGGTTACCTCCCTCATGTCATTTGAAGATCACACACACTATCTATGAAAAGTTTTCCCTGAAAGCAAATTACGTGATGGATATTAAAATTCCTTACAACAACATCAAGCACAATTCATATGGTATATCATATTTACAACATCACATCTACAATCCTCTAGCACTTATTTTGCGAACGATAGGACATAATTTCAGAAGTTTATTTATTTTCTATACTTTGAGGAGATATTAATATGAATACGACTGAACAAGATGTTGAATCCTTTTCTTCTAAACCAAACTTTCCACTGAAATGTGATCAGAAAGCATTGTCATCATTTTTCCTACCCGAAATTGAATTTTTCTTATTTTTATATCAATTTTCCTTAGCAAATCTTCTGGTTCTCGTTTATTAAGACAGCAAATGCTGGAAAGTTTCCATTATCTTCCCATTTCATTATTATATTCAATGTAGATTTACACTCTGCATCTTGTAGTATAAAACAATGTCGAAAAACAACATTATTCCCAAGATAGTTTTGATTAAAAAGTCCAAAAATCCCAGAATTTATTTCTCTTATATTTGGCTAATGCTTCATCGGTCTTAGTATTACATATATTTGGTATAGTCACTTACCCATCCTGATAGTCACTTAAAATCCCATCCTGAAATTCAGGAAAAATATTACCTATTGTATTTCCCTTAAAGAAGCTTCTCTTCAACACCTTTTATGAGTAATAATTTAGCAATATAATTTATATCAGTACTTCCATCCATAGAAATGTAGAAAATTTTAAACTGGTCAATCTTAGACTCTAATTGTAATGTCAAACTTTTTCGTTGGCTTCGATTATAGAAGTCACCATTTTTAAAGATAATCTTTACAGTTCAAAATTATTTGTCTTTTCTATGCATATAACATCAAAACTTTTGAGCATGCATTGTCATCACTTAAAATATATTATTTTAAGCAATATTGCATATTATAATGCAACTTGCATGTAGCTGCTTTTTGAATACTGTTTACTTTCTTGAAAAAAATTCATCTGCCTGATATTTTTTACGACTTTCTGCCTCATGTTTTCTTTCATATTTGAACATTGCTTTGTAATTGGAATTCTTATGCTTGGGATGTGAAATGGCTGGAAATGCTAATTCTTTGTGGAATGCTACAGCTTCATTGCAGATGAGGCACACTGGTTCATCTTTTAAAACTGTAAAAAATACTTCCAGATCCATTCATCATTAAAAGCCTTTATGTTTTGTAGAACAAGAATTGTGAGAAAGTAAAAATATCATCAGTTCTTTCAGAAAAAGTAAGAAGAAAATAATATTTAAATAAAGTAGAAAAGGAGATGGATACATAATATGCATGTTACCGGAAAAGTTTGAAATCCAGCATTCTGTAGAATGCCAAGGCATTGTATATAATGCTTAAAATTACCCGGAAACGTATGAAATGATTTATATAAATCATACAATCCGTAGGCAACAGAATGCCAAATGAGAAACTGACCAAGTATAAAATAATCTCTGATTCATTTTTAATATCACGTTGCAAGACTTTTAAAGTGCCTTTCAAGCTCAGAATTTGCCAGGTTATGCAGGAATGTTAAAATACGCAATTAGTCAAAATTACTTAAATTTGTACCACAAAATTTATTTTTTTTACTGTGCTGCATGAAAATGGAGTAGCAAGCTGTAGTATTAGAAAAGGAGTCTATGATCTATAGACATGAAACAACGGTTCGACAATGAACTGTGTAAAATTAGATTTAACGCTGTAAAAAATAATGCTTTGTTAACAAAGCTACTTACTAGAAGTTAATAAATGATGAAAAAACAGAAATGTATTAAAAAGGACATTTTTGTAAAACCTTTGGATTTTTTCTGAATTTAATTCCCATTTCCAGGTTGATTTTGTTGACTTTCAGTCTCAGCCAGATAGAGAATACAAATTAATTATGGTGTACCAAAATCAGCTCGAAATTTGTGATTCTCAAGTCTCTACCTTCAGATAGATTTGAAAAAGTGGCCTACAACCTAGTGGATATATTCTCATTGTTTGGAGCGTTATTTACTGTTAACAATCTGACACAGCAACAGTGTCAGACTGTTAAGTGTAAATCGCGCTCCAACAGTGGTATTACAGTCAACAGTCTGAAAGTGATAGGAATTTGCCTATAAACTGAATACCATCTTGAAAGAGTTTTGGCTAGCACTGAAGATCATCCATGGAAAACCTCGTCATTCACAAAGCCAGGATAATGTTGAAAGAGTTAATCTAGATATCAAAACTATTATTTGTACTTGGATGCAAGATAATAAATCCAACCGCTGGAGTGAAGAAATGCATTTCGTACAATTTATGAAAAATAGAGCTCACCATTCTGGGGTCAAAAGAACTGGAAAAGATGTTCTGAGACATATGAAGCTATTAAAGGTGTTGTTCATTCGTATCATGTTTATTAGGTTGCGTGATGTTCAAAATAACTCAACAAGGTTCAGCATTTAATGGATATTTTATTAAGCGTACAGAGCATCGATCGTATCAGTGAAGCGACTAAACATTGCGGTCAAAAACAACATGTTTTTACAAGTACAGTTCGGTTTCCAGTTAACATTGAGATAAACAAATAAAAGATATAAAAGTAAAATTACACATAAAATTGTGTTAAAAATTACTACAATTATTACAAAAATTAACAATAATAAATTTTTCTTCTTCTTCTTAGATTTGGGTTTGTATGTCATTGGGCACCACTGCTTTTATCAGCATTTTGTACCAATAACTCCAAACCCAATGTTTCCTAGTTCCAGTTGCTCGGGTCACCCACTTTATTAATAAAGTCTGATAACCCTTTAATGGAGTCTAGGTGTAACTCTCTAGTATGGATGATGCCTAAAGAAGTTAATCTAGGGAGGGCAAGAGCCTTGCATTCGTAAATGATATGCTTGGCCGTTTCCTCTTGCGTATGACATTTCCTACAGATAGGGTCTTGCTGAAACAGTCCCATTTTATGGAGGTGTTTTCTGAAATAATAGTGCCCAGTTATGAAGCCTACGATTAAACGTATCTTCTGCCTAGAGCATCTTAGAATTTAAGAGGCAATCCTCACTGATAATCCACAGATCATAATTTTAGCGTGGGTTTGACCAGGAATGTTGAGCCAAGATTCATGCATCTTCCGTTTTTCCCATCTAAGAACAATGGTTTTTGCGGTCTTCAAATTGATCCCACAAAAAGGTTCTGCACCAATGGGAAAAAAGACGATCCTTGTTTAGCAAGTTCATCAGCCCTTTCATTACCTTCGATACCTTTGTGCCCTGGCACCCATACAAGAATCACCTTGTTTCTAGGTGCCAGTTCTGTAAAAAGGTTTCTACATTCGAAAATCATTTTAGATTTGATTTCGAAAGAATTAAGCGCTTTTAAAGCTGCTTAACTGTCACTAAAAATGAGAATCCGCTTACCGTAGTAGCCCTTCCTCATATTTAGTCGCAGACAGTGGATAATGGCCAAAACTTTTGCCTGGAAGACCGTAGCGTATTGCCCAAGGCTTACAGACAGGCTGGTTCTTGGTGACACGCCACATACTCCCAGTCCTGAGAGGCTGTTTTTCAATGATTCATCTGTGTACCAGATTAGATCTGTTTTAGTTTCAAACATGTTGTTATCCCATTCGTCTCTAGTTGGAAAAACTATTTCAAATGTCCTATCAAACATGTATGATTTTTCCATGATGTCCGAGGGCATCAGGAAAGTAGGATCTTGAATTTTCCTGGTAATACCCCTGTGCCCTTTGGCAACAGGTTTGTCGTACCATTGGTTTTGTAGCTTCATTCTGTATGCAGTCATCCTGGCAGTTCTGCAGATGAAGATGTCTAAGGGAGTCAGATCCAATATAACTTCCAATGCTCTGGTTGGCGAGGTGGACATTGCTCCTGTGATGCAAAGACAGGCCAGTCTTTCCAGACCTCCTAGTCTGTCAGTCACAGTCTTCTGTTCCACCTTACGCCACCAGATCACACAGGCATATGTGAGAATGGGTCTGACAATAGCTGTGTACATCCACAACATCAGTTTTGGATGTAGACCCCAGTTTTTGCCAAGAATTCGCCTGCAAATCATAATTCTTTTCTTTGCTCAATTAATTTTATCATCAATGTGCTTATTCCAGGTAAGTTTTTGGTCTAAATAAATGCCCAGATACTTCACCTCTGAAGCCACATTGATTTCAACATCAAAAAGTCTTGGTATGAAAAAACCCTTCCGTTTCTTTTTGCGTGTAAAAGGTACAAGGTAGGTTTTCTGAGGATTAACCATCAGGTCCCTATCCATGCACCATTGACCTACATAACTTAGAGCATCCTGCATGAGATGACAAGTTATGTCGAAATCTTTGCCAAGGATAAGGATGACAATGTCATCAGCATATCCTTGCGTATAATAGCTCCTATCATTTAGATGTTTTATAAGGCTATTTACAACTAGGTTCCAAAGTAATGGTGCAATTACCTCCTTTAGGACAACCTCTAGTAGTCTTTTTTTCAAATGATTCACCGAAGATGTTCATTTGTATACATCTATCCGAAATCAAGGCCTCAATCCAAGTACACAGGGTCTGATTAATCCCTGTCCCTCTAAGTGCATTGAGGCTGGGTGGATGGGAAGTGTTATCAAAGGCACCTTGGATGTCTAGGAAAGTTGCCAAGGCAATTTCTTTTTGATCCAGAGTGGTTTCAATCTTGGAAACTAGCTGATGTAGAGCGGTTTCAGTAGATTTTTCGGGTTGATAGGCAAATTGAAGAGCATGCAAGGGACTATTACTACCCAAGTAATCTCTAATATGCCGATCAATGATTTTCTCCATAATTTTAAGAAAGAATAAGAAATACTGATTGGTCTGTAAGACTTGGCCTGGTCATAGGTGTCCTTGCCAGGATTAGGAATGAAACCAATCCTAGTGTTCTACCATATCTTTGGTATGTAACCCAGTGCTAAGCTAGCTCTGTAAATTCTAGTTAGCACTGGTATGATAACCTCCTCTGCCTTCTGGATCATGATGGGCATAATTCCATCAGGCCCTGGGCTTTTTAGAGGTTTAAAGGCAAAGATTACACATTTAACAATGTTGTAGTTTACGATATTTTTAGCGATGGTCCATTGATCACTATTGACTCTTTGCAAAGAGCCAATGCAGTGCTCCCGTTCGTTGCTATAAATATCTCTAGCTCCTTGAAAGTGGGTTTCGGTCATAATTTCCATAAGCTCTTTCCCGGAAGCAGCAAAATTACCCTCCTCGTCCTTTAAGGTGCCAACCAAAATAGGTCCATCCCTTTTAAGGAGTTTTTGGAGTCTAGCTCCTTCAGAGATAGAATCTATCTCTTCACAGAACTTCCTCCATGAGTTAATTTTACTTTTCCTAACAAGTTTGTTATAATTAGTGAGGGCCGTTTTATAGTTCTCCCATTCACCATTTTTCTTGGCTTTATTAAAAAGTTTTCTAACATTTGCTCTTTCGGCTGCTAGAGAGTCATTCCAACAAGGACATTGGAGTTTAGCTCTCCTAGTGCGAATAGGGCAATTGTTATGATAAGAATCTAGAATACTACTCTGCAGAAGGTCTGCTGTAACTTCTAGATCGTAGTTGTCTCTAATACGTCTATTCCCGAGCTCAACCAACCCAGTCAGTTCCTCCTGGAATTTCTTCCAGTCCATCTTAATTGGGTCTCTGAATATGCGATCCAGACACACATTAGAGTGAATTTCAAAATGGATGTTTTGATGATCTGAGCTAGAAAGTCTGCCATCTACTTTCAATTTTTGATATTTTTACTAATCAGCGTTGTCGCTATAGTAATGTCAATTACTTCAGATCGATTGGAAGTAATGAAAGTTGGTTCGTTGCCCTCATTTAGAATATCTAACCCGTAGTTTAGAATGAATTCTAATAGGCACTCACCTCTTTTATTTGTGTCTGTACTTCCCCAGACAACATGGTGAGCATTACAGTCTAGTCCTGGGACTACCTGTAAGTTGTTATCTCTGCAAAAGTTCATGCGCTTGTGCAGAGAATGATCAGGTGGAGCCTTCTCTTCATAGGGCAGGTATACAGAGCCAAAAACAATTTCTCTTTCCCTACCCTCTATGTTGAGTCTGACTTTCACAGCTGTCAGGTCCCTCAGGATAAATTCAGAGAGGAGTAAAACCTCAAAGTTTTTATGTAAGAGTATACAAGTTCTAGCGTTGTTATTGGTGCAATAGATAAGCTTACCTTTAGTTCCTTTGAGGCCACTGATTCTCCCTAACCAGCCAGGGTTCCTGAATCAGGGCCAGGTGTATATCCTCAGCAAGAAACTTCTTACTGAGGTTAGTGGTACCACTTCTACTGTGGTGGAGGTTGGTTTGAGCTACCTTCACCCCCATCAGCAGGAGCAGGTTTGTCAAGTACTTTAGCCTGCACTTGGTGAAGTCCAATATGAAACTTATATCCCCTTATACCAAGTGTGGCAGCATCTAGTTCAGGCACACTAAGAACGATGGTCCGCCCAGATGGGTCGTTCTTGATGTTAAGAACGTTCCACTCCATTGGAGTGACCCCACCGTTCTGTGCCTCGATTTTTCTCAGGATCTCTTTAGGCTCCAGTTTACTACAGATTTTCGGCAGTTTTGCAATTATCTTGGTGGTTCTGACAAGTTTCCTTGCCTCACCCACCAAGAGTTTTTGCTCCTGCCAGGGGCTTATGTCACTGACATTCTGTTCCAGCCACTTTGAGCTCTCCAGATCTGCACAGTTGACAATAAGTGCCCCATTCTCAAGTTTACAGGATAGGAAGGTTGGGGCAAAACCCTCCTCATTCCTTCCTATTTTCTTGGTTAACAAGAGTTCCAGGTCGAGGACCTGTTCCTCTGTTAGCCGTTTTTCCGGATGACCCTCTATGAGCACAGCCATCTTGATCGCCGTGAGAGCCGCCCTGTAGGTAAATCCCTCAGGTCCTTCTCTCTTGGCAGCCTTTCCGGCCTTGTCCTGGTCCATCCGGTTGGCGGGACGCTTCTCGCCTTTGGTTGCCTTGGGTTTTTCAACCCAAGTCCCCTCAGCGATTTTGCGTTCCTTCACCAGCTTCTTTTTCTGGGCACCAGAAAGTCTCTTTTTAAGCTTGATTCTGGTCAGAGAGTCAGTCATGCTAGCGATAGCTTCCTGACTCTCACCAGAAGAAGATGGTTTGGAGGTCATTTCTACCTCCTGTGAAGGATTCATTGCTGCCCCTTCACTAGATTGCCTCTGGGTTCCCTTGTCTTTTTCAGCAAGGTCTACTTCAGAGGTTTCACCTGCAAATGCAGAAAGGTTTGTTATTTTCATTGTCTTTTCAGCCATAAAATAACAGTTAATAAGCTCAGGTAATATGACAGTCCACCCAGCATTGCCTGAGTTACTGGGCAAGGCAAATTATTCTAGAAGTTCGCCAGGCAACTAGAGGCTCCGTTAAGACACCATTACCGCGGTGCCAAATAACCCTAGGCACGGGTCGCATAACACCAGGGTTTACGGGAGCTGGTTCACGGCCTCTGATTCTATATTCAAGGCTATCCTGTCATTTCTACAGGACATTCAGCTATCCACCACCTGCCGACGCGCCTGGTAGCTGCTCAAGCCCTAGGAACAATAATTAATTACCTTTGAATAAAATAGACTTAACATTTATTACTTAAGGAAATAGAATTAATTTGTTTTATTTATAACCCTTTCAGACATCATTCAATCAATTTGAGAAAGCTGTTTGACAGGTGCAGCCATCTAGTGGCAAAAAAACAATAACTGTTGTCCTTACAAAGCTCTTTTTGGCTGCAAACCTAAAGTAGGGCTTACAACGTCTTTCCTACCCGAAGATGTTTTAAAAGACACAAATACAGAGGAGCAGCTAGTTAAAGTTATAGAAAGCATCCAAACAATGGGAAAAGACAAAACTAATAAACGAATGCAAGAAAAAGGATCGTTTAAAAAAACATGTATAAGATTATAATCGATAATGGACTAAACCAACTTGATGAATGCCTGCAGAAAGCTTACCAAAGATATTTTCGTTTCTGATACCTATTGTGAGTGTTTAAAAGAAACAAGAGATGAGCAGGAATGCAAAATGTGTCGTCACAAAATTCATACCCTCTGCGGCCATACTAGTAAAGGTGAGGAAATGAATATTTTGTGCAATATTTGTTTCAAAACTGAAAATACTAACGAAAGTAAAATAAACTCTGAAATCAATCTCGAAATAAAGGCCAAAAAATGAAAACGAAGTTGGAAAAAATGTCCCACTGCTTCTTTGGGAGCTACTGTACACGTTCCTATTTCTGACATCTACAAGGGGCGAGGTGGTTCGCACAACATACTGGTAGCTATAATGAGTGTGACGGAGGATGATTTCCCTCGACTTGGAACTTCTGAAGTAATTTTAAAACAAGTATGTGCTAAATCACAATTTCACTTTATGCCTTAAGAACTTGATTAGAATTGAAGATATTTCTGACCACGAAATTCCTCTCAGTTGCAATTACACAGTCCAATAGTAGCGTCCAAGGATTCGTCAAATATATGTGTAAATCAAAGTGCCAAAATATGAAATGTCTTGGCGAGAAAAATGTAATGAAGTGTAATTCAAAATGTCATTCAATTCGACCATATTGCAACAAGTAGGTTAATTTCTTATTTTTGTATGTAAAAATTTTGTTTCCCGTAATAAGAAAAACATACATCATGTTTTGAACAACTTTTTTTTCTTAGCGCATTTTGAATGATTGTTTTTAGTGGCACTCTCATTATTTTTTCAAAATGACATTTGTATCTGTGAAAAATGATCTCATTCACATAACAACCTCGTCAGGGCATTTTTTTTTCATACTTTGCTTAAATAGCATTTATTATTCTATAGAATGCCTAGAGAATAATAGTAGGGTAAATTTGCCGGTTCTGGAACAGCGGCGGCACGGTCGAGTTGAGTTGAGTTGTTTTCCTCCTGCTGCTGAGTTGAGTTGTTTTTCTCCTGCTGTTGAGTTGAGTTGTTTTCCTCCTGCTGCTGAGTTGAGTTGTTTTGCTCCTGCTGTTGAGTTTAGTTGTTTTATTCCTGCTGCTTAGTTTTGGTTTTGAT